>JAUIRK010000101.1:0-600000 GCA_030549495.1 Nectonema munidae
AGGGCTACTTATATAGCTACTTAAACGCTGGCTTTTGCTGCTTATAAAAACTTGAAAATATCGAATAAACTCTTATTATTTATGCCTCCTATTATTTTGAAATTATTCTGAGAACAGACGGTTCCATTTTAAAATAGTGAAAATTGCTTTATTAGTTTATTTTGCTTCCTTTCTCTCTTATGTTAATTATGTAGCAAATTTTTCAATTTTAAGTAAAAGGTAAAATGCAGCGGATGTATTTTCATTGACAAGGCACTGATGTACCGCTTATGTCAAACTATGAACAAATATGAAATTCGTTCAAATTCGAAGTATCGATACCTGCCATGCCACCCATAGAGTATGCTGTACGTCAAATTAGTTTTCAAAAAACTTAAGTTATGCTCTAAAATTTTTTAGTTTTTGTTGCAGCTCTATAACCTTCTCTGATAAACTTTTTTTCCTTAAAATTTATTATAAAAGGCAAATCATTGCAAAATGTTAAAAGTTATTTTACCTTTTTGTAGCTTGTATCAATTTAGCTTTTAAACTATTTTTGAATGATGCTGAGTAAAATGAAATAATGCGATCTTAATTTTTTGTTTGCACAATTATAACTTCATTTTATACCCTTGCTCCTGAATAAATCACATTTTTTCATATAAACATCGCAGGGTGTCTAGTAGACTCTTTGCATTTAGACTAAATTCACTCATAAAACTATCTAACCTTCAGTTATTTGTTTTCTCTATGAATCAAATATCCTTTCATCAATTCCTGGTAGACTACTTCATTTTTCAATGAAAAGCCTATTCCACCCCTAACAATTTTGGATTTTTTTAAACTAGTCTATATTCTGCAAACTTAATTAAAATATTTTCGCTGGAAGTATAATATTTAAATTGACCAATTTTGTAAAAAAAAATATAAAGTAGTCTTATAAATTTACGACTTTAGGTATGCGCTGAATACACTCAATTTTAAAGGGTTGCTTGAATATTTGGTCTCCCGTGGTATTTCCAGACCACTAATTTTGAAAATTGCAACAAAAAAATTTCGCCCCCCCAATAATTTTGAGGATGTGCGCCCCTGGTCTGACTATTACCAATGGACATTTCTAACCTTCAAGCACCAAATACAGAATCGGCTCAACAAAGAATTCTGTTCTCTAAAGATTTACAAAAGAGATCGTTATTAGATTCATGGCATAAAACCTTCACTTGCTTAGTGTATAGCATATCTAGCGATGGACTATAAAGATAAACTGTGACCATCGGTTTCAATAACTGGTTGTTGTTGTTGTTAGTCCTTAGATTATACTATCTCTATATGAGTATAATCTATCAGTTCAAAACAAAGCTTTGTTTAAACTGAGAAAGTATTTCCATAAAAGCAAATACTCTCAGGGAAAAGTGTAGAATTTTGTTACACTTTCGCAGCAGCAGCAGCGATAAACCAGTGTAATTTCAGCCAACCCGCAAAAATCCACCATAAGGTACTGCTGGCTTTTTGCAGGTATGGTGGCGCATCAAACAACTTACAAACTATAAACTTCTGTAACTGGTAATTGGCAATAAGGACATCCGATGAGTAGTGATCACTCTGTCTCTTCATGAATGGGAAATTCTCAAGCATGGTTGCCAGTGCATTTTTGTAATAAACCTGAACTAGTTGACAATTTTCTGAAAGTATTTTAAAAATTTTATTTTAATTTTGAAATATCATCTCGCTGGCATAATGAAACAGCTGATTCATTGAACTGTGGTAAGTGGCATGAATTTATCTAGCATCCTACCTTCAGAGCTTAGATATACTCAATCCTAAAAAATTAGTGTAAAAATAATAGCGAAAATATAAAATTATCAGTTGATTTCTTCTTGACTCTATCATATAAGAATGACTTTGTTCTTTTGTTGAGTTAGAACATTGGTTCACAAATTTTGGTAACGTTTTGGCCAATGCAAATTTCATATCATTACTCACTCCCAATCTGTTTCGGGATTTGGTTTGGCAAGTAGCATGGAAAACGCTTTCTCACACCCATATGTAGTGGCAAATCGAATCAGAACTTTCAGAGCCATCTTTGCCACATCAGCATAGGACTGTCCTATTTCAATTGAAAAATCGTTACAAGACATTTCACGAAAAACATGTTTTACACCTTCTCAATCATTAATCAAATCAATAAACTGTAATTAGAAGTCTTCTAATGCTAGATTACAAACGGTTTTTGATAAATTGATAGTATTTTAAAAAATTTGGGTAGATTGAGAAAATAAAGTGACATTTCTTGGCTAAAATATGTTACACGGTGTTTCATGGCCTCCAGGACATATTCATTGATGAAAAACTAATTTTCATCAACAAATATGTTCAGATGTAAAAATGGAACAATATTTTTCTTTTCTAAAAATGCCATAATTCCAGCTTCATTTCAAAAACTGTCAATTTTTATGATTTCAAATATGTTCGCTAAAAATTATAGGAAGATACGGAAATAGTTATCAGAAAATTTTACATCCATGAGACTGGTTTGCTTTGCAGAAATTGGTAGATTTCTTTCCATAGTATCTCTTCAAAGCTTTTCCTTTGGAAAGCCACCTCACGTTTGAGGGCAGCAAGAATTTTTCATCGGAACGATTTTCTTTGCATAACTCTGAAAACAAACAATAGTTGAAAGCATTTGTTTTAGTGATGGTTTTCATTTTAAGGCTTCTTCCCCTCAACTAAAACTTCTATTGTACAAAATTGAGTAAGTTATATATATACCTTGAAACTTTGTGACTTTCGCTAGCTGCATCTTTTCATGCTTTTTTCACGGTACTTGAATTACCCCTTCATGTCATAAACTGTCAATCATAATCAAATATAGATTTTTTCAACAAAATTTTTATTACTTAGTGTTTACATTAGAAACACTCTTGGAACATAGTATGCCAAATAATCCAAGAATATTATAGTACTACGACATGGTAGAGACGATTGTGGCCTCTAGTATGGGCTCGCCTTTTTCTGCATGGTTTGCTTCTGCTTTTGTCAAAAGCAATTTACTTTTTTTTAGGAATTGGAAATGACAGAATATAATCTGGTGGCATTTTTCTTTTGTTTTCCATGAAAAAAAGGTTACAATTTCTATAACGAAAAAAGATTTCAAATTAATTGAATGTTATAGGTACTATATTTCCGTGATCAATGAATCATTTGTGTATATCTGCACAATATAAATTATATATTATTTGTTAACCCATTAAGTACAATAGAAATCAGGCGATATTTAAAAAAACTCAGATGATTTATATTCAAAGTCATTGAAAAAAGCAGATGAAATTACTTATGTTCCCAAATGGGAGCATTGAGACTTAATGGGTTATTAAGGATAAAAAGTTAACTAATTAGATATGAGTTTGAACCAGAAAGCAGACTCACTGAAGTTCACACCGATAATAGATCATTTCATTGCAAAGAAAGACGAGCTAATAAAAATTCCTCAACCTCGGCTCTCCTCAAATTGTAAATCGCCATGATTCATATCAAATGAATTAATTAGGGGGATTGATTATAATTACTCTCTACTGAGACACCGTGCCGTTTAAACTTAAATTTTAAAATTTATATTAATGTTAGAATTTTTAAAAGATAAATGCTACCAAACCAGATTAATAATAATAAAAAACAAACAATCATCTTATATATCTTTGCTACCTAGACATATATTCAGTTAGCAAAGTAAATTGTTTCAAAGTACATTCAACACTTGGATGTAGGAATTAAGAGCTATGCAGTTGGCCATTTAAATTTGAGCCTTTTAGTAGAAATTGAAAGGGTTAAATGTTCCAAAGAAGAGTTGGTACAAACTTGAAATTGAATTAGATATTCCATACCCTAAGTGATACGCGATAAATGCGTGATAATGAAATAGTTTGTACAGAAATTAATACAAGAAGTGCAAAATAAACCCTATAAAAAGTTAACCAACTAAATCCGAAAAAAGCACACAGTAATTAAGTTACTGAATATATATCCTAGGTAACAGAAATTGCGAACCCATGGCGCATGCAGCAAATCCCGAGAAAACCTAGGTCCAATAAAAACAGTTTTAGGCCGTTTTTACATAAAGAATGAAAAAAATAATTTTTTTAAATATGCTGAGAAAATGAAAATTTCACCTGAAATTTCTCAAATATTTGTGTATGACTTTTATGATTCAATTTCCATCACTAATATAAGAGCTACTCCTGGTATCACATTTATTTGTTGAAAGTGGCGGCGATCTATGAAGACCATAGTGGTCGCAATTTTTTTATTTTTCTTTTTAAGATCATGTATGATAATAATTTTTAAAATTGAGTTAAAAAGAATAGAAAATTTTGGCGCATTATCATCAGAAAACATCATATTTGGCGCATACGCTATAAAAGGGTGGTCACCCCTCCTGACCTTGGATGTTTTTTCTGTTTTCAAATGAGTATCACAAAAGACTGATCACTTTTAAAAGCACGAATAAATTTGATGAATAAAATTGAGATCATTTATCTCCTTTTTTTGAAGGAAAGTTTAAAAACATTGCCAACTATTCAAAGAAATCATTCATTAATAAAATGAATACCTACGAATAAACATGACATAAATTTGAAATTTGTAATAAAAGGCATCATGGTTTAAAATATCATTAGGAAATATAAACAAGGCTAACTTGTGTATTATTAATACGTTATTTAGCTATTTCAGTTACTGTAACAAATAGGAATTGATCGTTAAGCTTTAAATTTTCTTCATTTACTTTTGTGCCATACACATGTTTTTTCCATGTGTTGGCCAGTGTTGTTGCTTTATAACATCTTTCCATTCAGTTACAATATTGAAAATTGCCCCTTTAATGTTGTAGTTCCGGTTATTTTCTTTGGTTTTTTTACCTCTTCTATCAATCCCAGCATCCTCATCATTAATGACACACAGCACTTTACCAAGATATTTATGCTGATACAGTCTCTTACTGGAATAAAGTACACTCTGGTCCATTGGCTGAATCAGAGATTTGATATTTGGAGGCAAAAAAAGAACTCTAATTTTCCCATCATAACTACCAAGGCTGGATTCACTAGGATGAGGAGGGGCGTCATCTAAAAAGGAGCAATTTTTAGCAATTCTTTTTGGAATTTCTGTACTTCTGCTATGAAATATTTAAAAAACCCAATCTTTGAATTTGACCATGTTGAACCAAGGTGAATTCGACTTATCCGATATCCGAGTATCAGGGTCTTCGTTAACAAGGTTCTAATGTGGTTGTTGTGGTTAATTTCTTAGTTGAAAGCAAAAGTGAGTGATGGAAAAATCTTCGATTTGTTTCTGGAAACAAGAAAAAGACCAGAAGTGTTGGAAAAACTTTTTATTAATTTAAAGAGCATTAAGCCCACTTCTGTAGAATCTGAAAGAGTTTTTTCTTCAATGGGATATTTTTCCACAAAAAGAAGAAATCAATTAGATGATGACACCGTAAATGCGTTTATTTTTCTTTCTTCTTATTTTCACTCACATATTTGGTAAATAAAAAAATTAAATTTTTATATTTTGTAAGTTTCTTCCCATTATGATAGAGCGTATATCAATACTCATATTTTATTATTTTATATATAGATAATCATATAAAAATTTGTTTTTCGATTATTGTTATAAAAATAAATAAATCCCCGAGGAAATTTAAAAAAATTTCGTAAACGCAAAAATTTTGATATTGGAACGAAGTATCGTGCTATTACTGTTGTTGAACTAAATGCAAAATCAATATCAGCAATAGCTGATGAATGGAAATATAGACCGAATTGACATGTTTCCACCATGAGACGTGTACTATCATTGAAGAAAGTTATAAAATGTCTCTTACTTCAGTGTAGTGCATTGTCAGTAGAATATTCTTGTGAAATTCAATATTCCAAGTCGAAACGAGTGTCAGCATTCTTTCCTTACATTTTCATTTTCACACTTTCAAAATGGTGCTCTTGATTCTTTTCTTTCAAAGTCTTCTACATCTTCTTCACTCAAGAGAGACATGAGATGCAATTTGATAACGGAGTAGTGGTATGTTTTTCAATTAACACAAAAAAACGCTTTATTATATTTCGGCGATGTAATGACAATGTTTATATTCATTTTATCTTTTTCGTCCTTTTTCTGTCGATTGAATGATGGGATGATGATTAATTGATAGATAGATATAGATAGATAGATAGATAAGCAAAGAAGCTGCTGGAATGCGATAATCATCCTTACTTCTTAATCAAGCTGATTAAAAATAATATTATAAGATGTGGACGTCTTTTATCGTTTCATCTCTTCAAAAAGATTTCAAAAAAATTCCCACAACTGCATCTTTGCTCATCGACACTGTTCGATAGCAGAGGATTCGTAGTATACACACGTATGTATATGTATATCTCTTTGCAAATATATTTTGATTAAAAACAACATTGATTTCCATCAGTTTGTGGAAACAGGAAATTAATCTAGTTTACGAATATATATATATATATATCGAAACTTTTTTGGTATACAATTTTATAAGTTTCATCAATTCTTTACAATCGATAATGGTATATTTGAATGCATCATCAACATCATCGTTAATATTATTATTAATAATAATATCATTTCGTTTCAATTCTTTTCTACCTTATATAATGAATTGGTGATTGATTTATTTCCTCTCCACTTTGATACTTCTAAGGTATTTTCATCATCATCATCATCACTATTCACCCTCCTCACAAACTTGCATTTTCTTTCAACAAGAGAAATGAATGCTAAGGGGTAACGTTTTTCAATACTTAAAATAACCCTTATATAAACTTTTATAATTATCCAATGGGTTGTGACTATAGAATGTGCACAAAAACGTATCTAACCATCAAGCATCGTTCCATAGCAAAAATGGTACTTGTCAACATAACCTAGTTAATTTCTACACTTGTTAATCAAAGTTAGAATAAAATAGAAATTTAATAAAATCTAATATTATTTCCATAATTTGAATGTTATGAATGTAGGAAATATAAGTGTTTTAACTTAAAAAACCTGCACAGATTTAGCTTAAAATACATTTTTTGGTGGCACATAGTACATTCTTATCGAATCGTTTTGAAAATTGTTTATAAATCCTCACATGGCTAACTTTCTAGTTTTCGGTTTATTGATTTCATCAAATTTCTTTTATGTGCATTTTTTCGTTTTCAATATTGTATTCTTAATAAAATATCTGTTAATTAAATATTAGTTAACGAAGTTTGTTAAAGATTAAAATTTAACAATTAAAGAAACTGCCTGGCTGCTTAGTTTGAATTATTATTCAACTATAAAATATTTATTCAAAATAACGATGAACATTCGACTCCAAAAAGCATGGGGATAAAAAAAGGCATTCTCACCGTGATAAGGTTTTATATTTAGGAAATTTAATCGCACCCAGCGGTTTGCTCATTTTGACAGAATTGTAAACTAAAAATCAAGATAATAAATATTGCATAAACGTTTCAGCTACTTCAATTCCTAATTACCTCGTTAACCCTTTAGTTAGACGTTACTAACTAATAAAGAAATTGGTGTTGTGAACAGACAAGGCGTGATATACTGATAAAAGAAGAGAGTACACCCATGAATTTCAAAGTTATTCTCTCTCTCTTCTCAAGAATCCCTATAATTTATAGATGAAGGTGTTTTCAACTTTCATTTAACGCGTTCACAAACACCCTATAAAAGAGGTAAGCGTGCAAGCAAGGTTGTTCCAACTTTACGCTTTTAAGAGTGTTTGAAAATCGTAACTATAACAGAAAAATATTTTTTAAAGTTTGTTGAAAAAAGATGCTACTATCAAAACGGGAATCCGGGTAGTGTAGAATAGTACAAGAATTCACAACAAGATTGTTAAGCTCTTTTTCATTCACAAAGTGATCTAGAGAGTAGAGATATCTTTCTCCGTATTGCTTTTTGCTGAATCCGTGTGAGAATGAGTTTTATAAAGTCATGTATAAAGTGATATGTTTGTTATCACCAGAAGACAATGCTCCTATTTCTAATTTGATTCTTGAGGGCATTAACAAGAGTTTACCATTAGATCACAATAACTTTTTATGCTGAACAAAATAAATGATGTTTCATGATCAATAGTTCTGACAATTTTCTTTTCTATAGTTAGCTCATAGAATACTTAAAATAGCTTAAAATAGTAACTCTGTCACTTCTCTTGCACGTTTATGGCTTAAAACCAACCTGGCTTACAACAAATGATATTTTTTCTTTTTTTGTTACTATTTAACCTTCTTTTTGAAAAGATATTATGTACTATTTTTAATTTTAAATAAATGTATTCTTTTTATCCAAATATATTTCAACCTATTTCTTTTTTCTTGCTAAAATTGTGTAGAATGACTAAGTTTACCATCTTAAAATTTTAATTTTTATCATGGGAAAAATGAACACTAGTGTAAGCTAATTTGAAAACTAACTTAACGTGAAAAATGACAAACACGAAACGTTTATTTTTTAACTCTATCTAAAATAACTTAACGATAAAAAAAACTCTTTTTGTAACAGAAAATGCTGGCGTTATACGTTTTATGGCCAATATAAAAAACCATTTCTAATTTTTCTTATAAATAAGGACAAATTCTTTTTTAACTATGAAAAGTCTTATTTTTTGGATAATACTCTCCTCCAATATTCCTTTTTTGTTTTTTCACTTTCCTCATCACTTTTCCTGATTTTTTTATTTTCACCTTAACAGGCTTCTAAATCTACCACAATCTTACAAGGGAAGCACAAATATAGATGTGTTTAGAGCATTCTTAATTTGTATCCTAATAAAATGGATTCTTAAGCTTTTTATACGATTAGGTGTTCACTGATTTCACTCTTAGCGGCAAAAATGTATTTTCTTGTGCATACCTACTCCACTTATGCTCTCGCTAGTGGTGGTGACCCTTCTATTTGTTTATTATAAAACAAAATTTTATGAAATTTTACGATGAGAATTCATTTCTCATTTCATTAGCAATGAGAAGACATTTTATTTTTACGTGATGTTTTCTAACTTGTCATTTGGAAATTTGTTTGTAAATTCGTCAAAATGGGATAACCTCGTAATACTGTGGATGATATGTGGAGTTCTTCAATTTTTGTAGAAACTTTGTTTTTTACCTTCAATTTTGGGATGAGAATAAAAAGTTTTTATTGATTTTGGAATGTTACTGTAATTATTTGTATAATAACTAAAGATTGTCTATCTTTTTAAAAAATAAAATTTACTACCGACTCCATTGGATGCGCGTATCTGGTGAAATGGAAGATGATTCGTTTAAAGGCTCATTCAGAACTTAAGGTTTACAATTTTACAAAAATTGAAATATCTATAAACATCAAATACAAATTCTTTTATACTAAAACTGGGGCTGTGTGATAACTTCTCGGGAATTCTAAATAATTGGCGCTGGCCTTAAACTTAGTATTTTTCGGCTGTAAGCTTAGTGTAAGTAGTAAGCGCGAGACCCCTAAAATTAGTTACAGCTTGATTCTAGCAACTCTAGAATTGGTTGGCTGTATAATTACTAGACATGGGAGTTCACTAGGGGACGCGGCAAACAGTTCATTGGAAACATTCCTTAAATGATTTTTGTTTATTTATGAAACCATAGATAATAATTATTTTTTTAACAATTTCCCATTAAAATTATTATGGTTATACTTATACATGTTGCCTATCACTAATCCAGCATCTTCGAAACGTGTACAATCCCTGATTAGCCATGTATTAGGCTAAAATACCCAAAACTTACAAACTAGTTTTTAATTGAACTTTTAAACTTTTATTTGGCCACAATTTATTATAAAATTCTTAGATTCAACTTTTTTTTTTAAAAACTCTCAAATATTTGGAAGCCAAATCATTGCTCAATTACTGATAGTAACGGATAAGTGATAGCCAACCTGTATATTCTTAATAATCTACCTGTAATTGTTTAGGATTGGTGAGCCGCCTATGCTATAAGATACACGTGTTGGAACCAATCGAACACACCTAGTATTATCCTAACTTCGTATATATTGACATCGGAATCGTACTATAAAGTTCGGAATTCTGAATAATAAATTTTTTTAATTGCAAAAATTGAAGACATACACATGACATGTGTTAGTATATATTTGAATATAGAAATGTTTGGTATGTTCACAAGGCTTTTTTTATAAAACTCTCCTTATTTATCATTTATTCAATGATTGGAAGGCCTAATTAACACTCTTTTAAACAGATCTTGTCTAATTACGCTTTTCAAAATGGCTGCACTGTTTTATTTCATCTAAGATGTGCCGGTAAACAACATTGTACTCTTTATCAAAAAGCTAACTTACTAAAAATATATTCTTCCTTCCCCTTAATCTTCTTTTTCTTTTCTTTGTCTTTTCTGAATGTGATTTTAATCATTGTGTAGTCAATCTTTAATCTTGGATTCTAACTTGAATTCTTCTTTTCAAATTTTTCCATTTTACATCCATACAACCATTATTATCATTGTCCTTCTGGAATGGTTTTTTATGATCGCAGTATGTGCTTTAAAAAATATTAAGAGCTTATTTTTTCATGATATAAATGTTCTCTTCGTAAATATACAACATAAAACATTTTATCTCATGGGAGTTCTTTATTTTTCAGAATATAGATATTTCTCATCACAATTGAGACTTTATCATGGCCTTCTTTCTTGGAAGAGATACAGACACAGTAAAAGAATTTTTTTAAGTGTATTTACTTAAAAAATTTTATATTATATAAAAATTTGTTTAAAGTATGAGCTTTTTTTAACCAAAATTAATTTTTTTTAATTTGTTATCAAAGAAACTGAAAATAATGTATAAAAAGCTATAATATCTAAAATTATGCAATTCACTTGCTTTTAACTAATTAACATCTCTTCTTGGTGTGTCGACCAAAAAATTTAGGATATACCTCTATATCAAGCATTCAATGCACATTGGTAAATTTATTAGCAGGACATGTGGGGAAATTTTTTATCAATGTATTTATTTTTTATAGGGTTCATGGTCATATCGTCCTCTACTTCAATTTTATTTAGACACTAAATCCTTCACCCTCCGAATTGAGATGCTTCCTCTTATATTTTTATAGAAGCTCTTTATAACGAAATTCGAGCAGTGTTGGAAAAAAAACCCTGGTTCTATTAGGCAAATTTTTTTATCACTACATACAGTCAAACCTGTATTAAACGACCATTCAAGGTAAGACCTAATTTTGGTCGCATTAGACAGGTGGTCGTTAAAAACAGTGAAAATATTTCAAAATATTGACTTCAATAAATTGTAAACCAAAATGTCGTAGAAGATTGAATCACAATTATAAAAGTTAAAATTAATTTATTTAAACTTTAAAATAATCAGTTATCCTTTTTTGTTGTAAGGATTTTGCTGACATTTTGTCAACCTCCGAACTTGTTTTCACCATGTATTCCAGAGCTTTTCCTAAGCCATGATGAAGAGCAAACTTTTTTAGTTTATCGGCAATTTCTATTGCTTCTTTTAAAGAGTATGTGCCACTTTCTTCTGCTTCTTCATCACTTTTCAAAGAACTCTCTTCTATTTCTCTTTCGATCTCTTTCAATGCTTCTTTTGCAGGTAAGTCAAACACGCTATTCTTAACATCGCATGTGTACAAGTCTTTATCAATATTTGCAACAGCTTCATACTCAGCCCCGAAAACATCTCTACTTAAATTTTTCACTGCAGTAGGTATTTCTTCTTCAATCTCAGGATTCCACACAGAAATCTTTTCTTTGCGAAATCCGGCCTTTATGAAGCATTTCTTGATTGTGCTTTCTTCAACTTCTTCCCATGCTGCAATACACAATAAAATTACATCCAATATTTGTGTTGATTTTAAGGACTGACTTGCATTAATACATCTTGATTCATCTCTGTCCATTTGTCTGACTATATGGAAAAGCTATAGAAAAATTAGCGATTGTTCAGTAGATTAAAAAATTAAAAAAACATTTACTTGTCGTTTTCTAAACTTCAACTTCATTGCTTCAATTATCCCTTGAATTTTAACGTTACTGAGCTTAAGATTGGGATGACAAGGGGCATTATCAATGAATAGAAGGACGTTCCCTTTTCCAACTTTCATTTTCCTATAAAAATTTTGTAGCGAGTCTTCAAAAATCTCATCAGTCATCCAAGCTTTTCTATTAAACTAGTACTTCACTGTTAAAGAGCTCAACTTCACTTTTGAAAAACATCAGGAGACTTTGATTTTTGCAATCACTAAAGGTTTTATTTTTTCTCCAGTCATACTGGCACAACGTGCTATTGTTATTCTTCCCTTTGATCGTTTTCCACATCGACATCCTTCACATAAAAACTATCATAAATTTTACAAATCAATAATTCGAAACTTTTTTTACCTTTCAAATAAAAAGTTTTTTTTGTTGTGTCTTTGAAAAAAAGCCCAGTTTTGTCTAAATTAAAAATGTATTTCTACTTATAGCATTCACAAATTTTCTCAAGTTTCAATTTCCATTCTTCAACGGTTGATTGGCAAATATATGCTCTTTCGCCTGTCATGTTACCAAAAACAATCTTGTTTCTACGAATAAAGCTCCCCAGCCAACCATTTGAAGCTTTAAAATTCGATTTTCCAAGTTCTTCAGCAAAGCTTTAGTTTTGAGAATTGGTCCACTGACTGGAAGGCCTCTAGCCAAAGCGTCAATAAACCTCCTGTATGTTAGAGTGTTTATCTCTTCATTACCTGTGAGATAGTTTTTTCTTTTTGAAACTGTTGACACACAAGATTTAGAATAATCTTCTAACACTTGTGCTTTCCTTTTTCTTAATGTTTGGTTTTGGGTTTTTCCTCCCCCCCTCTCTGTAGTTTTTTTTTTTTCTTCTTTTCCTCTAATAAAAAAAAAAATTTATTTCCTTCTTTTTTTTTTTGTGGGGGGGGGGTGGTTTTTTTTTTTTTATTTTTTCTTCTTATATAATAATTTAATAATAATTTTATTTAATTTTTTAAAAAAAATAATAAAAAAAAAAAAAAAAAAAAAAAAAAAATAAAAAATTGTAATAATGAAAAATCAAAAAAAAAAATTTTTTTTTTTTTTTCTTTATTATGTGTTTTTTTCTTTTATTTTGGTTGTGTTTTTTTTGTTGTGTTTAGATATGTTTGTTTAAAAAAATATATTTTTTTTTTTTTTTTTTTTTATATTTTTTTTTTTTTTTTTTTTTTTTAATTTTTTTTAAAAAATTTTTTTTAAAATTTTTTTTTTTTTTTTTTTTTGTGAAATGGGGGGGGGGGGGTTGGGGGGGGTGTTTGTGGGGGGAATTTTTTGAAGGGGGGGGGGGTAAAGGGGGGGTTTTGGGGGGGAGCCTACTTTCTCATAGTTCGATACAAGCGGCGAAAGTGTGCCTTCTCGATGAAAACACCCCACGGTACCTTTAACTTAGTAACTACATAAAAAAGAAAAAATACAAAATAGTACTTATAACAAAAAACAAAATATTTCTCTAATTGAAAAAATGAACCATTAAAATATTGCGGGATTTTAAAAAGAGAGCATTCAATGAACTCAAATTTCAATTATTGTTAAAAACTGATGAATTTTCACCTGTTTTGATGTTTTTTCTTTTTAAAGCCGATTTCTCGCCCTGCTTCAAATATGCCGAAATATTGTAAATGTCTCTCTCGAGATATGCAATTGAGCAGGAACTGGTAAAAGCTTAAAGGCCCTATTAGAAAAAACCATGTGATACCAAAGGTGTTATCAAAAAATACAAACTACAATTTTTTTCTTATCAATTAATAAAGAGAAAGGCAAAACTAATAAAATGTTTATTTCAGAGTATTTTCGATGTAACAATTTTTTTAAAAACGCGCTTTTTTTAGGAATGTTAGGCTGGGTAAGATTGCCAACCCAGAACTCAAGAGACTATTTTTAACGTAAAATTGAAATTTTGATATACTGAAGTTATTGTAATGACTAGTAGATTCATAAAATTCAGTTTTTCATTTATTTATATAAACAAAATGTATTCTAGAATTAATTGAAAACAATTTGTAAATTTTTCTATAATTATTGATTCCTCAGTAAAGTATATTTAAAGTAAATTTTTATATTGAACAAATACGCTGCTAAATTTTAAAATCATAAACAGGAGAATTGCTATATCATAAAATCAAAGGTTGTTTGATTTTCAATAATTTTGACTTAACAAACTACACGTGACTCTAAATTTCAAAAGTTTGCTGCGTATTTAAACCTTTTTAAATTAAAAGGGTTGTCTGAATAATTTTTGAAAATCAAAAGTCTTTTCTCTTAAATTTTCAAAAATTTAACAAAATTTATTTTTCAATGAACTTGTGGTCGCACTATGGCTTCTGATTTCTCGATAAAATTTAATTCTCGAGAAACGAGAAAAAAAATATATGATTCTCGAGACTCGAGAAAAGTTTCGAGAAGTTAAAAAATATTAAAAATATTTTACAAAAATATATTTTGTTTTATTAGTAAAATAATTTTTTAAAAAAACAAGAGCATTTAAAGTTTCGTTTTTCAAACTCAATCGTTTTGGAGATAAATTCTTCCGCATTGACAAGAAGTTGGTTGGATGCATAAAAGAGAATTCTTTAACAATTGCATCGATTCTGATAAATCAAAATTTTTGTTTTGTTTGAACATCTGTAGTTCTTCTATTGTACTTACTTTTTCTTCTTTTTTATCATACATGAATTCTTTAATTTCTCTATTTAAACTTTGAGTTAGAGATTCTTCTTCAAACTCATCAACAGATTCGACTTGAATTTGGCTTTCTTGTATATCAGTTCCATGCTCCGAATAATGAGAAAAAAATTTATCAAAAATATTTTTTGCACATTCTAAAATTTCTTCAAAATTTGAATATTCAAAAGTTGATCATGCATTACACATAATTATTTTATTAATAATTTATTCAAAATTTAACATGTTTTCAGTAATAAAAAAATTTTTAATTCTTGAGTCTCGACAAAAATTTCTCGAGAATCAAGAAATAAAAAAATTCTCGAGAATCGAGAAATCTCGAGACAGAAGCTCTAGTCGCTACCCTTTGGTTTGGAACCAATGGTATAAAAAGAATCTTATGGGGCAACACGTCTAATAATGTTTGGAAGTCGTGTAGAGTGGTTCAAGGAAAAGTTTTGGCATAATTATAAAATATACCTTGGTTGCCATGTTGAATATTTATGTGACATTAAGCATCTATTAAGTGTGGCGTTGTTATATACTGTGGCAAGGATTTATAGAAGCCAGTTCCTCCAATTTTTATACGGCTAAATAACAAATATAGGTATATCTTTCGCTATTCTTAATAAATAATGTTTTTTAATCAATGTACCTATTACTGACGAGCACTGTTAGTATGCGCACCAATAGAATTAGACTTCCTTGTGACCCTTAAGTTTGGTGTTTATCTTTATTAATCTTTGAAATCATACTCTAGGTACCTTAGGGTGTTTTCATCGAGAGGGCACTATTGCGTCGCTTGTATCAAAATATGGAAAACGTAGGCTTGATCCGGGATCGAACCCAAGACTAACCAACCTCTATATGCTTTGTTCCAATAGATAAATTTTATTTACAGGGCTAACTCGATTTTCTACCATGCAATCTGTGGGAAAGAATAAAAATATTTTAGTGACGTCGGAAT
The DNA here is from genome assembly GCA_030549495.1 of Nectonema munidae. Classification (NCBI taxonomy): domain Eukaryota; kingdom Metazoa; phylum Nematomorpha; class Nectonematoida; family Nectonematidae; genus Nectonema; species Nectonema munidae. The sequence continues at coordinate 15,718 of JAUIRK010000101.1, forward strand.
AGTGGGAAGAGAATTTAAACTTTTTTAAAACTAAAAAAAATAAATGTAAATAAAACGCTGCTCAGAACAGAAGTCGTATCATATCCTCCTTCTTCATCGTCTACTCCTTCTTTATCTTTCTTCTATCTGTTTATTTGATCTGAAAAAGGCCAACGTGATCGGAAATTTATTGATAACGAATTGTTTAGTTGTCAGTATTGCATCTAACAGAAAAATAAGCTTCCATAACTCGGCAGATGATAGGAATGCCTAAATTCGGGAAGAACTCCAGCCTAACTCGATTGAGATCCCATGGTCCTACCACTTGGCCATCTGCTGACTTTTTCTGAATTAAAGTTTTACTGTTTTCTACTTATACTTATATTATGGTAAATTATGAGGTGGTTGAAAGTTTTTTGATATAGAACTTTTTAAATAAAAATTACTTATTTACTTTGCTATATCTCAAGGAAGTCCAAGGGGGCTCACTCGGCAACCTTATTGACGTGCCCGAGTACCCCTATTATCACCAAAAGTGCGTTCAAGGGAACTGTACTATACCCTATAGTACGAAACTTGACCCCAACAATCGTATAAGTATGGTAAGCGATTTTATATAGATCAACTCGGCAATGTCATGCCTGACCAATTTCCTATCTATACGTTAATAAAGTACCAGAAGGCATGAAAAGTTCTTTAGGAACGTGTATGTTACTCTACTATGAGGAAATTTTACAGTGAATTGAAAAGAGAAAGAAGATTCAGTTATATCCTTTTTACTAGAATGTTAAAAAAGAAGCCAATCTGCAATTCAAACGAATTATATTTAAATATTTTTATGATTTGTGTTGAAAAGATATTTGTTCTGAGAGGATTTGTTTGAAATTTTGTTCAAAATAAACCTAGTAAACTTACATGGAGTATGAGGTGTTGTTATTTTCGCACTCTAATGACTCTGCGAAGTGTGAAAAGGAGGGTTCTGTTTTCGAAAACAAATGTGAATTGAATCGTGAAATTTTTATGACAATACAATTTGAAATGGCAATTAGCGCACTACTTATGTGACAAACTTTGTGATTTTATCTAGAATTTCCAATTTACTTTAAATGCGTTGTCGTCGTTTCTAATAGTATTTGTGTGTGTGTGTGTGTAGGATTGTGTCCTATATTTATTTGCCATAATGAGAAAATCCTTTTTCCTTTCCAAAATCAAGTATGCTTTCAACTTATGTATCATTTCCTTTCCTAGCATGTATTTGGCACATTACTGATTTTTCTGCTCAAGTGAAACATTTTTCTTCAACCCGGACCTCAAAATTTTAACTATGCAATCCAACTCCGATTCTATTTCTTCTATTACTAATGGACCCAACCGTAAAATATTTAGGTACCAAGAAGGTTGCTCAATGATTTTCATAACTATATGATTTTATTAAAAGATTTTAATAATATATTTGCAAGAATAACACTTTATTCTCTATTGAGTGCCAATATTCTCATAAAGTGTTATTTTTTCAACTTTTAAAATAAATATCAGAGTTACTCCCATCCTAACATCAATCAAATCTTCCTACGTGGTATAACCGGCAACATACAATTTTATAATCATATCTTTTTTTTGAATTTAACAGTAGAATAACATTTTCGAATCATATATTGACTCAGCCCAAATTGGTATCTAGTCAAAATCCCCACTACTAAAATCTCAAAGTAAAGTTTTCGGGGATTTTTCTTCATGGTATTTTAGTTTTCTGTGAATTTGAATAGGAACTGCGTAAAATTACGTACAACAACAGCTCTGCAATGATTATTATCCTTAGCAAACCTGGTCAGTTTATGATTATGTTTACGTGATTGACTCTGCCATATTAATTTCGCGATAAAGAATGAATAACATATTAACTCATTTAATATAAATTAACTTAGAATTATCGATGGCATGATTAAGAATCAATAAAGTCTTGATTCACATAATATAAATTAAACTAAAATTAACAACCACAGCTTATTAATATCATAAAGAGATTGGACCAGGACACAACCCCTAAAAATTTCTAATTCATTTACACCGATATTTTTTCTTCAAAAAAATAATCATAAAATATGGCAGACAACATTGTAAAAAGTTTGCTACACGTTTGATTTGATATAATAGAGATGGAGAGAAAATGGTATAAAAATTACAATATTTTTCAAAAAAAATTCATTCCTAACGACCTATATATCTAACTGACGGTTTGAACAACGAATTAAACAAATGACAAAAATTCTTACAGTATACAACAATGTTGATATCAAGGGATTTATATTTCTATATTTTTTGCAACCATATTTTCAAGTACTACTACAATAACATATATAAATGGGAATTTTTACGTGTGGTTTATTGTACAAGATATTTCTCAAAGTTTTTTCAATCAAGAACAGAGTGCCATATCTCAGCCTATGAGTTTTTAGGCCAGTTGCATTTCTACATTTTATTTACTCGAGAAATTTCAATAAAACAAATTATTTTTTTTGCATCAAAACATATGAGTAAAAAAGGATCTAAATGTTTTATGCAATATTTTATACTATGAATCTTATGAATGTAGTGGATTCCTTTGTCTTCGTTTTGCCCCGATATTTAGGTGGCTGCCGTCTATCACGCAAGACTGGAGGCGAGGGCTGGTAGCAACAGATATGTTATCCCCTCGCAGTCCTCTAGTACACACACACAAAATTATATAGACGATTTTTACTTCCATGTAAATTTATTATTTGTCTTTTTCCAGGTAAAGAGCTTTTTCTCTTAACCCTTACTCTGACGCCAAACTGCCGCTTATATGGTATGTACTGCGCATTTTGAGTAGCAATGCTCGATACCAGCATTTTATTGCTGTATGCGATAATTCAGGAATTAAAACTCAACTATAAAATTTGATCATGAAAAATACCTTTCGTCTTTTCATGGTCAACCTCGCCAAATGTTTCTAAAACCTGGATTACATATGCATAATAGCATTAAAATTAAATTTTATTATGCAAAATAAAGTAAACATTTTTCATAAGAAATTTTTTTAATATGCCGACATTGAATTTCAAAGGGATAAGCGAAGCCTTTCAGAAAAAAATGAAAAATCGTATGCCCTACTTTTTTGTACCATTGAATGTAGGATGTGCACATTTGATTTATTATGTGCGATTAATCTATCTATCTATAATAGTAATGTTTTTTATTTATTGACAGTAAGTATTTCTACAAATATATTTTTCGCACTATCAAACCGTGACAAAAATGAGGGTATAGAAAAAAGTCAAGAACAAAAATTTGTGTTACAAAAATAATTAATATAAAAAATACTTTTAGGGTAAACAATAAGTTTTTATGCTAAAAAAGATAATAAATCACATTTGTAGCTAAATTTTTCTGAACTTTTTTTTTGACATAAGATTAGTGAATGAAAACCCTTGATTCTTATAAGTCCTCCAAGATTCAGTTGTTAAGCGACATCATAACCAAGACATCTCGCAACCCTATTTTGTAGGCAAATTTAGAAATAAAATGTTGTTACGGGTTCGCTTTGATGAATTATTTTTTGCACAGTCCAGCTTTCTTAAACATACTAGATCAGCGGTTCCCAACCGGGGGTCCATGGAAGAATTTCAAGGGGTCCATGGACATTCTACTTCAAACTACTTATGCTGAATCTCCTTTAATATACTTCTATTTTCCAAATCAATATAAATATATATATTTAGAGCTTTTTTAAATAAATATTTTCTTCCCTTTTTTAAAGTTTCATGTTTTCAATGTTTATATATCCTTTTTATTAGTTACAATATTTTTGAAAAATTTATATTTTAATTGGAAAAAAATTTTATTAACATTTTATGTCAGGCTTTACGATTTCTCTGATTTCATATGAATAAACATACGATTTAATCAGATGACTAGAATCATTTTTTGCATAAAAATCTTTGATTAATCTTGTTGGCTCAAACTATTCAGTTGTAGGGGTCCACAGGAAAAAAGTTACTGAAAAAGGGGGAACGGGATAAAAATGGTTGTGAACCACTGTACTAGATGAAGATTCTATTAAGTGATTGTACATATAATCTTCGGATCAAACTCTTCTTTTACAACATGATTTTTATTGTAAAAAATGTGTTTGCTAACTAAATTAAAAGAGTGAGAATCCTTACGCGCTTGTGTTTACTTTCTAGAGCAGAATGCTTTTTTTCAAAACGATCTCCTTTCTGCCATTGAAGAATAATCGTTTTGAAATTTCGTTCGTTCTCTTTCGTTTCGTTCCTTGTTTGAACTCAAAGCGTTTGCTACATTCTAACCAGGCGACTAAGTTGTTTGTAATGGGAATCATGTTTTCTTTTTAGAGCTAGTGCTGCAGTCTTTACTGTGTTGGCGCGTAAACAAAGTTTACCGGAAGCTTCGTACTTCGCTGACTTCTCAAACAACGAAATAGAGGATGAGAACGAAGAATCCCTTCCCTTCGTCTTATCCAAAAACTTTCAAACTTTTCTCTGTCTGCTCTCGATCCTGTCTTTGATTTCCGTTTGTCTAAACACGCCGGAAACCCTTTTGCGACATCCACAAATCCTTTACATCATCTACGCTATTGATTTATCCTGCACACTTTTCTTCACCTTCGAACTAATTTACAAGATATGGCGTTTTGGATTGATAAAAGTATTTTAAAATGTTTCAATAATTTTTTTGAAAGTATTTTATACTTCTGTCCCTCTCTAATTAAATTTCTCATTTTTACCCGTTGACCTTCGTAACATTTTGTTGGAACACATAGGACGGATAATGAGAGTTTTAGAGTCATTTTATATTGGAAACATTCATCAAAAACTTGAAAACTACTAAATAAGAAATTATTTCCAATTTATAAACTATTACTAATGACTGTCTGTTTCTAACTAACTCAACAATGAAAACTATTAATAACTGACCGTGTTCATATGTCCGCACTCTATTTTAACAATGGAACTCCTTTACCAAATTTTCCGTTTTGCAATCCTGATAAATTTGATTTATTTCACATCTAACAAATTTTGGATTTTTTAAACATGACGATATTAAATTGAATTTTAAAAGTGATGATTATATGAAAAAAAGTTTGGTCAAGTGCAAAACTACCTTTAATTTCCGTATTAATCTCTGAATAATATTCTATTTGGTTGACAAAAAAATTGCTACAGAAATTTATTCAAATACAGCGTCAACCTAAACATCCAATTTAATCTATATCTGACTAGATAGTTAATAATTGAATGGATCCTATGTATAAGGATATTTCTCTATTGAAATTCTTTTGAATATTAAGACTTTTTTTTATATGGAACCAGCAATTGTTTTTAGCTCACGTCAAATATTTCAATACAAAAACAGGTTTCATTTGATCAGCATTATTATTGAAAGTAATGTGTGCTGTCAAATCCTGCTTTGAGTGTTCTTTCTCTATTCTTATTATTTATTTTTGTAATTAGAATGAAGAGTCATGTCTGAAGAACAAATGGAGCCAGTTTGATTTATCTATGGTCATCTTTTTTTGGAGTTCACTTGCTCTTCAGGTATTTTATACTTTTAAGTGTCTAAAACTTTGGTGATAAATGTAATTAAATTTTTCAAAACTGAAAGGCTATAGATTTGCAAAAATATTGTTGAAAGGAGGTGTTAATTTTCATATTTTCTAATCACTATTTCAGGACTTCACCGTCTGTAAAGTTAATGATTCCTAATGTTCTTATTTTCTTGACAAACACCATGCTACCGATTTAATAGGGTATTTTTTTAAAAATTGAAGCATATTTATTTCGTTTTAGTTTTAATTTATTGACAGTTTTGCACACATACATATATAGTGCACACACACTTTTGATTACGGCTTGTATCTATACGTAGAATAGGATGCATCGTGCTCTCTCGACTCATCTGACGAACTTGTCGTCGATTTTGAGCAAAAATCCGTGGTCAAACTCTTACTCCACCTTGGTCATGCAGGACTAAAATATGGAATTTAATATTTATAATATTTTTTAGTGTTTTTGCATTGACAGGATCACAGGAAAAATTAAAAATCATAGTAAATTTAAATGTAAAAATGGGCAATTTTGTAATAATAACTTTTTTATCTAAAAATTAAATTTAATCATCACTATTAGTGAGAACACCCTTTATTCATACTATAAATAAAGACGTGAATAAACTAAAAAGAGCATTTTGAAATTGTATAATTGAGATGAAGAATCATTTGGGTTGAGTTTCCATGTGACTTATTATAAGTTAAAACAAGAGAATTTGAAGAAAAAAGTTTATACAATGCTAAAAGTCATCATTCATCTTAGTGTAGCGGATGTCAAAGGATAAATGACTTGGGTGATGACAAGACTCGAAAGGAGCTATAATAAACTAAAGAAACAAAATACTTATCATAATAGCAACTCTACTCTCAATAAAGGCACAACACTCCCAACAATAAAACAAAGCACAGAACAAATTCACATAGACCATAAACAGATATCAACAAACATCATCACAAACGAATAATCACTTCCTCGCCGCATTAAAAGAATACTAGCTCAACTTCGTGCCAACAAGTCTAAAATCTCACCAGAATGCCCACTGTGCCATTTTACACATACGATCCAACTTCTCTCTTCATGTGCGAACAAATAAAAATTCATTTGAAATAGGAGGACCTTTGGCTTAATCCTGTAAGAGTTGCTTGGTTGCTGTCCAAATGATTCTCCAAACTTGGATAGAGTCTGAAAATTGTGTGAGAACTGATTTGTCAGCTATCGACAAATCAGTGGGGCCGACAACAACAAGACTCCAACACACACATATGAAGAGAATTCGATAAAAATGATCACTTTTTCGTAATATTATCAATTTACAAGCTTGATCCATTCGAATAGGTTATTTAATATATTGACAAATAAAAAATCATGATATTGCAAATATCGAATATGTCTATCTATACGAATAGAAATGCAGCATTATTTTTATTTGTATTCATTTAAAAAAATTTCTTATTGTAAGCTTTTTACGAGTGTATTCAAAAAGAAAAAGAAGAGGACAAAATGAATATAAAAATTATTTTATTTAAATTTGTTAACATCTTTCTCCATGAAGTCTGATAATTCCATGCTATCACGGTTGTAATAACAAAATGAAGGGAGTTTATTTGACATGTCATGAATAAAATCTCCTTGCCTTTGTCCTCTCTTTAGACCTGTATCAGTTTAAAACTGGTGAGCAAGTACTCGCAATGGTCCGCAATTCGCTGTGGTCGGCCCGTCATCATTTTGAGACTCATTCGCCGCTTCATGAAATTTCAGTTGCCGAAAAAGAGAATTAACCAGGTTCTCAAGTATCATTCATTTTTTCTCTTTATCTCAATTTTGGCCTTTCACAATTTATTTTTTTAAATCTCAGAGAAAACACTTGTCATCATTACTCACTGAGAAAAAATTGTATTAGTAAAGTTTGGCAACGCTTTAGTGAAACTAACTAATTACATTAGTAAAGACTCCTGTCCAAAAATGATCAAACCTTAATAAAAACGAAATACCACTTTTTGACTATAGTTTTTGACTTTTGCTAATTAAAGCATTAAAAAACTAAGTGTATTTCTTAATAAACTCCACTCTAGTTAAAGATTACTATAAAATACTAAATAAATTGGAAACATAAAAATTATATATACATGTTTACATTTAACGGAATCTAAATTTTCCTTTGTATTCTTCAATGCCTATCTTCTCTGCGTTTTCATGAGTGCATGACGTGTTTGCTAACTTTGAAGAAAATAATGAATACACCACCTGGTGTTTTATTTACTGTTGTGATAATGTATATTGTTTTATATCTATTAGTAGTTGTAACTAAAAAAATTAGTGCTGTTATCGTTTACTAATACAAAAAAAAACTTTGCGAATCTAATTAGTAAGTGTTACTAATTTTTTCTTTCATTGATTTAAACAATCTAGCTTTCCCTATATAAACAATCGAAAATCCTAATTTCAATGAAAACTTTTTTTTCACAAATCTTTACAGTAAATTTTGCTTTAACTTTGGCACATTTTTCGCAGCTCTTTTGGTTCAGATCCGAATGGAATTTGATAAAAAATTTTAATTTTATCAAGATATTATAACTTTAGTATTCAAAAGTTACAAATTTTTCATTTAACATTCTTCTTAGTTTAGTATTTATTTGTTCTATTTAATATGCTTATCTTGAATTAAGGTTAGTTAGAAAAAATAAAGTTATAAATCTTTTAGTAAACTTATTTTAAAAGTTTAATTTTGCTTTCCATAATTTTTTAGTGAAAAATAAGATTCTTCTATTTTATCCAACAAATATGCTATAGAGAATAATAAAAACTAAAAAATTCAAACAAAAATGATATTTAAGTATGACCCGTTTAAAACTTCAAATTTTTTATAAATTTCTCAAACATCATTTTTAAGCATAACAATAATGTAGGCCTCCTTCATTTTATATCATAGCATTTTAATATAAAAAACAAAGTGAAAATTTGTCCGTTTTCAGTGAAAAAGTGTAATAATGCCAGTGGCTTACTTTTTTTATATCATATCATTCGAATACATACATTCTCTAGGTATCAATTAAAATTCTGTTCAATATTTATTTTTAAATATATCAAAACAAATGAGGCATAAAAAAGCATGCCTACATAATTTAAAATTGCATAAAAATTATAATGAGCACTTAGATCAGATGTTCCTAACCTAGGGTGCAGGCACCCCTAAGGTGTGCTAGAGATAGTTACAGGGGGTGCAGGAGATCTTTTTGTTAAAAATGCCTCCACCTTCTCATTTTTCTGATTTCATGAGGTTATTTTTGTAAGTTTAGAGAGGTAGATGTAAGTTTTGGGAGACGTTGTATCTTTTTTCCGCTATAATCTATATATATTATATCCATATTTGATTACTACTATATATAACTATATATCGATTTTACCCCACGTTTTCTAGTCGCATTAGTATCGACATTCATTCTAGGTTATCCATTGTCAATATCTAGAAAGCAATAAGAGTGCGAATAATACAGTAGGTTATGCAATAACACAAAGCAATAACTTTAAAGCATGTTTGAAAGGTTTATCAAAATGCTCGAGGGAACTATTCAAAGTGTTCGCCACATATAAAATGATAACAAAAGATTATTATAATGAATAAAACAATATTTTTGTATAAAAAAAGGCATTAATTGATATAAATAAAAACTATTAGTAAATATTTGATAAGAAAATTGAAGAAAACAGATTAATAAGTGTGCATTGGTGACAATATTTTCCTATAAACTTATCTTTAACTGTTTTGACATAATAGATAACCTATCAAAAGCAACAAATTTGTTAGCAAGTTATCCCATACTTTAGCATCTCTGTAGATTTGCCACTTTTGTAACTGGCTTATTATTGAATGAAATTTTAAGGCTATCTTCATTTCTGAGATAATAGTTATTATAATTATCAGAAAGTGGTGAAAAGTTTCCATATAAATTTACAAATTTAAAGTATGTAAATATCATGAAATTTCAGAAGTCTATGTGAGTTGTCTTAGAGCCTTCATTTGAAGAATTTTTATTTGTTGAAACCATAGTACCCCCAATTAGTTCTACTATAATATAGGTGGGGTAGAAATAATGCTATAGTGGGAGTTTGATTGCAGTACCAAACTTTTATCTACAACATTTGAGTATTGCTAGGACATAATTAAGAAAACGACAAATAAACCTAATATGATCAGACCAATTAAAAGAAGTATTGATAAATAGACATAAATAATAATTGAATCGTTGAGCAAGCTCATCGTTCTATATAATCGATGATTGTTTTCTTTCTTTTACGTGAAAAAACAGAGCACAGGTTTTCCCAAAATTAACTGTAAGTAAATAACTTGAACCATTTCAAAGATTTCTCGATAATCTTAGAATAAAGTCTATTATTTCCAGTTTTTCTATCAGTTAATTACGTGATCAAATTTGTTACATCAATAAATAGTAAGAAAGTTACTTTTTCGAACACTATAAATATCATTTATGTAAATTGGAGAAAGTAGAGGGTCGAATATTGAACCCTGTAATACACCAATATTGGTTTCAGACATTGAGCTCACCTTATTTGTGAAAATAAAATGTTTTCTCTTCAAATAGGATTCCATGAATAATAATAGATGTTTTTCTAGAAGTAACTTTTATACTCATTTCATCGTTTTTTACGGTTAGGTAGTATCACTTGATATTAAAATTGTTATCCACTTTCGGAGCGTTCAAGTTAGGATTGTATCGTTCACTCAGCTGTACTTTTATATTTGAAACGACTCAACATTCCCGGCGGGATCACGATGTCCGTAACGATAGGTGTGAATCTCAAAAACAATTCTTAACTATCTTATCTTATAATAGACGTTTTCTTTCAAAACCATATGCTATGACTTTTACCAGTAAGATATCGTGCGATAAAGTGTCAAATGCATTTTCAACTCTGAGAATAGGCACAAAACTTCATTATTGTTATGTAAATGATTCAAAGTAAGTAAATATGATTATTTACTGTATTCAAAAATATTGAATTCGAATGCTCTAAGATCTGTATTACTATGTTTTTTTTCTATTATTTTAATCTTAAAACAATACAGTGTTACAAAAAAATATCTTTTTAAGTTTTCTTATGAAAAAGATGGGTATTGATAATTGTAATTGATAAATCCCTACTTTCTATATTCTGGAAAATTTATGTAAATGAAAATAATTGGATTATAACTGAGAATTTATGTAAATGGAACAAATTAGAGTATACCTAAATGACTTATTAAAACTTTGATTGATAGGAGATCTAGCACGCAGATCTACAACGTGACCCTTTTTTTCCTCTTCTTCATGTCTTTGTATGGCATAATTGGCGTCCAATTTTTTGGAGAAATCAAACATCATTGCGTTAAAAATGACACAACGCCCGAGTAAGACTTTTTCCAAATAGTTCGTGAATTTACGGAAAAACTTCTTCTTCTCAACTATTTAGTAAGATCACGATAAACTCATTTTCAATTCCACACTCCTACTGCTCGCCTGATCCAAGCCATGGCTATCACTGTCCTAAAAATATGAAGTGCATGGAACTTGATTTATCATGGAAGACGAGAAAGTTCGATGGATTTAACAATTTTTGTATCTTTTTTCGCTTTTTACTCCCTACAATTTTTTCCTATTTGAAACAAGTTTCAACTTATAATATTTAAGAAAATACTTTAATTTCACATTTTAACTTTTTATTTGTTGGTATCGTATCGAAGGAAAAAAGATTATTTCATAGCTATACAGTTGATAGGGATGGTCGCCATCATGAATCGAACCCGGCTTAATCAAGACTTTACGGTCCCAATTTGCCGACATTCATCTTGTAAACTGGACTTTTGAAACTTTACAATCTTACCAATTTCCAAATTTTGTGAATTAATATTTGGGAAAATGAATGCTACCTAGAAGATTTTAATATGACATTTCTAATTTAGGAATATGTGCGGTGTTATTGTCATATCCGTTCTATAATTCTAATTACGATTTCTACAGATTTAAGCTTGCATGCTTGAGGAACGTTCATTGGTTTCCTTCAAAGATAAGTTTTTATTGGTTCAGGCCTAATCCATGGTAGAACATGTATTTTCATCCCAGGGGCGAAAAGCCTATTCGCCCCCACCAACTCCCTCCACCCAAATAATTTTGGCTTTCTTTAAACTATTGTATATGCGTTATGTAAATTTAATTAAAATATTTTCGCTGGAAGTATAGTTTTTAAATTTCATCAATTTTATAAAAAAAATTAAGTAGTCTTATAAATTTACGTATGTGCTATATACACTCTATTTTAAAGGATTGCCTGAATATTTGATCTCCCGTGGTATTTCCAAAGCTTTTAAAGGTTGTAATTTTGAAAATTGCAACAAAAAAATCCCCCCCCCCCTCCAATAATTTTGAGGATGTGCGCCCATGTTTCACCTATACATTTTCTACGAGATCGGCTAACACATATCGCTATAATATTTATGTATTTACAAAAATGTATAATTACTTTAAACTAAAGATTATTACAGATCTTTTTTTCGCAACCATTTTCTACTAAAGAAATTTGCAAGGATATTATTTCAAAGAACAGTCCATGCGTAGAAAACTTTAAAAAGTTATATATAATGTCTTTAATGTAAATTATAATGGCAAAATTCATTTTCCCTAAAATTTATTATCTTTGCTTCCATGCGACTCGTAAATTTGGTGGTTTTCTTCCAATTCTTAAAAATGTTTACTATTTACTTCACTACTTAAAATTTTATTTACAGCACTAAATCCATTTTCGACCATACAATTACAATCTGTGGAAAGGAATAAAAGAATTTTAGTCACTTCCTAATAGTGGGAGGGGAATCCTAACTTTTTTGGATATCCAAAATTCATACTAACTTAACATATAAATTTATTCAAAATATAACCCAAGATTTTACCCTCAGTATTTCTTTGCTTTACCCAAGAAAGATATTTATTGCAGAATACTTGTTATTCGTGACATTTTACAGCACCCCAAAGAATTACAAAACACCCACTTGGGCGCGCTAGGCACCACGTTGGGAAGCACTGTCATTGGTGGATACATTGCTTATCAAAACTTGCAAATCCTAGGAAAAGTCAACAAAGAAAAGAACAAAACATATTTTCACATTTTTATAGCAAGTATTTGTGCGTGCCATGAACAAAAATATGGCATATCTGGAAAACTTAATTTCCGATTTGTTGCAAAAACAAAAATTATTTATTAATTTCGATTTTTTAATGAATAAATTGCACATTTTCGTATTGCAGTGTATGCTATGGAAAGTTGAACTTTTATGTAAATTAAAGATTTTCTTTCAAAATTTTATGTAACAAGTTTTTATTTATAATCAATACTAATTTTTGCTTTAGGTGTTAGTTTATTTTTCAATTATTAACTAACTAAGCGATCAAGTTTAGATAGAGAACCTCAATTTATCAGTTGTGCATAAGCCACTTCGAAATGGTTTGCTTGTAGATAACAAAATATTTTTCGTTGTCAGTGTTTAACAAAGTTTTTAATTTACCGTACGAAGAAAAGTGACCCATTTTGAAATGAACTATTTTCATTTTCAAGTTTACTATTGCCCTTTTAAAATTTACTATTATTGAAGTTAAAAAGTTAATATGTATTAGAAAATATTTTTATATATCACAAATTAATTCGACGCAGTTAGATCTGCTAAAAATTAAGAATGCATGAAACTGGTGTAGTATAAATTTTAAATATTTGAATAACATCTCAAAATGACCCAACTACGAATTAAATTGAACTTAATTTTATTTCGCCACCTAATTTTTGACTCACACAACATCATCATCCTTTATATTGCAATATTGTAATTTTAGTCAATAGCTTCATGACGGTGTACGAGTCTTCTTCTCAAGAAGGCTGGGTTTTCATCATGTACAAGATGATTGACAATTTGCCATCTTGGAGAGCGCTCTTCTACTTTACATCTCTCATCTTCTTTCTGGCTTGGCTCGTCAAAAATGTGTTCATAGCTGTCATAACGGAAACCTTCGCTGAAATTCGCGTCCAATTTCAACAAGTGTGGACTCCGGCGTATGCTGCTGCCAACGCTAGCACTGAACACGTGAAATTTTATTCCTTAAAAATATGAACAGCACTCAAAATCTTCTACCCCTAGATTCTGGTATCAGATGAAAATGGTTGGAAGCTCGTGGAAAGAGATGAAAGTATTTACTCTGGATTTGCTCCCAAACTACTCAATGTATTGCATTTGACTTCACTCCCTTCCCCCCATTCCTTCTATTCTTAGTCTTTTCCCCATTAGAAATTCATACACAGTTCTTTCTACCACATCCTCATAACTCTTTTAATCGTGATCGATGCCTACTTTGCTTGCAGACTCAGGCACAAACACCGTGACCAAAGTGACGAAATCACCATGAATTACTACATCCAGGTTTTGTATCGAATTTTTAAACCAACGAGTGTACACTAGGCTGATGTTGTGTTGCCACATAATTATGAGTACCGTTGAGCTATAAACATTGAAGTTGACGTCCTGGCATTGAACCTAAGACCAATGTGAATCAAAGGGATTCTAGATCTAGACAACCCTACCAACACATTCTGAGAGAAATGTGATCTAACGTTGAAAAGATCATCTGTATCTGATAAGCAAAATCTAAAGCTTAAAAAAATTTGATTTTTTAACTTCGAGCACAAGATCATCATCGTTTATATACAAAATATTCATATTTTTTATTTAACACTTTGGACTCAATTTCATTGGTTTTCAGATATTTTGTAGTATCAAATGAAATAATAGTTCACCTCCCATTCTGAAACACGATTTACATAACATTTGATTCTTTCTTATATTTAACTCCTTATATACAGCTGAATTATTATGTTATATCACTCATTTTAACTAATTGAATTCTTTTTCCCAGTGATGTTAATTTTTTGCATTTTTATCAAATATTATTAGTTAGCACACTCTTAGGAAATCCTAACGCACAAATTCAGATGCCTCCTTCTCTACACCTTCTTAAAAATTTCTAATAATTTTTTCGAATCGTCAAATCAACTCCGAACCTTGTTCATTCATCTTTTTAAACAAATTTATATGCATAATGGCAATTTTTGAGCAGGTTTCAAAATTATGTGAAGATATTTTCAATCAAACGTGATGCAAATAATTTCACGCTAAGAACAAAATATTCATTGAAAGCAAAATCTTTCCATTGTAAGTGATAATCGCTTCTAAGAGTGGAATTTTGATAAATCAAGTATGGGAAATTCATATTTTACTACATCTTATCTGCAATTTCCAAAAATGGTTAACTCTATCAAATTTATCCAAATTTTTCACAAAGTATTTGCTAACTAATGTTAAATTTTTTAAAAGGTATTGAAACTCACTGAAATTATTTGAAGTCTTTAAAATTTAGCTATCATGAATTGAGTGAATATTTTCTAAAGTTTGAGACAACCCGAATTTGTAAAGAAATTCTGGTATTCGTAATCATACAGATAACAAAAGGAAAAGAGTAACGCCCTATTTAAATTAATCATTCCCAAATCGTTTATTATCACGATTCAAAGAATTGAAGTCCTAAAACTTTTTAATAGTACATTTTAGTTCACAATTGAGTCAATCAAAACATTTTGTATCATTAAATCATGTAAATGCTATTTCATTAGCATGGCAAATATAGGCTTTAGTATCCTTGATTCTACCCTAAAATTTCTCATCTTTTTTAATCTAAACAAGTTTAGTTAATGAATTCAAATTTTATATTCATTATTACTTTTATAAATTCACTCTTAATTTTGTTTTTAACATCAAATTTTTTGAATGTCAGAAATTTTTTTGTAACTTGTTTTGTTAATTCTTTTTATAACTACATTTATTACTTATAAGAATCTTAGTAAAATGAAAGAGTGATTCAACATGTTTATAATCTCTAAAATCTGTTTTCATTTAAATTTATTTAGAAAAATAAAGAATCGATAAAGTTAAAAAAAAGTGTCAAAATGTACATATGTGGTATAAAAAAAAATTTTGTTAAATTGGAGCCCTAATTTTTATCCTCTATAAAAATTTGGAACAGCACTTTTTTTCTCAGGAAAAAATGAAAACGCAAATTTTTTGTTATGATATTTAGGTTGCCTTTACCATTCTTTTTGACGTGGAAGTTCTTTTCAAGTTATGGTCATTGGGATACAAAGGCTACTTCAAGAGAAAAATTTATAAATTCGAATTTGCCTTGACTGTTGGCGGAACTATGCATATCATTCCCTACTTCTATCACACCCAGTTCTTTACTTATTTCCAGGTAATGTTTCTTTCGAACCTGTCTAGTATTTTGTTCATGAATGCTGTTAGTTAAATATTTGATATCATATATATTTATATTTATTATAATAACATTATTATATCCAAAAAATTGTGTTCAATTTAAACAAAGCAATTTTTAAAATTTAATTCCATTTTTTGTTTTCCTATTTTCAGTATTGAATTCTGCTCCTATTTAGGTATTAAGAGTGGTAAGGTTGATAAAAATTTCGCCATTGCTAGAAGATTTTGTGATCAAAGTCTTCGCTCCAGGAAAAAAGTTAGGTGGATTGATTCTCTTGACGCTCTCACTTCTCGTAGTGACAGCGGCTATCAGCCTTCAATTATTCTCATATACCAACATGAAAGAATTCAGAACGTTTCCATCGGTAACTTGCTTCTTTTACGTATACAAGTGAGCGCTTACCCTCAAAAACATTTTTTCCAGGCATTGATGTCCATGTTTCAAATAATTACACAAGAAGGCTGGGTCGAACTGATGGATGAAACGATGTGGCATGTTGGAGAAAGATTTGCGCCTTTAGTCGGCTTCTACTTCACATTTTATCACTTAACTGTCACTCTCGTACTTTTAAAAATATTTTTATTACTTCTTAGTGAATTTAATTTTCAAATCAATTCAATTTTGTTTCCCACTATTAAATCGATAAAGTTTAAGTTCTTACCTTTTGTTAGATTGTTCTATCTTTGTTTGTTGCTGTCATTCTGGATAACTTGGAGTTAGATGAAGACTTTAAAAAGAGAAAACAAGTAATAATAATAATTAATTCCATTTTCTTAATTTATTTTTTTTAAATAATCTGTCAGTGTTTAGACATCTTTATGGATAAAAAAATTTTCACACCATATCATTTGTTCATTGAAGACTAATCTTAAAATAAATTGCATTCTTACCTTCTTTTTACTTCGCAGACTTGTACCATCATATAACGACTCATAATGCGTATAATTAATACCAAGTGAATTTAGAACAAATAAAAATGATCAATAGAACATTCAAAATTGATTCATTTTTATGCTTTAATTTTAAATAATTTCAATAATTATCCTCTCTTACCCGAATTTATCAAGTAAACGAACCCTCTTCCGATAAACAGACGCCTGGTATGCATATGAACGTTTTTAATACATTAATATTACAATATGAAAAAATTTAAAAATTAAATCGTTTGCACCCCTTCGTCACCACTATATTTAAGCTTTTGGATCCACGCCTGTTTATACGTACACCCAAAATTCAATAGAATGAATTATTTGTGAAATTACATACAAGAAAAATAGCACTCATTGAATAATATTTGCAAGTGCATACCAATTACAATTATGCTACGTTTAATTTTGTGTACATATTTTTTGTAAGAGATTAACTTTCGACTCTTTTATTTTTAGCTTCGATTAACGGAACAAACTGCTGGAAAAGAGGCTGTTTTACCCTTTCGCTTGGCAATATTTGAAAAGTTTTCTCCCTCTCCAGAAATTATTTCTTTATCAAAGTTATTTTTACTTTTCAATCCTTTCTTTTAAATTCCTTAAACTCTTCTTCACAACTATTTTCTTTTATTCATTACTCACACGCAAACTTACTTAGCACAAGAATTATTTCTTCTCCTTGTAATCAAGGAAACTTCTAACTCGAACGCGATACCTGGAAGTGTATTGGGAAAAACAATCTATTAATTGAATTAACAATATTGATATATTAATTACAATATAAAAACTATTTTATTGAATTATCATTATTTGTCATATAAGCCTTTATAAAAAACAGAAAAAAATTCCTCTTATTTTATCCTTTAAATATATTACATATTAATCATAGAGGTTTATCTACATGCTATCGTATTATACCTTTTCAAGTTCAAATTGGCACTAAGCAAATTCAAATGGGTCAAAGAATATTAAAAGATTTTGTTTGTGAATATCTGAAATATTTTAAGATTTATTTTATTTAAAGAAAAAATAAAGTTTTTTTTATTTATTTTGATCAAGATATATACATAGATTTTCAAGTTCAAACTGGCAAAGCTAATTTAAATTTAATGAAATAAAGCAAATAACCTTATTTTAATGCAAATTTTATTTAACTTAATTATAAAAAATATATCTTCCATGTTTAAAACTTTTGAAAGCAATCCTTGAATTTTTGTTATAAATTTATTGCAATGAAAATATGCTTTCTTAAGGATTCAACATTGGACTATACGATCCGAGTCTTAAAATTATAATTATAGAGAAAACACATGGGCAATTATTAAAAATCAAGTGAAACAAAAACCTGTTGAAAAAATGCCGTTCCTTTTAGAAGAGGAAAAGGTTTCTGAATTGCCAA
Organism: Nectonema munidae; assembly: GCA_030549495.1. Classification (NCBI taxonomy): domain Eukaryota; kingdom Metazoa; phylum Nematomorpha; class Nectonematoida; family Nectonematidae; genus Nectonema; species Nectonema munidae. The sequence continues at coordinate 33,974 of JAUIRK010000101.1, forward strand.
GATATGAATTCGGACTTCGTGAATTGGAACAAATTATTTGTGAATCTATTAACGTTATTACTCTGGTTCATTACAATAAACCAATAACAAAATTTTAAGGATTACTTCCAAAGTTATTCTGATTTTGATTTTATAAATATTATTTCCTGTCTTCAAAGGAATGCACTCTATTTAGATTTGTTTCAGATTATAAAACTCCGAAAATAAGAGTAAGCTTCATGCAGAAGTTTTTGAGCGATGACTCTGAAACAGTCATATTCCTCAATTCCTCTTATCAAAATAGGAATGGCTTGAAAGACGTACCACATGTGTACAAGGAAATCAGTTGTGTTTCGCGTGATTCTGAAAAGAATTACAAATTGCACAACTACAAATACAAATTTGACATTCAGCTCTTCATCAATATATCCAAAAGTTCAATCATTGAAAATTGCATAACGTAATTTTTTTAATTTTTCCTCATCTTGCCTATTTTTTATGCTCATCAAATCAAAAATATGTCACTTCTCAGAACTAGCTAAACAACTAATTTAACCCCTTTAAAAAGGAAGGAAGAAAATTCACTTTCATTTTATTTTACTCTTTCATAGATAAATGTTTTCTAGTAAGAAAAATAAAATCTACATTTCTAATTTCTAAACAAAATATGTTCATTTTTGTGTACTTGAAAATCCTTAGTACTAAAAATTCATCATAATTTATAATTGGTGATAATCCCTTATGTTTTAATATAGAACTCAATGAGGATTTCGGATTAAATATAAATTGGTACTTGATACTAATTCGGTTATTAAAACAAGAAAAATCTAAGAGCGCTAAGAAACTGCTGAACACCTGTTATGAAACACATAGTCTGAAATTATTGAAGCCTAAATTTTAGATAGAAATATTACCTAACCCTTAAAATTTTGTCGTATCTATAATTGTATTGTATGTGGTAGCAAATCATATTTATTTGATTGAATGGTTTAATTAATTTTATCTTATTGATTTTTTTAATAGTTTTTATCTTAAATTTATTGATATTTATTACAAGAAAATAATGTAATTTTATTTTGAATAAACTTACAGTTTATATAAGGTGTGCTGCTCACACTTTGAATCTAGTGGCTAGCAAAGATGCTGACTCTGCCCTACAAAATGCATTGTTCAAGAAACTTAATTAGCACTGAAAGACTGTATGCGGCCCTTGGGGCTGCGGTTAAGAACCTCTGATTTAAAGCAATAAAGAGTAATGTTATAATAAATATATTTGGCGGGGGCCTTTAAGCAATCCTACGAAACTCGTGGGTTGGGAACCACTGCTTTAGAGACTTGATGAACAAAGGAAACGCATGAGCTAGTACTTAATTTAACTCTAATAAAAGAAATCGTTTTGTCTTATCCAATTGAACACTTATGTGCATAATTTGTTAAAATTTCACTACTTTAATTTGGATATGATGTCTTAATTTTCTTTTTTTTTAAGTATAATCATTCTAAATTTTAGAGACTTGGAAAACATCAGATTTTTTCTATTTCAACATATGATAACTAAATCCTCGATTAGTAACACTTATTCTGAACGTAACTTTGGTTCATTTCCGACGCGTGCGAATTCTTCTTCCATTAGTCTTCTACACTCAAGAGATAGCAAGTAAGTAACGTCTACATTCTTTAACTATTTCACACCGCTCGATTTGTCTACTAAATCATTGAGAATTCTAATAGTTATTTTAGAATGTAATCAAAAATTAACTTTTCAAAAAGATTTCATCTTAAATATCGCATATACTCGTGTATAGGAAAAGTTTGTTTGTTTTGTTTTTTTTGTGGGGTGTTTTCATCGAAAAGGCACAATTTGCACCGCTTGTATCGAACTATGGGAAAGTAGGCTTGATGCAGGATCGAACCCAAGACCTTGAGTTATCGAAGCCCAGTACCTAACCAACCTTTCTCACGCCCCAAAGGTTTAATTGTGTATAAGATAAGGGAAATTATCCATGTTTTTCCTAGAAAGAATATTTATGTACTTTAAATTTAAAAAAAACTCAATGGAAAATTGATCATTTTGATTAATTGAAGATAGAATCACATTAACATTCAAAAGTTCACCCAAAGTTACTAAGCTCGTAATCATCTGATTCCTGGAACAGTTGCCTTGTTAGTCCTCGTTGATCACAAGTTGTTTGGACAAAAAAGATCACTCTTCTCATCTCGAGTTAAATGATCTATCAATTTAACCAAGAATACTTTTTAATGTACTTCAGGAAAAAAAGACGGCTTATGAAAATTTTAGGAGGGCTAAGCCAGACAACTCCGTTACTTTGAAATTTTGAAAAAAAATAATGATTAAAATAGGACAAGTCTCTATCTCAGAAGGATTTCAAACTTAAAAAAAATGACCCTCATTTACTTGAAGTTAGCTATAAATTAAGTTTATTCAAAAGCGTTGTATGTTTATCGCATATTAATGACACTAAAACGCAGAATTCAATAAGTGGCAATTTTGCTGAACAATTTTTTGTTTCTTCATGAAAAGCTGATATGGATTACTTTTATGCTTAAGCTTCTCAAAAATCTTAACCCGAAAATGCTGAAAATTCATCGCAACATTTATAGGGAAAATATTATTGCATGAATTGTCAATCTAACTTTTAAAATACAAAAAATGTTATTATAGGTATTATATTTTAGCAAAAAACATTCAAAAATATGAAAGATTGTTCCGAAAGTTTTGCATACTTTTACGCACTCTGAAATTCAATGGCTATCTGCATGTATTTTAAAAAAAACCAGATTGATATATTTGAAAATTGAATTCTTTGAGTATGCTTTAAAATTTTTACATTTGAATGCTCTAACTCAAGAAAAAACCTTGAACCAAAATACTTTATTGGCTTTTAATTGCCTTAAATATCATATGCTGATATATATTTTTTGAGAGATTATAATATTCAAATCTCTTTGCTTGATTACAGGTATAAAAATAAATAAATAAAAAATAAGATATTTTTGATTCTAAAATTATTATCTTTTATGACTTAAATTACAATTAAAAGATTAATCTAATCACAATTAGATTCAATAACCCTAAAGTTTTAGATCTATGTGCTATTCTGTTTTTTATAACGCAATTTAGATGCTTGAAACTTTTGTCACCAAATTGCCACTGCTTTATAGATACAATGTAAAGCATAGTTATAAAATTCCTTAATAGAGATAGCTAACTTTTTACTTAAGAAAAGGACCCCTATCTTATCAACAAATGAAAGAGTATCAGCAGAATCATTCCTCCAACATCCTTGACACAATCAACAGTTCCAAGACGGAAAATAGCTTCGACATACGTGCGTTCCAGCGCAAGAAGCAACAGGCGGAAATCGAGCGTTTCCAGGCCGAAGAAAAGTTAAGGGAAAACCACCCCTACTTCGATACCCCTCTCTTCCTGATTGGTAGACAGTCCAGGCTTAGAATGACTCTCAAGAGCATTGTAGAGAAGCGCCTCATCCTAGAAAACTCTTCTCTCAAGTTAATCAATAAAAACAACGCTTTTCTGTTCCAAGCGCTGCAAGTGATTCAACACATCACGTACATCGACTGGTTCATGATCTTTATAACGATTGTCTCCTGCATTATGATGATGTTTGAAACTCCGTTACGTCGTCTCAACAACACCTTCTGGCTGCAAGTTCCCGAAGCTATCTTCATTCTTCTTTTCTCTGCAAAACTGGGCATCAAAATTTGTGCGTATGGGTTGATTTTCACTCCCAAGGCCTTCATTCAAAGTTTTTCGGGTGTTCTGGAAATATTCATCTACTTTTCAAGTTTATTTTGGTTACTTTGGCTGCCCAAGACAGTTCCACACGCTTCTTTTGCGCAATACCTCATGGTGATGCGGTGCCTACGCCCTCTCCTGCTTTTCACTCGGGTGCCACAAATTACAAAAGTGGTGATTGAATTGATAAGAGGAATCAAGGAGATCCTCCTCGTCTCCATCTTGCTCGTTCTTTTGATATTCATGTTCGCCTCCTATGGTGTTCAATTGTTCGGAGGAAAATTAGCCAGGTGTAATGACGAAAGCATAAAGCTCATGAAGGATTGCCAAGGAGTGTTTCTGCGCAAACTCTTCGTTACAAAGCTGAAAGTTGACTTAGGCCCTAATGAAACTTATCCCAGCATTTTAGCTCCGCGTGTCTGGGCCAATCCTAGAAACTTTAACTTCGACAACATTTTGAATGCCATGCTGACTCTCTTCGAAATTCTGTCCTTCAAGGGCTGGACCGATGTTAGAGATACAATCATAATGCGCATCGGTATCACTGCTGCCATCTACGTGCACATCTTTGTGTTTGCGGGCTGCATGATCGGATTGACCCTTTTCGTGGGTGTCGTCGTGGCGAACTACATGGAGAGCAGGGGAACTGCTTTGCTTACAGTGGATCAAAGAAGGTGGCACGACTTGAAAGCGAGACTGCGCATAGCCCAGCCAATGAGATTGCCTAAAAGACCTTCAAAATCGAAGATGCGCAATCATCTGTATGATATCGTTATGAGTTCCCGCTTCAATTCCATTTTCGCCATCTTCATCATCATCAACACTTCCTTCCTCTTCGTTAAATGGAGTGCGGAAGAAAACTATACTCTATACTTGGCAATAGCATCCACCATTTGCACAATTATATTCACTGGAGAAGTCATAACCAAACTGACTGCCCTTTCCTTTAAAGGCTACTGGATGAGTCGGAAAAATCGCTTTGAATTCCTCGTTACCCTTTTCCAAATCTTTTGGGCTATTCTCTTTTTCAGCTTGCGAAATGCCTTCAGCTACAACCTCGGGTATGTCGTCATAGTCCTAAGATTTTTCACGATCATTAACAAACATCCTGTTCTTCAAATGCTCATGATCACTGTTTTTATGTCTTTTTACAAGTCCTTCTTCGTCATTAGCGCCATGCTTCTTCTCATGATTGTGTACGCGTTTTCCGGTGTCATCTTATTCGGATGCGTTAGATTTGGCGAAAATTTAGGCAGACACGCCAACTTCAAAACTGCAGCGAATGCCATTTCCGTTTTGTTTAGAGTCGTTACCGGTGAAGACTGGAACAAAATCCTACACGACCTAATGATCAAGCCTCCTAGGTGCATACCCGGTCTCAATTTCTGGGAAACGGATTGTGGAAATCCAAAAGCGGCTTTGATATACTTTTGTTCCTTCTACATAATGATCACTTACATCGTTCTAAATCTCTTTATAGGTAATTTTAACTTTAATCATTTTTGCGTGCTGCCCTATCTTTTTAAAGTGTATAGGTTTGATATTCTGCAAATATTCGGACTTAGCCATTAGTTGAAACATTTTTATTTTTTTTTAGTTTATATAGCAAAAAAGCATCATAAATTCTGAAAAAGTTTTTGGTTTTTTCAGAGGCTATAGTCATTTCTCCATCATCCTTAATTTAATAATCTCATGTTCGAATTACTGAAACTCATCGATAGTTTACTAAATTTATCCTCAATTTCAAGAATTGATTAAATCCTCTATAAGTTACCAAGAGGCCTCTAAATTAATGTGGAAGCTTTGAATAGATAAAATTGGTGATGGGACGAATCTTGTTCAAGTATTGGCCCTGAAATCGTATTGGGAATATTTGATACCCTTTCCAATTATTTTATTTATATTCTTCGAAATGAAAAGGGCTTCAAAAGGTTGAATAAACATACCTGATAAGATGATTATGTAAAATGTTTAAGCCGTTACCTTACACTTTGCGTAAATATACTTAACCCGTTAACGGCCAGAATAATCAGACGATATCTAGTATAAAGCAGAAGATTTGTATTAAAAAGCATTAATAAACGCAGACGATTCACATTTTTGTAAAGTCGACTGTGGTCGATAACCGGCTAATTAGCAAACTTGACGCAGTTTAGGAATAAAGTGTTTGATTACTTTGCAGTATCTACTCTAATTTCAAATATTTAGTGCTATCTATGCTTCTGTAAAAAATAACTCATGATATATATTTAACAAGGAAGTCTACACATCCCTACTTATACCTTCATAGATGTGTATAAATTGAAATTATAAACTCATGAATGAAGAAAAAACATTCTGAGTTCCTCAATAATTACTGACTTTTAATGTTGAAACATTCAGTGCATAAAATTTTGAGTGGGTCACAAAAGGATTTCTCATATCTACTGTATCTAAATTTGGGTCACGATTAATAATATTTAAGAAACACTGGTTTACAAAATAGATTTAGTAATTTATGAAGGAATTGTGATTGAGCATGAAAAGAAATAAAGGAAGGAACTTATTATTTTTCTTAAGCTATCATCATGGAGAATTTCTCTCTTTTCTATTCAAATGAGGAAGATGCTTTGATCAGTCACTCAGATATTCGCAATTACCAATTGACATGGAACATCATGGATACGAATCAAAACGTAATGATCTTCTGCTTCTCCAACAAAAGCTCTAACATTCTATTTTCAGGGTTTCATTGCTAAAAGAAGAGTTAAATTTTTGTTGAGACTTCTTAAAGGGCGTTTGGAGGTGAACACGGATCGTGATAAAGTTCTATTCAAACATATGTGCTATGAAGTAGAGAAACTAAATCCGCATGAAGAAGTTTCATTTCACGAAGTATTAAAGTAAGATCCTTCTTCATACGATGAACTACAGCTTAATGCGTTTTACCTTTTTAGTATGCTGGCCTACAGATCTGTCGATATAAGAAAAAGCCTTCAACTTCAAGAACTTCTAGAAAGGGAGCAATTTGAAAGCATGATTGAAGAAGAAGTTGCTAAGCAAACAATCAGAAATTGGATCAAGAATTGCATAAAAAAGAAACAAACCGTAAGTTAAATCAATACAAAGTATTATAAGCACTTGCACTTACTTATGATAAGCTACTATTTACTACATATGAATGATACGCCTTTATATTGAACATGAGTTCAATTTAGAACTCAATCATTTAGATTATCAGGATCGGACTGTGTATCATAAAAAGAATGAAGCATAAAATAAAATGTCTGTATTTAATGTTATAAAAATATATACATGTACAAGCATAAATGGATAAAGTGCAAAAATAGATTTCCATTATTAGAACAACTTTAAAATTCTGTTAGCTGGAAGCATAAGTAAGATTGTCAGCAGGCCTCTGAATTCTTAATGATACTACAAAGTCTTGGTTTTGAATCCAGCTCCAGACATTCATACTCAGTGAGCAGTGGCAAGGTGCTTTCACGATGAAAACTCCACATTACTATTACTTTTAAAGAATTTTTTGGATAGAAGAATACCGTTTTTGTCTCAATGATAAAAGATCAAAGAAGATCCATACATATTTAACATTTTTAAAGGGAAAGATAATTGAGAGAGACATTGGATTTGTACTATTGTTTTCAATTTAAAAAAAATGTAAGAACAAATATGCATTCATTTTTGTTGAATACTTAGTCATTACAAAAAATGGAGTTTTTGATTAAAAAATTCCATTTGACATAATGTGTGTAGGTGTGATTTAATTTATTAGTTTTTAACTTTTTTCAAGTCCACACAATCAAATGATCCACTTTTGAACTTGAAAGCTTCTCAAGCTGAAATTATCGGCAACAAAGAGCTTTTGGAACAGGAAGAAACTCCGACGATGGTAAGTGAAAAATCGCTTACTTTTTTTTAATTTACCTTCCATATCTCTTATTTTCAGAATAATGTTCCAAGGGATTCCTTAAATTCTCTAGAAGCGATTTACAACTCAACACTTCTAACTTATCAAAATAATAAAGGTACCTTTTACATCTATAATAAAATTCAAGTTATCCATTTTTTATTTCTTAACAGAATCTTTTCCCAAAAGTGGTGAATTTGATGAATCTTGTTTGCACGAAGATTTGTACGTTTCGCGTGAAGTTGCTGCAAAAAACGAGCAAATTCTAAATGAAACTGTTTACAAGTGGTGGGATACCTACGTCATGGGAGAAAGTGTGGCTCCTGAAGTCACGAAAAGGCCCGTCATAAGCATTTTAAACTCCAAGAAAAGTGATCGCTTTTTCGAAAAAAGGAGCTTTCCAAAAAAAGATTTCAGGGTTTTTATTCGAAATTCTTCTGAACTGGATCCTTCGTTTGATTCTTGGATAAAACACAAGTCTTTCAGTAGTTGTTATTGATTATTATTATTATAGTATCGTCATTAATTCTATTCATCGTGCAATACTTATTTATTCCAAATTTTAATCTTCGATGTCTTTTTTTACAAATGAAGTATTTATTTAACTCTCAAATTTTCTTATTAAAAAGACGAAATTTTTTGAGTCTTTACTTTTTTCTTACTTCTTTGATACATTTATACAATTTAATATGATGGATTTTAAAACTTGTCTACTGTTCATCTTAATTTGATTAGAAATATTTAAAGACATTATATTATGATATTTGGAAGTGATGGAACTAAAATAAGTAGCATCTATGAAAAGAGGACAAAGCAGAGCACAAATAAATACGATAGGGTTTTGTTAGGGGCATATGTCATAATTTTGAAACTGAAGTTCCTTATAAATATTTTTTAACTATTACTTTGCCAATACTTTTTTTCCAATATATAAACATGCTCATTTTAATTAAAAAGTTACTTATTTTTTCTTTTTATCTGGACCGATATTCTCTAATGCGGGCTAACAGTGCTAGTAACGTTGAAAATGTTCCTGTTTTACCTTTGCGAAAGCATTGAAATAAATTTTGTAAACTAGATAAGGAAGAAAACATCCACCTGATGATCAAGCATTGACTTTACCAATGATAGGGATGCCCAAAGTGCTCGATATCTACCTCTTGTACTCGATTATCACATAGAGGTTGAAAGGAAGTGGTCATGTAATGAAGAATCAATTAAATTTCTAGGCAAGAAAAAATGGATAGTCATGAAAGTTATGTATTTGTTTATAAACAAATATTATTTTAAAGAAAAATTTATTATTTATTGCTCATCATCAGAAATGCAAAAAAATGATTCCATATTTTTATTAAACACGACTGGGGGTCGAAGAGAATGCAAATAATATATGAAGGGGTCGACGCGTTAAAAAATTTAGGGAAGCACTTATTTTGATGACCTAGCTAATCCAAATGTCCTTCTAGATGACGATGAATAGAATGAACTAAAGCAGCTAGATATGCTTCTTAGATATCCAATCACGGTGACAAAAAGTTCTAAAAACTGCCCTGGCACGGAAAGGATTAATATTCCGACTTATTACAACTGCTGGATTACTAACAGAAAATGCTGGATCAATTTTATTATTTGCCATTTATATTAATCAAAAAGATAAAATATGCTTTATTAAAAATTTTCTCCGCCCCCTACAATAAAACTGTAAGAGAAACATTTGACATTTGGTTAATGATTGAGGAGGTGCGTTTTTCTGAAAAATCTCATAGCGATATTTCGATTGAAATGAGAGAGTCCTATTTTTTCAAGGATTGCTCTGATTCGATTTGCCACTATATATGAGTGAGAGCAAGCGTTTTCCATGCTACTTGCCATTGAAACCAAATTCCAAAACAGATTGGAAGTGAGTAATGATATGCGAGTTGCATGGCAAAAACAGCCAAATTTAGACAAACTTGTATAGAGATTTGGATTGTTCAGACAATTTTTGAATAAACAAGTGTGTCGATTTTTTAATACAGTAGTAATAAAAACTCTATAAAGTGAATAAAACTCGAGCTATTAAAAAATTATAGTTAGACCGCTACGCCAAAAATTTTTAGAAAGTTTGTGAACAACTCTTCAAGCTCAACAAGGGAACAAAATCATTGATATATTATAGATAACTACTCATCAGATATAATTGAGTCTTTATCCCTCCCTATTGCCATTTACTAGTAATTGAAACAAATGGTTACAGTCTATCTGTATAGTCTATTAGATATGCTATACTCTAACCAAATGAACGTTTTATACCATGACTAAAAATGTTCTCTTTTGTTCATTAGGGAGCTGAATTTTTGGTTGAACCAATTTTATATTTTGTGTTCGAAGGTTAAAAAACTCTAAGGTTTAAAGACTATATGGAAAGGGTTGTATTAGAGGATTCATTGGTAATACAGCCAGATTATTCGACAACCCCACTTTCCGATGCAATATTGATTAGCAGCTAAAAGATATTTCTCAGCCTCTCATATCACGAATTGTCAACAAGCCTGGTTCATATCAAATGAACTGGTTAGGTGGGTTAATCTCTGCACTGAAATGCATTGTTGGTTAAAATAAAATTTTTAGAAACGAAATGTTAACAAGCTTGATTAGTAACACAGAAAAACAAAGAATCATCTTATATAATCTGCGTATTCTACCTACACATATATTCAGTCAGTAAAGTAAAATGTTTAAAAATTTATTTAGGATATGGGTCTATGAATCTACAGGTATGTAGCTTTGGAAGGAGATCTTTCCAATCGTCCTCACCTTGTGCTGATAAAGAGGATTTCATAAAACACATCGCTAAGTTAGACAAATCAAGTGTAAAGCGTCAAAAACTAGTTGTAGAATGTTCTGCTAATTGGATATTACCAAATTTAAGCAATAGTTGTTCACATAATTACAGGAAGTTGTAATTCCTTTGAAGTTTGTCAAGCGATTCCTCTGTAACCCAGATCTAGCAAAAATAGTAACAGCTTTACCATCAACTCAAGTCAACGTCCAAAGGCTATTTTCTTTACTTAGGTTCATTAGATCTGACAAAGAAGTGTTGTTTGTTCAAAAGGGCCATCAATACAGAGGATGATTTAACAGAAGCAATACTATTCCTAAGAATGCATTGTAATTAGCAAGCTTAACCTTCATTTATTTCATTAAAGTGAAATTTCAAGGTACAGAAGATTTTATTTTTCAAATCAAAATGATAAAATGAGTTTATTATATGATGCTTTAGGATATATAAGAATTTTTTTATGTGCACGGTGTAATATAGAAAATTTGATTTAAAAATTGATGTTAAAAGTCTAATGAAAATGGTAACTTTGAGGATCCTTTAAACTTAAAACATTAATAAATTAGTGTAAATTGTAAAAAATTATGATTTATTAGTACATTGTATTTTTGACACAAGATCCAGTTAAAATAGCCAACTAAAAGTTTAGTAGAAAAATTTCTTCACACCCCAATACTTCAGTAGATAATTGTGGAAATATTTAATGTTTATTTGAAAACTATTTTATGAGTCGTGAGAAGATGCGCTGTGTATTAGAATGAGGTATGCGTTGTGTAAGATGTTCTTAAATCATTATTCTCAGCAAATATCAATTGATAGCCTCGCTAATGTTTCGCTCAATTTTTCCCTGCGCGAGTCCCCTTTTGACCGCATCATCTTCCTCTTGTAACAAGATCTGCGAAATCAAAGCTCGAATACTTTCTTCTTGCTGCCTGCACCTTTCCAGAATTTCTGAACTGCGTTCCAACTTCTCTTGCAACAGTTTTTGCAAAACTTTGTTTTCTATGAAGTCACTCTTTGCCCTTTCAAACTTCATACTCGCTTCTTCGATATCTTTCGCAGAAGAGGAATGCGAGGAGGGAGGATGCAGAAGAGAAAAGAATTCGTGCAAAAACACCTTCTTCTCCAAGTTGGTCTTCAAGTTGGCCCCACCTTCCTTAACTTTGCGCACAATGAACAATTCATATTGTGCACACGCTTCTTCAATTTCAATTAGCTTGGAGGGTACGGATATGTGTTCGTTTAACTTCTCCTTGTACAACTCCAAGTAATCTTTGATTTCGTTGATCGCTTCGTCCACCACCTTATTCACTAGGTAGCGAGGAGATAGGTAATAATGTTTTATGCATTTTTCTGAGTAATCCAATTCTTCCAAATTTGTAAAAGTCAGGGAAGGCATGTGTGTTAGAAAATAGGACACAATTACTGCACACACTTCGTACAATCTGCAACAAAAATGAAAAAATATAACTCATATTTTTTATACCTTTTTGATCAGATGAAATTAAAGTATACGTATCGCCGACCGAACAGGTAAATAAGTAAAAAAAACTCCATTCCCATCAAAAATAAGATCAATAAATTGAAACAAATGTTCGATCCTTTTTGCCTTGGAAAATTGTAATATTTATTGCAAGGTCAAACTTTACTTAATATTTTGTTAGAATTAAATAAAAGATTATTAAACATAAGCTTGTGAGTTATCTTTTATTTATATGAGTTATTTAGCATATAAATCAAAGATTTATTTTTTCTTTTAGCACAGATATGCATTCGAATTTTATGGGAAACTCGTATCCCATTAGGCTTGAAAGGGTTAAACCAGTTTATAAACTTGAAGTATTGACTTCAAGAAAAATCAATAATTTTAAATAAAAAGTTCATTAAAAGTAAACAAGCTTTATAAAACTAAACAGTACAGTTTGTTGTTAACATACACTTTCTAAAAAAAAACTTATCTAATTTACGACTGAAAGCTGTACTAATTTTGGCATATTTTAATGTCTTCATAACAAGTAAAAACTAAAAAAACTCTAAATATATCTCAAAAACGAAACCAAAATTTAGTGACAGTTATGCCATATGTGTATGTTTACACACGGTTGCAGGACTTGGATACACATTTCGTACCAAATTTGGAGGTTTCATGTATTAATCGTTTGTACTTGAATATCTTAGAATATTTAAAAATAAATATTTTAATAAATTAAGCAGCATTGGTATTTTGGCTAAAAATCTTGGCTCTACCTATTAGTAGTTAAAACAAAAAGGTACCATAATGTGAGGGTATACTATAGATCTAAAGAAAGTTTACCGAGAACGATTTCAAAATATTTTTTTCAAAAATAGTTTTTCTGAATATTGTAAAGCGGTGTGAATAAATGCTTATCTAAAGTATTACAGAAGAAATATTAATTCACATCGTATAGATCTGAAATGATTAAACTATACAGTTAAATGATGAAAAATTAAAATGGCTGATCGCCTTACTGAAAATTTTAAAATCGGCTACTATGAAGTAAAAATACAGAAAATCTTAAAAGTTCATTCAATTTAAGTTTTCCATTATTTTTTAAGTTTAAACATATCCTTAATTATGAAAAATAAGTGATGTTCGAGTTAAAATGTATGATTAGAAAATTTTAACTGTTTGAAATTGTGACTACATTAAATTCTTATGTAAAAAGTAAATTTTTTGAAAAATATTCGAATAGAACTGTTCCTAAAAATAATTACCCATCTAGAGTTTTTCTCTCATTATCTATACATAGTGTATACACACTAAAGTGAAACTTCCATATTTTTCATTATTTTTCTTAATAAATTGAATTGAAAACCGTTGAGAAACCTGATCTACGATATAAAAATAATATCAATTTATAAATAAAAATTTAAAGAGCGTGAGGTTTTTTAGATAGTGAAAATGTATTTAGTATTAGAATATTTTTGTTCGTATATCATACTTTTTTTATTCATAAGAAAATGTCCTATGGAAAAATATCTCGCATTATTCATTAAAAATACGGCTTTTGTACAAAAAATATTAGCTCGAAGACACAAAAAAACATCTTAAACGAAATTAAAATGAAATATAAAATAAATTTTTAAAGCAAAAATTTATATTTACTTCAAAAAAATTTTAAAAAAATAGTGGAACCGATAAATGATAAAAATTTTAAAATTTAAAAAATTCCCACTAAAAATACTTTTTTTGTTAAAATTTTAACGAGAAAAAATTTACTTTTGAAATTATATGCTTTTCCAATTAGTTTCAAAACCTTTTATGGAAGTTGTAAGAATATGTTTATCACTAAATATATATACCTATTTTTTCTACTGAAATATAGTTTTTTGATAGGTAAGTTTTATGTTTTAAATCTTACAATCAAGTTTTTTATTTGTTTTAGTATTTTGTTTTGTAGTTACTCTATTTAGGGGCAGTTTGCTAGAATTAAATAGAAAAGAATGGTGCTAAGACAAAGTTTTTCCTCTATTCAATTTTCTCGATCTCTGGACAAAACAATTACATGCTATATGTGCAAATATGAATATGATTACGCTTCGGAATTTCTTACAGAAATTTTTTGATTTTTTATTTAAATAACTTATTCAAATATATTTGTAAGAAGTGTAGCTTTTACGATCATATGTATTTGTATTTTAGAATTCAGAGTTTTTTTAATGAAAATATAGTTAAGTTTGCTACATTTGAGTATTTTTCTCCTATTCTTATTAATTTTATCCAATGTAAGAAAATTTTTTGAGATTTAATAAGAAATTTAAAGACAATATATTCTCTATCTACAGTTATTGACACCCCAATTAGATTAGTTTATCCACTTTATAGAGCATTGGATGATATTCCATTCCTAATTTTAAACAAGATTATTTATCCTAAAAATTTTGATTTAAAAAAAACGAGCTGTAATGACCGAGTTAGCATTCTTGTTACTTCTACATGTTATTCTGAAAGTCTAGTTGTACCCAACTATTTTGTTCTTTTAGACAAAAAGGAGCATTCATGCGCTTCACTTCTACCTAAATCATCAACAGCTGAGCTTTTTTTTTAATTTAAACAATCAGTTTCTTCCTATTTTTGATTGGTCTAAGTTTGGTAAAAGTTTTTTTTATGATGATTGTGGTATTTGGGATAGTTCTTTCAGCTCTTGGTAATTTAAAAGATATAGGAAGAAAAGGAAATGAGTCGGAAATAGTTTCTAAAAGGTATTATTCAAAAAAAAATTTAATAATGAGTATATGATAAGAATTTCCTATTTTTGAAACATAATGAATTGCTTAAGTTTATATTCGTCGAATATTTAGGAGTTTACCTGGGCGAGACTTCTCCGTCGCAATTCTTTTCAAAATAAAAACTCATACGAAAGAGTACCGGAAAAAGTAAAAAATCATATAGTAAATTTTTTTGAAAAAGGGGAAAAATGTGCAAGAAAAATATTTGAGAATTGTATAATTTTAAGAAAATTTCTACCTCCAAATTCTAATTATGTGTCAAACTTAAAGTATCGTTTTTTTGGTAATAGTAATAATGGAAAGAATTTAGCAAATGAGATTAAGAAATTATTGAGATCTATGTATTTAGAAGGTAGTAATTTCATAAAAGTGGATGTAGAAACAAATAAATTCCCTCCCTCGTTTATACTTTATATTAATAATAATCAGTTAATGCATTTTATTTCAACTGTCGAGAATGGATATATTATAGGCGTTGATAAGACTTATAATTTGGGCCCTTTTTTTAAGAAAAAAACTTAAAAGAAAAAGTGTTAATACTAATCCAATTATCTAAGGGCCTTTTTTTCTTGATCAGAATTCAATTTATTAAACATATTTTTCCTTTTTTCTCATATTTCAATGAAATTGAATAACTCAGAAATTATTATATGATGTGACGAAGAAAAGCCCTAGAAAGGAGAAAGAAAGAAATTTATTCAGCAAACAAAACAAACGAGATGTGTTCGTAAGGTATTACAAAAGGTTATACAACCGCTTATATGCAATACCAGTATATAGAGTAAGATAATTTAAAAGTAAATGAGTATATACAACTTATATTATTTAAAGTATAGAAGAAGTAATAGGAATCAAAAGAAAACAAAGTGGAGAAATTAGGTATTTTTACATGAATATTACGAATCATAAAAACATCCATAATTGTAAAAAGATATGAAGTAACCAATAATAGTATTTTTAAGATATATAATGGGATTATTAACGTCAATAAAGTGGCATTCCAGTATAAACAAACTCTATACTTTAAGGACTTTTTTAGATGAAATAAGATTTAATCGTGGAAGAAATAACTTGTGAGAGTTTCTTAAAGTGTATTGATGGATAACTTCATTAAATTCAAACCATGTACTTGTAAAATTAGGAAGTACTTTTTTGAGAGACTTTATAAAAAACAGAGAAATTCGAACATTATAGATATCCTTGGAACTTCAATAGATTATTGGTATAGAACAATTGAGTGATGTGAGAAAAATGGGATTTATTGAAAACTAAACGAATAGCTTTTTTTAGAGTGAATATCACATTATTATCAGAAAAACCCCAATTTTCAATGCTATGTGTTATGAGAGAGAGAGAGAGAGAGAGAGAGAGAGAGAGAGAGAGAGAGAGAGAGAGAGAGAGAGAGAGAGAGAGAGAGAGAGAGAGAGAGAGAGAGAGAGAGAGAGAGAGAGAGAGAGAGAGAGAGAGAGAGAGAGAGAGAGAGAGAGAGAGAGAGAGAGAGAGAGAGAGAGAGAGAGAGAGAGAGAGAGAGAGAGAGAGAGAGAGAGAGAGAGAGAGAGAGAGAGAGAGAGAGAGAGAGAGAGAGAGAGAGAGAGAGAGAGAGAGAGAGAGAGAGAGAGAGAGAGAGAGAGAGAGAGAGAGAGAGAGAGAGAGAGAGAGAGAGAGAGAGAGAGAGAGAGAGAGAGAGAGAGAGAGAGAGAGAGAGAGAGAGAGAGAGAGAGAGAGAGAGAGAGAGAGAGAGAGAGAGAGAGAGAGAGAGAGAGAGAGAGAGAGAGAGAGAGAGAGAGAGAGAGAGAGAGAGGAGAGAGAGAGAGAGAGAGAGAGAGAGAGAGAGAGAGAGAGAGAGAGAGAGAGAGAGAGAGGGGGGGGAGAGAGAGAGAGGAGAGAGAGAGAGAGAGAGAGAGAGAGAGAGAGAGAGAGAGAGAGAGAGAGAGAGAGAGAGAGAGAGAGAGAGAGAGAGAGAGAGAGAGAGAGAGAGAGAGAGAGAGAGAGAGAGAGAGAGAGAGAGAGAGAGAGAGAGAGAGAGAGAGAGAGAGAGAGAGAGAGAGAGAGAGAGAGAGAGAGAGAGAGAGAGAGAGAGAGAGAGAGAGAGAGAGAGAGAGAGAGAGAGAGAGAGAGAGAGAGAGAGAGAGAGAGAGAGAGAGAGAGAGAGAGAGAGAGAGAGAGAGAGAGAGAGAGAGAGAGAGAGAGAGAGAGAGAGAGAGAGAGAGAGAGAGAGAGAGAGAGAGAGAGAGAGAGAGAGAGAGAGAGAGAGAGAGAGAGAGAGAGAGAGAGAGAGGGAGAGAGAGAGAGAGAGAGAGAGAGAGAGAGAGAGAGAGAGAGAGAGAGAGAGAGAGAGAGAGAGAGAGAGAGAGAGAGAGAGAGAGAGAGAGAGAGAGAGAGAGAGAGAGAGAGAGAGAGAGAGAGAGAGAGAGAGAGAGAGAGAGAGAGAGAGAGAGAGAGAGAGAGAGAGAGAGAGAGAGAGAGAGAGAGAGAGAGAGAGAGAGAGAGAGAGAGAGAGAGAGAGAGAGAGAGAGAGAGAGAGAGAGAGAGAGAGAGAGAGAGAGAGAGAGAGAATTTATTGTAAAAAATAAGTTTGTTACACAAAAAAACAAAAGTTTTATATATATTTTTTCAACATTCTTTATAATTGTATATAAGCATAATAGTAAAAAAAATCAATAGCCAAAAATGGCCGTTATTAGATTTTTTCAATTAAATATGTGTATTTTCTGATAGTGTCAGTAAAAACATCATTTGAGGGAAAAGCTTAATTTATACATCATAAAGGTTTAGGAAATGGTTTTTAATCCTTTTTTTGAATGAAGGTAAAAATAAGTCTAGGTTTTCAAAAAGAAGTTTATTATCGACAAAAAATTCATTTGATTTTTTTAAAATTGAAACTTTAGAACCTTTTAGCCTGTAATCTATCCTTTTTGGTTCCATTGAATGTCTTGTAAAATATGCAGGTGTTGCATTGTAGTTTATTAATGACCCAAAAACATTGTTCAAAATACCATTAATGTTTTTGAAGAGAAAAACCGCAATTCTTTCTTTAAAAAAGTTCTCTAAATTCAACAAACTATTCTGATAAAATATTGTTTTAGTATGATCTGTTCTGTTCAAATTGAATATGAAAAGCGCGTTTTTGAAGAATTTCAATACGTTTTTTCCCATGAGGAAACCAATTGACAATACTATAATTGATGTAGGAGATAAACAATTGTTTGTATATTAGAAGTTTAACATTCAAAGGAAAAATATTTTTAGTACTAAATAAAATACCAATGACTCGATTCAAATTGAGAGCAAGTCGGTCAATATGCTCATTAAACTTTAACCTATTGTTTGACATTAACCCAAGCACATTAATACATCTTACTTCATTTATTCCAGTATGTTTTAGAAAACTATAGTTTTGTTCTTTTTCGAAATGATCATACATTGTGATTTCTGCTTGTTTAGGAGGAAGTTGTTAAGATTACACCATTCATAGTTCATGTTTAATTCTTCGTTTAAAGTATCTAAATCGAACTTTTGACCATTTTTGATTCTTGACAAAGGAAAGTATGCGCATATGTCATCCGCGAAAAGGAGAAAATTGAAAAAATTTGAAACATAAAAAATACTGTTCATTGCTATGTTGAAAAGAATGGGTCCTAAAATGGATTCTTGTGGGACACCATTTTGGAGAGATAATTTTGTTGACAAAACATGATTTACCATAACTTTTTGGGATCTTTTTTTTAGATATGAAGTAAAGAGGAGAAGAGAATTATTACTCAAATTACAGTCGTATAGATTTTTGATAATGGATGAGTGGCTTACTCTGTTGAAGGCTTTGGAAAGATCAAAAAAGAAAAGTACTGCATCATCTTTATTTTCAACAATTTCTACCATCCTTTGGATTAGGTAAGAGTGGAAAGCTTCAGTTGAGTAGTGCTCTGAATCCAAATTGATTATCATGAAAGTAGTTTAATGAATTCAAGTAAGTTTTCAATTGGCAGTGAAGAAACTGTTCAAATATTTTTGAGAGTGTAGGAATTATAGAAACCGGTCTATAGTTATCAACTGAGTTTTTATCATTTTTTTTATAAATTGGCACAACCTTTTGGAGCTTTAGAACACTAGGAAAAATAGAAGTTTTCAAAGAAAAATTTATGGCATAGCATAAAGCTGTGCAAATGTTGTACTTTAATTTTTTTATATGATTAATTGATATGCCATATATATCTTTAGTCTCATTTTTTTTCATTTTATAAATAATAGATAATAATGATTCATTTGTACAAAGCTCGAACTCAATGGATTCTGTTCTATTGTCAAAAGAAGGCAAATATGGTTCTGAAGGAAAACTATTATGTGCTGAAGCAAAGTTTTTATTGAACTTCTCAGCTAAAATATCATCATTAATATATTTGTCACCTTCTTTTATATGTATATATTTCTTATCATCACCTTTCAAACCCTATTGATGTTAGCCCAAGTTTTTTGTGTTGAACTGTAGTTTGAAAACTTATCTAGATAAAATTTATATTTTAAACGTCTTATCTTATACTTGATGCGGTTTCTTAAGAAAATATATTCATTTTTAATGCATAAATTACCGCTTTTTTTCCATTTCTGAAAAAGTTTGTCACGCAGTTTAATCATGTCCATAACCTCAGATGTTATCCAAGAATTGAACTTATATTTGTATTTATTTTTTCTAATTTCAACAGAGGAAGTGCATCTTTTAATCATATTCGATATTTTGAGAGTTAACTGATCAAAAAGCTTGCTTGAATCATTTTCAGATAGCTTAATAAGTGAAACCCAGTTTACTTGTGCGGATAATGTAGTAAACATCTTATTATCGAACTTTTCAAAAAAATACTTCTTGTTTGCTTTTTCCATAGTAAAATCGAAAGATAGGAATATGATCGGAGAAAAACGTCATACAATTATAGGCCTCATAGCTAACAACGTCATTATTCAAGAAAAAATTATCAATCAAAGTATTATATTGATAGCGCGTGGGGAATGTAATTGTAGGGACAAGTGAGCTAGCAACAATTAAACTATAAAACTTATGGGTTAAAAAATTGTCAAGTTTTAATAGATCAAAGTTAAAGTCTCTACAAAAAATATTAAAGTTATTCCTATTTACACCAAAAATTAAATTTTCAAAAAAAGAGAAAAATCGATGCAACAGTTCCTTATTTGTAGACGGTAGTCTGTAAATGTTATGAATGGTGACTTTCTTGAAACCAGGTAACTCAAGAGTTATACCCTGATACTCAAATGAATTTTTGAAATATTGACTGTTTTCAACTTTATAATTTACATTCTCTTTCACAAAAAACAAGAGACCACCATGCTTAGAACTATGTTTTGGAAAACTAAGTGTAATATAGTTGGGTAAATGAAAGCAAGTTTCAGTATCATCTAGCCATGTTTCTTGTAGACATATGACAGTTAAAGGTTTAAGCATACATAAGTATAAATTATTTAAAAAAATTTCGAGGTCATTAAATTTGCTAGTTAAAGACTGTGTGTTTAAAGACAGAATATTCAAATCGTATAAGCAATCTAGTTTTGAGTTTAAATACACCCTCTGTGAACTTTTTAGTTTACTAACAGAATCAAAAAAAAGTCACTATAGATACTAAAATTTTTACCGTCGTCAGTCATTACATTCTGTGATTCTTTTAACATAATCCAATTCCTTCATAACATAAGGACAACTCATTGCAGAATGGTTCAAAGAGTCTTTGCCATTTTTATCACACGTAGCGCATTTACATCTTGACGTATCATATTTATTAGGACATACTAGAGATTTGTGTTCTAATGAACAAAACTTACAGACGCATTTCCTTTCCCATTTAGAGGAAGTATGTCCAAAGAAAAGGCAGTTGCCACATTGAATATGCGAAAAAAAAGTCTGCATTTCAATACTTGCATCATAAAGAAAAATCATTTTTTTTAATGTAAGAAAATATTTCAGCTGAAACTTTCAAAACTATAATTTTTAAATCGCTGTTCAAATCTTTTGAGAAAAGAAACTTGAACGTTTTGTCTTGTTCTACAAATTCTTTGATCTTTTCATTTTTGTCTTGAATCAAATTTATTATGGATTCATTCAAAATATCTTTGGAAATAACAAAAGAAATTTTTGGTAACAAGACTTTTGTTTTCACTGCTTTCAAATCTTTTTTCCTTAGAAAGCAAGCTTTCTGCTTTAACCAAATTTTCGTTGTTAGGAAAGCGAAGTCTGATGGTTTTTTTAAGAGGTTTATTGGACAACACTTTAACATTGCCAAGAAGTGTAGCAGTTTTTTGCGTAACTTGTTCTAAATTTAATTGATCTGATTTGATGTATAGAGTATTTATATTATTCCTTTTGGGAATTTTTGCCACTTCAGCCTAAGTTTGAGTAGAACTTCGTGAATCGGAAACTTTTTTAGGATTAATATCCAAGCTATTTTTCAGTAATTGAATTACTTTATTCTGCTCCCCAATTTTCTCTTTTAGATTTAAAGTTACATTATTCTGTTTTCAATTTGTTTTTGGATCACTTTATTTTGTTCTTCAACTTTGTCTTTCAGGGCAGTAAAAATTATCATCATACTTATAGGAGAAGGATTATCAGCATCACGACATGTTTGACAATGCCATTAATCCCTTGTTTGTTATACTTATCTAATACTTTAAATAAGGAGTTATTAAAATTTTGACATGTAAAACAAACCCATCTCCAGCAGGAATCGCATTTAACTAACTCTTCGGAGGATTTTAAGCAATCTTCGCATTTCCATGAAGTGTCACTTTCCATAAGAAAAATGAAACACAAGGTAGCAATTGGAATGAAAGAGAATATTATAGATCTCGAATTTCAATTTAATAGAAAATAAATAATTGACAAACAGAAAAAAAATTTTACTATTCAACAATTAGTTTTATCCACCATTTTAGAAATTAGAACATCCAGAGAAGAAAATATAATTGAAATTTTACATGTGTGGTAGAAACAAGGATTTGTACAGTAAAATTTTAATATTCATAGGAAATTTATTTTTACAAACTCTGAGCGAGGAAATTATGCCAGATAGTTTATTAGCAACAAATTTAATATGGGGTTTTCAACATAATTTTGCCTGTAAACCAGCATAAGTGGCTTATGTACGGTGCCGCATCAAACCAACTTACAAACTAAACCTAACTTAATTTATTATTTACAATCAAGCCCAATAAATTAAATTCTGATTGATAGTTAAAACCAAAAGCAGGCAACATTTTGGAAATTTATTATTGAAACAAAGAGATTTTGATTTATCAAAGTTTATCTTCAAGGAATTGAATTCAAACCAATCCAACAAGAGATTAAAATCTGAAGAAAAGAAGGATTAATTAAAAGGAATGAGAACTGTTAAATCATTAGCTATTAAGAATCCATATGAAAAGTTAGACAAGTAAACATCGTTTATAAAAATTGAGAATAATATAAGACCCAGAATAGACCCTTGAGGTAACCCGCATAAAATAGAAGAAGGATTAGAAAAGATATTTTTTATAGACACACATTGGGATCTATTTTTCAAATAAGATGAAATTAATTGAATTGATTTTATATCAAACCCATAAGAACGAAGTTTAGTTAAAAGCTTATCAGTCAAAGGCTCTAGATTAATCAATGAATATTGGAAAAACAGTTTGATTTTAGTCAAGATAACTATATACACTATTGATGAAAACACTATGCAAAAGTTGAGTAGAATATTTTGCTCTGAAGCCGAACTGATTTACGAAAAAAAGAAAATGTATTTTCATGTATTCATTGATTTCCTTATGTAAAACTTTTTTAAATATCTTAGATAAGACGGGAATGATACAAATAGGTCTATAGTTAGAGATTTCATGCTTACTACCTTTTTTATAAACAAAAATAACCCTAGACTTTTTGAAAACATCAGGAAAAATACAATGTTCGATACAAGAATTATATTCAATTAACCAAATATTTACAATAAATGGAAAGATCAATTTAATATGATCGGATGAAATTCCATAGACACTATACTTGATTTTCAAGTACCTAAAAATAAAAACTAGATCTTCTAAAGTAATTTTCTCAAATAAAAAGTTTTGTGATTGTTTAAAACAAGGTACTTTGTAAAATTCTCATCCACGTTTGAACAAGTTAAGGTGGAAGAAAAATAAGAGTAAAACAGATTAGACAATTTAGGGTCATCAGTAATTTGAAAACCATTATGTTTTATTGAAAAAGAGTGATAAGTTTCTTGTTTCAAAAAAGAATTTAGTTTTTTCCAATGGTCTTTATAGTTTTGCTAGATTTAAAGTTTGAGGTATAATAATGGTTTTTTAGAATATTAATAGCTTCATTTTTTTCTATAAAACAAAACACGCCAAATGTACTATTACTGAATATTTTTAATATGATTTTTTTATTCTTATTTTTAAATCAATAGATTTCGATAAATATATTCTTTTAAAATATGACTTTTTCTCCAAAAATATTTTTAATTTTTTTTCACTTAAGTAAAAAAAATGGCCGTCTGTGGATTTTTTTTCTAATTTGATTTTTTTTAATTTTAACCCTGCTTTGTTTTTTGTTAAATTTCTATTTTCAGGTAAAATATACTTATTTAACTTGAACTTTTTGAACTAAATGAATATTTGTAAACGGCATACATTTTTTAAAAATAATTAAGACAGTCTAAATTCAAGTTTTTTATATATCTATTTTTTAAGAATAAAACAAAATTTTTGAATATGCTCTTAATTTCTTAATCTCATGAATTTTCAAAAAAGGTTCTTCGATCTTAGAGTGCGAAAAATACATTTCTGGTAAAAATAAAGTTTTCAAGGAAGGATCATAGTGATTCAAGAGCTAAATTAGATTGCTAGGTAGAATTTAGAAAAATAATGTAGAAATTAGTGGATAAGATAATGGATGTTCTATTCAAAGCTGTCTTTGCAATTAGTAACACAGATCTTGATAAACTTGGGAGCTTTGATTTATAATGACAAATAAAAGGTACTAAAAATTTAGAGAAGTTCTTGGTTTTATTAGATCACAGTTAGCAATCCTTTTTACTCTAACATTTTAAAATCTCAAAGATTTTACCAGTGGATTAATTTATTTTTTCTGAGGGCGTGAGTAAGGTTGGTTAGATAATGGGTTTTGATAACTCAAGGTTTTGGGTTCGAACCCACATCAAGCCTACTTTTCTCATAGTTCGATACAAGCGGTGCAATTATGCTTTCTCGATGAAAACACCTCATGGTACCCTTACCTTTATTTGTTATTTATAAAATTATGAGATATCACCCATCTATATAAGGTTAGTGCAGGGGCGCATATCCTCAAAATTATTGGGGGGGGGGGGGCGAAATTTTTTTTTGCAATTTTGAAAATTAGTGGTCTGGAAATACCACGGGAGACCAAATATTCAAGCAATCCTTTAAAATTGAGTGTATTCAGCGCATACCTAAAGTCGTAAATTTATAAAACTACTTTATATTTTTTTTTACAAAATTGGTGAATTTAAATATTATACTTCCAGCGAAAATATTTTAATTAAATTTGCATATCGAATATAGTGCGCAGAAAAAATGCCCCAATTAAAAAGTAGGAAAAAATGCGCCAATTTAAAATTAGGAAAAAATGCCCCAACACAAAAAATTATTAATTAAAATTTTTTAAAAAGATATGTCAAATAAAGATTTTTTCTAAAAAAAACAAAGTCAACTTTTCATCTAAAACATTTAAAATTTAATTAAAGTAAACTAAAAAACTCAGCATACGACAATTTTTTTATAAAACAGCAAATATTTTTGGACTTTGTGTGTATCAGAACACTTTCTAAATATAATTTGTATTTTAACTGATTTTAAGAACACATTCCCACAAATCTGTACCTTTGCTATTGTTTTCAAGAACTTTATAAAGAAAAAACCCTATAGATTAAGAAATTTTAGAAATTTAGCCTTTTAAAACGGTACCAAATAAAAACATTTATATAATTTAAAAAAATCATGAAAATCAAAAATTAGTGGTGATTTTTTTCTACTTTTTAATTGGGGCATTTTTACCTACAACCATCGAATATACACTAGTTTAAAAAAATCCAAAAATGTTAGGGGGTGGAATAGGCTTTTCATTTGAAAAATGAGGGGGTGGAATAGGCTTTTCATTTGAAAAATGAAGTAGTCTACCAGGCACATTACAGGAATTGATGAAAGTATATTTGATTCATAGAGAAAGCAAATAACTGAAGGTTGGGTAGTTTTATATGAGTGAATGTAGTCTAAAGGCAAAGAGTCTACTAGACACCCTGCGATGTTTATATGAAAAAATGTGATTGATTCAGGGGCAAGGGTATACAACGAAGTTATAATTGTGCAAACAAAAATAAAACAAAAAAATTAGATCGCATTATTTCATTTTACTCAGCATCATTCAAAAATAGTTTAAAAGCTAAATTGATACAAGCTACAAAAAGTAAAATAACTGTTAACATTTTGCAATAATTTGCCTTTTATAATAACTTTTAAGGAAAAAAAGTCTATCAGAAAAAGTTATAGAGCTTCAACAAAAACTAAAAAATTTTAGAGCATAACTTAAGTTTTTTGAAAACTAATTTGATGTATCCCCTACAGCCTCTCTATCTCATTCAGCTCTTTTCTCTCTAGTGTCGTAGCTAGGCTGGGGCATGAGGGGCCGTGCCCACACTCCTATTTACCGCATGGTGCCTCCATGCATCTTATGCGATATCAGTTTTTGAAAATTTCTCCAATGAAAGGATCAAGAAAGTAAATAATGTTTCGCAAGTTTTTTGTTTTTAAATTGTGCCCCTTCTATCAACTTTTTTTTTGGCTACACCACTGCTTCTGTCTAATTTGCATTTAGAGTTAAATTAAAATAGTTTTCAATCGTTACAATTTTATATCAAAGAAATATTGTTAGACTCGCTCTAAGAATTTTTTTCAACAAAAGTCACTTAATCTTTATCACTACGTTTGTTACATTTTGTAACATTTGAAAACTTTAATTTTTTCGAGTCAAGAAATTTTTTTCAATAGTTATTCGGGAATGAATATTTTGACTATCTCAGTTTAAAAGCAAGAATGCTCTATTTGCTTAATATTTGAGCGGAGATATTTTTTATAATGTTCGATTGTTAAATTTTATAAGTAACACTGTACATAATCAAATCGTATTTTTTAAGAAAATTTATTGATAGTTATAATAGAATGTATAATATCGAAACAAAATGCTTTCATAAGTCAATAAATCTCTTGATCAGATTTTTGGATCAAGTCACTTTCTGAATCAGTTTGGCTTGTAAAGCTCTTGCTTTTGTAGATTAATTTTTTTAAACAGCACTATAAAAATTAATCTTGCTTTAAATCTAGCATCCTAAAATATAAAAACAGGCTTTGTATTTTTTTATCAAAAAAAAGCAAAAGGTTGAGGGTTTAAATTTAAAAAATTGCGAAGTTAAAATTTTTAAGTGCGGGGTGGTTGCGAATTTTTTTTAAAATTTATTATGAATAATCAATTTTTTTACCAAATGTTAATCGGTATGAAAATCTAGAAAGCTTTTCACATTAAATTTCAACTTTACATTTTGTTTGTGTTATTGTATGCCACGTATCTACACTGCAACCTTTTAGTATAGCAAACAAAATGTTCTTGATTGTCATATCCTTACTTCATCAATTGGATTCAAAAGTATGCAGGGAGAGAAGTTTTGCGAGTTAGACTGCTCAAGTATGGTATTGTTCTAGTTGAAGAAATTTTTTTGAAAATTTATACATAAATTTCCAAGCGTTCTTGTTTCGCATTGCAATATTCTTGGCCCCGTTTTTATAGTGGCATAAGTAATTTTGATCGTTAGATTAATGAGAGCACTTTAAAAAGTTCACCAATTAACATGTAAAATTCATTTCAATTTGAACTATTTTAATATTGAGATAAAATACATACAACACTATAGAGAATTTTTAATACCTATATTCATATTTAATATTAGGTGCACGGTATTTCTACCTGTAATATTTTATTATGATAAGTTTAGATGCCATCTAATCTAACATTATTAATCTAATATGATAACAATTGTAAATTGTAAAGTATAATTGTTTTAAATTGTGTTTCCGTCTGTCTGTTGCATTTTCCTCTTTCTCTCTGAAGGTGGTGGATGGTGGTTTTCGATGTTAAGGTGGGTGGGTTAGTGGGGGTTAGAAAAAACAGATGTGATAAGAGATAGAAATTATGTGTAGTGGTGGAATTTGGGTGAAAATTCAATGAATAGAAAAATTATTTGGGGGGGTGAGAAGAAGAGAGGGGGGGGGGGGGAGAAAAATATTATATTTTTAGTGATTTAATATTTTTTAAAATTGGATTGTTAATTTGATTTATGAATTTTTTTAAAGTATATTTATATTTGAAGTTATTAATTTTTTGTAAGGTGCATGTCTATGGGGCGAAATGTCTTTGGACCCCCATTTAAATAAATTTTTAAATAATGAGTTACGATCTAAGTACTTACTTTAAATGTTCTCTTTATTTAGTAAGTTTTTAGGATAGGATAAATATTTGAAATAAGTGTAAAGTAGTCATATATTTATTTCTAAATAGTGGGTATAAGAGGAGGGGGGGGTGTTTATTGTATTATGTTTTTATTTTATTAAATTTTATATATTAGTATATAATGGGGTTTGAAGTGTTATTTGAAATTTTAAGGGAAAATTAGATTTTGTAAAATAGTTATTTAAGGAATTTTAGTTGAAAAATATTATAAATATGTTAGTAAAATAATAAAATAATAAAAGAATGGAAAAAAGAAAAAGGGAGAGCTTATAAAAACTTTGAAAATATCAAATAAACTCTAATTCATTATGCCTCCTATTATTTTGAAATTATTCTGAGAACAGACGTTTCCATTTTAAAATAGTGAAAATTGTTTTATTAGTTTATTTTGTTTCCTTTCTTTCTTATGTTAATTATGTAGCAAATTTTTCAATTTTGAGTAAAAGGTAAGGTGCAGCGGATGTATTTTCATTGACCAGGCACTGATGTACCGCTTATGTCAAACTATGAACAAATTCGTATCGATGAGGAATCGAATCCAGAGGCCTCCGTGCTGATTCCATCATCTCAACCAACCTGCCATGCCACCCATAGAGTATGCTGTAGGGGGGTACGTCAAATTAGTTTCCAAAAAACTTAAGTTATTCTCTAAAATTTTTTAGTTTTTGTTGAAGCTCTATAACTTTTTCTGATAGACTTTTTTTCCTTAAAAGTTATTATAAAAGGCGAATCATTGCAAGATGTTAACAGTTATTTTACTTTTTGTAAATTTTTGTAGCTTGTATCAATTTAGCTTTTAAACTATTTTTGAATGATGCTGAGTAAAATGAAATAATGCGATCTTAATTTTTTGTTTGCACAATTATAACTTCGTTTTATACCCTTGCCCCTGAATCAATCACATTTTTTCATATAAACATCGCAGGGTGTCTAGTAGACTCTTTGCCTTTAGACAACATTCACTCATATAAAACTATCCAACCTTCAGTTATTTGTTTTCTCTATGAATCAAATATCCTTTCATCAATTCCAGTAATGTAAAACTACTTCATTTTTCAAATGAAAAGCCTATTCCACCCCCTAACATTTTTGGATTTTTTTAAACTAGTGTATATTCGATGGTTGTAGGTAAAAATGCCCCCGAAATAAATGCCCCAATTAAAAGTAGGAAAAAATGCCCCATTTTTGATTATCATGATTTTTTAATTATATAAATATTTTTATTTGGTACCGTTTTGAAAGGCTAAATTTCTAAAATTTCTTAATCTATAGGGTTTTTTCTTTATAAAGTTCTTGAAAACAATAGCAAAGGTGCAGATTTGTGGGAATGTGTTCTTAAAATCAGTTAAAATACAAATTATATTTAGAAAGTGTTTTGATACACACAAAGTTCAAAAATATTTGCTGTTTTATAAAAAATTTCTTTATATTTAAAAAATTGTCGTATGCTGAGTTTACTTTAATTAAATTTTAAATGTTTTAGATGAAAAGTTAATTTTTTTTTACAAAAAACTTTATTTGACATATCCTTTTTAAAAATTTTAATAATTTTTTGAAATTTTTTGTGTTGGGGCATTTTTTCCTACTTTTTAATTGGGGCATTTTTTATCATAAAGTTCAATGTTTTAATTTCACTTAATCCAATTTGAAGGATCAATGAAATCTTAATTACCGTTGTGGCTTTAGTTGTACTTAGAGTTATTATAGCAAGTTGTAACAAATATCCTTTTCAAAACATTGATGACTCGCGCCAAATTTCAAAATATGTGCATGGATTTAAAATCCCACTGAAAAAGAAAGCAGAAAATTTGTCTCCAAAATTTTCGTTGTGAAAGGAATCTTATTATAATAATCTAAATAGAAAAATTAGATGTTTGTTTCTGTCGCATTCCGAACAACTATGAATATATTATAACTTATAGAAGATAAAAATAAGTTTTAAATGATCACGCAGAAATTTTGTCAAATGTTTGTGCTAATTACAATACTATTCTATTTTAGCCTGCAGGTCATATGAAAGATTTTAGATGCAGAGTTTGTGAAAAGAATTGTGAAGCCAAGTATAAGTGTCCATCCTGTTTCATCATTTTTTGCAGCGTTTTGTGCTACCAAAATCATAAAAGTGAAGTATCTTGTGAAGCTAAGACTCATTCTAGCAGTGTTCTCAGCAAAGATAATATTGATTCTGCAAATATAAAAGTTAGTCTCAATTCCGTTTTGAAGTATAAAGCGAATTATATTTCTGCGAATCGTGATTCTCTTGATAAAAATCAGGCACATGTCCCCATTTTAAACAAAGAACTGGAAGTCGATAAAGAAAAGTTAAAACTTCTTGAAAATTCAAACGATTTACTCAAGTTATTATCTGAAAATGAAGAATTGTGTCATCAATTATATCTTGTGTACGCATCAAAGAATCCGAGCCAAGAGTTGGATAAATTAATTTCTTCAGGAGGAAAACCTTTCGTCGACTTTGCAAATATTGTGAGCAGCCTTTATTGTTAATTATAAAACTTGAAATTTTAAACTTTTATCACAAATTGTATTTGTAAGTATCTATTTATATAATTTGCATATAGAAAAAAAATTCCATTTTTGCGATGTTTGCAACTGACATAATATCTATTTTTCTAACATGTCATTCACTCCATCTATAACAGCAGCCTGCTTCCTAAATCGCATAAAAATAGGCCCTGTCAGAATGTGATGAGCAGGAAACAAAAAATCCAGGGTTATTTTTTTTATAGTTTTCTAGGTCAATAAAATCGAAAAATAATTTAAGTCTAAAAATTTTAAAATTATAGTTTAAATTTCTTTCCAAAGACGAGAAATTATCTTACTCAAAAAGTTTGTTAAATATAAATTCTTATATTAAAATTTTTAAAAAATATCACTCACAGAATTTTCTGTTAGAAAAGAGGCAAGTAATTTAAGAGTCTGTTGAAAGGTTCTTTTCAACGTTGAATAAACTGTCAAATGTTGTCGCTATTTGAATCTTCGAAGAAATAAAGGCGAATATGGATATGATGTTTAAGATATCAAGATCAGGCGATTTTGAAACTAAAGGTTCGGAAATTTTATTATATTGTACTTTGCACGTAAATCAGCGACAGGAACATGCCAATACTTCTCGAAGTAGATTGATAAAAGCGGCTTTGAATGGTACGCGCATTCGATCGCCCATGGCAGGTAGAGCTTCAAGTAAGCGCTTCTTTGCTTCCGAGTGAATCGCAGCGGTCCGAACAAGCTCGCTAGTGCACACATGGGCATGCCTGTCTGGATAGCTTCTACCCATTTCACACAAACTTCGCCAATCATGTTGGTTGGCATTTCGAGAAGCGTGTGCACCAGGTCGTGCGTCTCTCTGTATCTCTGTAGGATGTAGGCACTCTCATCACCTTCCACAAATCTCACAATTCTCCGAAAATCAGGGTGCACATTATTTTTCTTAAGCCACTCTGCGTAATTTTTGCCAAGTGTGCCGAGAGGTAGTGATAATAAGTAATGAATGTCGATGGTATTTGAGTTGATTCTCGGCTTCTCTTTTAGGATCGAGACACCTTCTGCACTTTTAAGCATTTTGATCTTTAAGGAATTCAAGGCATGGGAACTTGTACACTCGCTAAACGTGCACAATGCATCATCCCTGGCAGGATTTAGCAGGCATTGTATACCAGAAGTGAGTGATAAAATGTTTCTCTGCAAAAAATTCAACTTAACGTAACTTGAGTACATCAGCCAATCAATCATGTATTCTCACTGAAATTGGAGAAAATTTAAATTATTCTAAACAACATATTTTTGATTTGAAAATAATAAAATTTATTTAATTTGAGGATCATTATTACACAAAGTACTAAAAGTTTATGAATTTTATCAACAAAAAGTAACGTAGCAACTTCTTCTATTAAAGAAAATTTTTGTAGCTAATCAAAGAACATTACTTCATGATTTTTTAAAGGTTTACAGTCAACTCGTCGCATCAGCTTTTCATTTTTGATTCTCTCCACATCAAATTTTATTTCAAAGTATAAAGAAAAATATTATGCTTGGATAACTAATAGTTAACTGACAAAATAACGAAGGGAATAGCTAAATAGAAAAAAATATGTCTTTCTTTTGTACCTCGTTAAAATTAATATAGGTAGTTTATAATTTACATTAAAATGACAAAAATGTTCTCGGTTATCGAAGGAATTAAGTTTGCAAACTACGGTTCCTTTGCATTTCTAGAAATTTATTCTATAAGGCATTCAAAATTCCCCAGTTATATTCGATTTTTATTTCATTATGTCATTCAAATTTTGGTCAAAAGATTAGAAAATAATTTTAAAGTTGCTTTGGTTATTTATAGATGGCGTTAAATAAATTTTATTTTTTTTTCAAAAATCTCAGGTTTTTCAATATTTATAAAAACTTTTTCGCTTTGCGCTTCCGCTTTGTCCCTTTTGATATTCTCACACATTTTGCTGCTTATCTCTCACTACTTGCTGCTTATCTCTCACTACTTTGTACACCTAATCTCATCAGTTATATAACGCTCATACATACTCGCGCTCTTCGCACACTTCACAGTTTTTTTAGACGAGATGAAGAAAAAGAAAAGCAAAGAGAAGGAGAGCCCGATGGAACAAGGGAATAATAATATTACCCTTAAGCCCACTTCTAGGTCAGACGTTGACAGCAACTCATGCTCAAACGTATCGGTGCCAACAATTAAGAGCCCAAACTTCCGACTCTTCAAGCAGGGAATTTACTAAGGTTGAGAGTAGGAAGAAGCGACCCTCTCCATCTAATATTGTAAATAAAAATAAATTTATTACAGTATTTCTAAAAAATATGCCAGAACTAGGAAGTAAACTAGGTACTTTCAAAGCAATAATTGCCCAAAAACCAAAGCTCAACATAGTAAACATGTTCAAACTTCCTAATCTGAACTTGATCAAGGTCCTAGTCGGCGACGACAAATCTAAGGAATTATTACTCCAGCCATTCCCCCAATGGCCGTTTGTAAGGAGTTACGTTCCCAGGACTAAAGCCTGCGCTGTAGTAATAAAGGGTCTAACGATGGCCGACGCGCCGGACGTCACGGCGGCAGTTAAAGGCCTAGACTTTCCAAACACGGTTGAACCCTTGTTCAAGAACATGTCAAGGGGATCGTGTTTGAAAATAATTTTGGAAAATAAGGCAGCTGTTGATCAGCTGACCAAAGATGGACTAAAAATCCTAGGTCTTAAATTTGCATGCCATGCGTTCGCACCGAAGCCTAAGGCTCTACAATGCTACAAATGCCAGAAACTAGGTCATGTTTCGGCTGCGTGCCCTAACAAGGAGTGCTGCCTGATCTGTGGGGGCGAGCATGACCGCCGCACCTGCACTTCAGCCACCACTAAGGCCAGCAAGTGTTTTCTTTGCGGTGGAGAGGGTCACTCGGCAGCCTACAATAATTGTCTGGCTAAAGTTGCCTCTCTCAAGGCCAAAGACACTCCAAAAGGTAACCAGACGCGTCCAAAGAAGTTAAATCCGCCTCCTATTCAAAGTAAGGTAATAACAATGCAATACCAACAGCCGGCCCATCCTTCGCACAAGCAGTAAGTAAACCCCTTAGGTACAAGGCACCAACATATATCGAGTCCTCCCCCTCAGAGGAGACTATCTTAAAAATAGCACTCTCCATTTTCAAGTCACTAATGTTCAAAGAACAGTTGGAGAAAATGGTGAGCGCAGTGGCTGCGGACCTCCTGCTAGAGTGTCAGTAAATAGGATAGTGCAGTGCCAATCTGTAATGCTCAAATTTTAAGGGCTTGGCTAAGAAACGTAGCGCTCTAATTGAGCTCCTTACCGAAAATAATATAGATGTCTTCTCTCTGAACGAAGTCAAATCTCAAGCCAAGTATTCCATCCGCATCCTCGGATATAGGACATTTGTGCATCCTGGAACAAGCCACTCGCGAGGTCTAGCGATGGGTGTGTGAGAGGGGTTAAAGGTTTCAGTTTCACGATAAGTGACTCTGGAGGCTCGATGGCCCTGAAGCTTGATCTTGGCAGAGCTGGACATTTAGTGGTACTGGGTTGTTACAACCCGCCTAGTAACCCTCTGTTGGACTACGAATTTATTGAAAGATATCTTCGCTCCTACTATAAGGTGCTACTACTAGGTGACCTAAACGCTCACCACACTAGGCTGTTCAGTGAAACCAATAGCGCGGCTGGCACCGACTTACTCAAGTTGGTAGAGTATTCGTATGCGTTTATCGCTAACGATCCAACACCGACTCGTGATAAGAATGTGTTAGACCTTGCAATGATGTCTTTTAATCTAAGACCACTTCTAGCTTCAATAGTGGTTATCCAGGACTGCTGTGTATCTGACCACAAGCCCTTGTTGGTCACAGTTTCTTTAGGTCCACAATTCACGGCTGACAAGGGAAATTTAGTGAAGAGGTGGGTCTTCAGCCAAGCCAACTGGGATAGGTTTAGGTCGCTACTAAATGATTCAGCCCCGCGGGTCATGATGTGCATAGGAGTAAAACCTCCTGAGGAACTGGCGGAGTGTGTCAACAATGTTATTCTCTCCGCGGCACAAGAGGCAGTTCCCTTGAAGGAGGTTAGAAAATACGAAAATCCAATTCCGAAGAATGTCCTATTACTCATCAAAGAAAAACGAGCTCTCTATAGAAAATACATTGACACTAGGGACGCCGAGACAAAGAATCTCATCAATCGATTACAAAAACTCATTAGGAAAAAGCTCGGTGAAACCACATCTAGGAAAGTTACAAGCATCACAAAAGCCTCTAACCCGCTACAGGGCTCTTCGAAGTTCTGGAACATGGTTAGAGGGCTGAAGCCTGGCTGCAAAGGTCCAACGTCGGTCACTTGGAATAACCGAACAGCCATTGAGGCGGAAGATAAATGTGCACTGCTTGCTGATTATTACGAAGATGTGTATAGGACAAATCCAGGTCCGAAAAATTTTAATTCTGAAATTGAGTTTTTTAGGCGTTTACCTGCGACGAACGACACTAACTTCATCCTAGAGGACCTGGTTCAAATCATTAAAAAGCTTAAAGTTAGGAAAGCGGCGGGATGGGATGAAGTTAGTAATCTATTCATCAAGAATCTTCCCCCTAGGTTTAGGGACGTCTTGCTGGCAATATATAACTCTTTTATAAAAGATGGGTTTTACCCAGACTGCTATAAAAGGGTTATACTTATTTGTGTGCCAAAGGCTGGCAAGAAGAGCGGCAAACCGAGTGACCTACGGCCTATCAGTCTTCTCCCTTGTCTGAGCAAAGTGTATGACAAATTAATTTTTTGAGTACTCGATGCTTGGTGCAAGGAACATGCAATTATCCCAGAAGAACAGTTTGGATTTAAAAAAGGTTTATCAACAAATCATGCTCTGCTTACCTACCTTGCATCATGATGTTGCTAAAAGCTTAAATGATAGCCTCTACGTAGGGATGATATCTTATGACCTGGAGAAGGCTTTTGATACGGTCTGACATGAGGGTTTGCTGTTAAAACTTAGTAGCATGTTTGTGCCATCATGTATCTTCAAGGTAGTTCACAGTTTCCTTTCTCGACGCTCACTCCAGATCAGAATAAATAACAAATTTTCAAGGAGAATAAGCCTAGGCCGCGGGGTAACCCAAAGTTCACCTCTAAGCCCTCTTCTGTTAAACATCTACATATCTGACATTAGGGACTCTTTCAACAAGTCTATCTATGCTAGGATAATCAGTTTCTCAGACGACATATGTGTATATTACTCTGCTAAGCGTGTTCCGCGTATTTGCAAACATCTTACGGACGTAAATACCATATTAGGGGGGTATTTCACTGGATGGAACCTTAAGGTGAATTACTCTAAATGCAAGTTCATCATCTTTGGCGCTAATTGTCCGCCACCTAAAATATTTAGGAATCAATTGGGATGCAGGATTTAGTTTTCATCGTTAAGCTCACGGAAAGATTAAGAATGACAAAAATAATCTAGCGCTATATGGATGTCTTAAAGACCTCGGGATTAATTCTAAGGCGGTAGGCAAAGTCATTAAAATCCTAACAATGCCGAAATTGACTTATGGTATCTCCATTTTGGGATGTCTTCCCTCAACTTGGACCAACAAAATAGACGACCTCGTGTACAAATTTTTAGGACTGTTTATGGCAACCCTTTCACTATTGCTCACAGCCGGACCTCCTCTTCTTGGTTCCAGAAAAGGTTGGAGAAATTAAATAAAAAGTTTATAGAAAAATTAAGAACACACAAGCATTGCCCACAATTATGCCAAGCTTGGGAGCTCACGCAAACCCAAGCTGAAGCGTTCTTGAGGGTATATGCTAAAAAAAGAGAAAAGTTATCCTAGGTGACTACCCATATACAATAGCCCCCAGGCAATAGGGAATTCTGCGTTCTGCGATATAGTTCTGTTTTTTCTGAGTTCTAGATCCGCCTACTTAAATTTTGAATTGGCACAAGGTATAAGTCCCAAAACAGTTTCATGTTACGAGCTAGATTAGGCATAGTCGGTAATCTGGCCTCTGTAGGAGTCTGCTTGTAGGACTGTCTCTATACATTCCAATTTTAAAACATATATCCTAGGGACAACATTTAGGGATAGAGTCAAATTCCAGGGGTAGATTGTTCCTAACCTAGCATGCCTTAAATTATGTATATCTTTCTTAACCCCTATAACATGTATCAAATATCATTTATTAATAATATAAGATATTGCATGCCTTCAAACGCTTCTATTTTTGTATCATATACCTTTTATAATCATATTCTTTTATTTAGGAACAAGATACATTCC
The DNA here is from genome assembly GCA_030549495.1 of Nectonema munidae. Classification (NCBI taxonomy): domain Eukaryota; kingdom Metazoa; phylum Nematomorpha; class Nectonematoida; family Nectonematidae; genus Nectonema; species Nectonema munidae. The sequence goes on from JAUIRK010000101.1 coordinate 70,112, forward strand.
GTCGTGCCGGTTTTTTACCCTGGTTTTCTTCCTCTGAAGAATTCAAAGGTTTTTACGGTTAGGTAGTGCTCTAGCGACCCGATTCTACGTGGTTAGGAATCAAGCTATCACTAAACATTAAGTCTGTTTCCTTAATTGGGAGCGTTCGCGTTAGGATAGTATCGATCACTCAGCTGTATTTATATATTGTAACATAAATTCTTGTAAAATAATATATATATAACAAGGTATATATATATACCTTATATATATATACTTATATATATACACTTACCTCTATGCAGTAAAAAGGGGCGGTAGGTGTTTAGTGGGATGGAAAGTCCAGGTAGACCTGGACTCAGCATTCCGGCCGGGCCACGATATCCGAAAGGATGGGTGCGAACGTCACAAACAACTTAACTTTTAATGAAGAAATAATTTTTAATTGTTTTGGATCTAAAAATGCTAAATAAATACAAATTATTAAAATGGCATGTAGCGGCCTTCCTAGGTAGTTCAGATGTGGATTTAAATTTCTAGCATAGTAATTTTTGAAATATTATGTTAATAGGAATTTAATAAAACTTAAAAAAAATTTATTAAAAAAAAACACAAAGTTCAAATAGCTAATTGAAACATAAATATCGAATTTTCTTTCTTCAAGTAGTCTTCCTCTTAAATTTCATTTTTCAAATATCCGTTATGAGAAAGATTTAAAACAATCTGGAATTGTTCGGTTTGTCTAAAACCTGCTGCATTTTTTATAAGCTAATTTACTAATTACACATTGAAGTAAGCTAATTTTTGGTATATATATAAAAAGTATAATTTTATAAGAGTATTCAAAGTTTTTTTATATTTGGTCTTACACTTTTTATCTTATAAGAGTTTAAAATTAAATTAGGGAGCATTAAATTGGTAAAAACGATTAATACAAAAAATAAATTTTATAATTTAACAATAATTGAACCAACATCTCCTGATGTTGCAAAATATTTATCAATGTCTAACACAATATTTTGCGGCTATTATGCCTTTCCAATTGAAATATTAGTAAGGAAAATAAGAATTTGCAATAAGTGTGGGAAATTTGGCCATACAGATATTTTTTGTATGGCGCAAAATCCCAAATGCTTAAAGTGCGGTAAACTAGGTTACCCCACGAATATTTGTTCTTCTACATCAATTAACTGTTCAAACTGTCATGATCCACACTATTTCAATGATATTTCGTGTCCCTACTTTATCAAAAAAGTTGAAGCACAAAAGAATTTTACACTCAATTCCTTAAATCTTTACATAAGAACTAATCAATGCCAGTGAAAATCCTTCACATAAATTTAAGAAAATCCTTTACTGCTTTCAACAACCTTTTGATATTTCTTGAGTTGTCTCAACATGATATTGTGCTCATAAACGAACCCTATCTATATAAGAATAACTTAGCTTACATTCCTCTTCGTAATTACTCTGCTATACATAGTTTTGATTTGTTTTATTCCGTTGTCCTACACAAGAAATCTGTCAATGTCAAGTTAGTTGATTCTCTTTCAAAGAATCATATGACGGTAACCCACTGTACCATAAATCTTTGTGATTTTTTCTGCGTTTCCATTTATTGCCTTCCATATTCTACGGCTGATTTAAGCTATTTTTTCGAATCAGTTCTTCCTAATCTACGCAATAAACCACTAATTATTATGGGGGATACTACTGCACGCCATCTACTTTGGGATACGAAGTCAAACTAAATTAGAAGATTTTTGTACGAAAAGATCACCTCCAACAATTTGCAATTGTTTGATGAAAATAAGTTACCCACCTTTATTTCTCTCAGATCCGACATATGTCTCCAATCACACATAGACTTAACATTATGCAATGATGAAATGAAAAGCTACATATATTCCTGGAAGATTTTATCAGAACCTTCATTATCAGATCACCTCTTCGTTGAAACCATACTCAAACTCCCATGTCAAGAAAGCTCAACAACAAAATCAAAACAAGTCATCAACGAAAGTTTGTTCATCGACAGTTTAAGCGGTTCTATTCAAAAAATTGTTCATTATTTGATTCTACTCCCTCAAACTCTCATCAGATAGATACATACACTAACCCTCTTTGTGACTCGATTTCTATTGTCCTTACCTGTTCATCTGTTGTCATTGAAACGAAAAACAACTTCTGGACTCCGGCTCTCCACAGCTTCAGCCAATCAAACTCAGGATATATCTTTTCAGAGTCAAATTGTGATACTCCAAGCCCTATATTCTCATCTCAAATTAACCCACCCGAAATTTATATTGATGAACTTGTGTTTTGCTTTAAACATTTCTCAAGGAAATCATCCCCAGGTTATGACAATATCAACTTTAGCTTAATTAAAACTGCTTTGCCTTTTCTTTCTAAATACCTCCTAAATCTTTTTAACTCGATTTCTTCCTGTAGCTACTTCCCTCAACGATTCAAAATTGGGCAAGTTATTCTCTTACCAAAATGTAAAGCAACAGCTGGAAAAATAGAAGACTGGAGGCCAATAACTCTTTTGCCATGTATCGGCAAGTTATATGAAAAAATTATTCGATATAGAATGCTCAACCATATTAATTTAACGAAGTGCATCAACAACTATCAATTTGGTTATGTACACCAAAGATCTGCAGAAATAGGTATCGATCGACTCACCGCATATATACAGTTGCTTTAATCAAAAATTGAATTTTACCTGCTTCTTTATAGATTTTTCAGGAGCGTTTAATTCTGCTTGTCACGCGTGTATCATCCGAAATATGACAAGAATGAAATTTCCTGAATATATTGTGAAATTATGTACAAAAAATTATTATTTATTAATAGCTCTGCAAATTTTTTAGATTTAATAAAAACTGATTTAACTCTTAAAATAGGCTGAACTCAGGTAGAAGAAAATTGTAAAAGTTTTTTAATAGATAAACAAGAGTATACTTGAGATAGATTTATAATGAATTACTTAAAAATGGGTCGTGGCAAAATGAGCTGACAGAAACAAAGTTAAATTTCCACCTAATAAAAAAAGATATGAACATGAAACTTGACATACATATAAATCTCGAGTTTCTTATTCAGAAAAATACTATCTTAATCTATAAAGTTATGTCAAAGATCTCATTCTGATGATAAGAATGCAAAAATTTTTATAATTGTGAACCATTTTTGTTACCTCGATAAGGATTGAAATGTCTATGCAAAAAAATTAAAGCAAAATTTTTCAAAGAATAAAAATTTTAAAATTTCTTAACAAGTAAATATATTTAAATTTTATTATAAAATAACTTAAATTAACAAATCAAGAAAATGTTAGATTATTCCCAAATAAAAAAATCTTGTTTATGCTAAAATGATTTTAAAAACTATTCTATTTAATTGTACAGCTTTGTTTTATATAATAAGTACACTAAAACCTGAAGATTAAAGGCAAGTAGAGATAGCTTTAATTTTAATGTATTATTATGTTTTTATGTATAATATTTTCCAGAAAATAAATTAAAACGACTCACCACTATTGACTATCCGCAGACTTTTACTGATTATTTTTTATATGTAAAACTAAAGGTCTTGTGTATTTGTCTAGATTTAATGAATAAAAGAAAATATATAAACACTATAATTTTGAGTTTCAAATTTCAATGGGGCTCAAAATGACTCTAAAACGCTTATATATACTTTATAAAAGAAAAATATAAAATTTTATATAATTTGCCTTTTTTTAATTCCAATCGTTTCGGTAAAGTTTTATTTTAATTTGAAGTGAGATTGTGGTCAAAAATCACCCCCATTAAAAATATTTTTTCACTTTCTTTATATATTTTTTTTCTTCTATGCAGTTGACATAACTCACAATTATTGCACCTGAGGTAAAGGCCCTTTAGGTAACTAAAATTTTTAATTTTCATTAGGTTAAAATGATAAAGAATTTCAAAAAATAGAATTTTCTTTTTGAATTAAATACAAGAAAACGAAATCTATAGGACTTTGTAATGAATTGTACTTAACAAAGGTTATTGATATGAAAAAAAAATGTTATTTTCATGCCCTGTCTTAAACGCACAGTCACAATTTCAAAGTGCTTGAAAATTCATCCAAATGAAATATTATTAGAACACTCGTTTTTCTTAAATCAATCTACAACATACTAAAATTAATATTTTTATTGGCGAAAACCTATCATTTAATAATTCAGAAGAGAATAGGATTTATTTAACTAATAGCTTTATTTTCATGTCTAAAATTTAAAAACACAACTTTACTTGTTTCTATCTATTTAATATTCTAACGATTTTTTTGTATGTTTGATGACTTTAAGTATTTACTATATTTGAAGGGATCATGTATATATGACGTCCCTTAACAAGCGGAAAAAGTTGTTAATAAATTATTCACTTATTTATCGAAGTTAAATTGAGTGAAAAGTTTAGAGATATTAAATTATCAAATGTTTAAGAAAAATGAAAAAAAGTTTTGGCTTAGAAAAAAAAACTGAAAGAATGAAAATTTCATTTAAAGTTTATATGGGAACCTCAAAGAAATATGACTTCATTAGTTCAGGGTGCGAAGTAGAAAATTTTCACCGAAGGGAGGGTGGGGGGGGGGGGGGGAGGAATTCTCTGCTGTGTGGAGTCACCCCTTACATAGAAACACATAAACGTTGTAGGAAACGTCCCGTGAGGTCTACTTCTACAAAAAAGATCAGTGCCTGTATGCATGTCTAAAGCTACTACACTGTCTATATTTTGAGATGGATACTATACGTTCTATATATCAAAAAACTGTCAGTGAGAATTCTTATGAATATGGGTCATGACAAACACTGAAACTACAAGAGTTTTTTTTATAGTTTTATATTTTTATAGAAAGTAAGGCTATATTATTGAATGGCCAAAGAATTACAATTTACAATACAACAATTTTAAAATTTATTTTAACATAAAAAAGTGGTAGTGAAAAATTCTTCGAAATTCACTTTGTTGAAAAAAGTAGGTGCTGAAGACAAGGCACACGCACATTGGCGAATCCAAAGGGGGGCCTCATGGGCCTAGCCCCCCCTCCCCTATGAAAAATGGTTTCGAAAATTACCCTTACATGTATAAAAAATAAAATTTTGCAATTTATTCATGGCAAAATAATGTTATAAATATGAAAACTAAGGTAATTAGTGATTCTAAAAGACATAACATAGCTGTCGTATTCTCTGAAGACTTTTATCAAAATTGCCAAAAAATTTAATAGATTTCGGCCCCTTTATAAGAAATTTCTCGATTCGCCACTGCACACACATCATCTGTCTTTCGATCCTGGCTGATTGCAGATCGATGGTTTTTTAACCAAGTGTGAACGTATTTTGTAAAATCTACCCGTGAAATAGGGGGTCCATTGATATTCACAAAAAGAACAGCATCAAATGCGCATACACTCATCTGATTACGTTCTGATGTACAGATGTCATTCATCGAACTAAACCCACGTTCGCATTCAGCCATGGAAACAGGGAATATATTAATAACTTGTAAAAAGTTTTCAATCAGTTGATAAATATCCACATTTGAAATCTCGAAAGGCAGATACAGTGGACATCACATCTTGTTTGAAAAATCGAGCCACATCCATCACTTCCGTGTCTCCATAAGTTACCAATTCTTCTTACTTTTTCGACCAATTTCTGGGATCCAAGTGCACACAGTCATTCAACAACTTCGAGTCAAATCTGCAATTCAGATTGTCAATCCCAGCTTGGATGAACTGATTGTTAAAGTTACAAAGGGAAGATCCGGTTAAAGAGTTTAATTCAAAAACATCGAAGTTATTTATTCATTCAAAGTAATAATCATTACAATTCTTAATCTTCGAAATTATAGTCTACAAGATAATCATTGTGTCATGTCTAAAAATAGTTATAAAATTATAACATTTGAATTAAAAAGATTTTCATTTCTGCATCATTTAGTAACCGATAAAAGCTCCTTCACCACGTCAAGGCGATGCAGCTTAAAGGAGATAAGATATGCAACGAAATTTTTATAAGAGCGTATAAAAAAATTATAGAAATAGGTTAAATTAAAATTGTGAAATCATAAAGTTTGTTCAATTTATTTTATCATCATTTTTCACATTTTTTAAAAAATCTTAATTTGGAGAAAAAATGATGCAAATAGCCAATACACTGGAAATTTTTTTCAGAATAATAATTCATTTGAATTTCCAGAAATAAATAGTTAATGTAACACATAGAAGGGAAAATGTTAGGTTGATTTTAACCCTAAGCACATTTCAAAATAATATAGATCAAACTACATTACCTTTACCAATTTATGCCCAGGACGAGGAGAGGATTTTCGAAATTCATATTAATTAAAAAACTATTGTCTGCGTTTATTAAAGAAAAATTGGGCATACATGGGTTAACTACTACAAGATAAGGAAATTGTTTATTTAATTCATTTTGAATATTTTTCCATGATAATAGAAAATATAGGAATTCATGATATCTTTAGGATAAACTATTTCAAAGTGTAAAAAAGTTTAATTCAAAAACATCGATGTTATTTATTGATACAAAGTAATAATTAATAATTACAATTCAAGAGTTATAATCTTAATCTTTGAAATTATGGTCTACAAGATAACTATTGTCATATCAGGGGCGCACATCAGGGGACGAGGGGGCCCAATGTGTTTTCAGGGGCGGGGGGGGCGAAAATCAATAATTTCTACAAGTTAGATTTACTTTTAAAAGCTTGAATATAAAAAATTTATCATGATCGCATTATAGGATGTAATGATCATTGGACATGAGAATACATGATGATGTAAGATGAGATGCAAAAGAGAATGAAAGATCGAATTCAGACTAATTATTAAAATATTAAATTGAAATATTAATACTTCACATAAGATAATAACAAAACGAAAAGATAGAAATAATTATCTTACAGAATTGAAAGGTAAAAAGCTGTTCTAAAAAAATATTAATATTTCACATGTGAAGATAATAAAACGAAAAGATAGAAATAATTATCTTACAGAATTGTAAAAGGTAAAAACTGTTCTAAAAATATTAATATTTCACATAAGATAATAATAAAACGAAAATATAGAAATAATTATCTTACAGAATTGTAAAAGGTAAAAAGCTGTTCTAAAAAAACATTAATATTTCACATGTGTGAAGATAATAACAAAAAGAAAATAATTATCTTACAGAATTGTAAAAGGTAAAAAGCTGTTCTAAAAAAATATTTATATTTCACATGTGTGAAGATAATAACAGAAAGAAAATAATTATCTTACAGAATTGTAAAATTTAAAAAGCTGTTCTAAAAAAACATTAATATTTCACATGTGTGAAGATAATAACAAAAAGAAAATAATTATCTTACAGAATTGTGAAATTTAAAAAGCCGTTCTAAAAAAACATTAATATTTCACATGTGTGAAGATAATAACAAAAAGAAAATTATTATCTTACAGAATTGTAAAAGGTAAAAAGCTGTTCTAAAAAAACATTAATATTTCACATGTGTGAAGATAATAGCAAAAAGAAAATAATTATCTTACAGAATTGTAAGATAAAAACTGTTCTAAAAAAACATTAATATTTCACATGTGTGAAGATAATAACAAAAATAAAATAATTATCTTACAGAATTGTAAAAGGTAAAAAGCTGTTCTAGAAAAACATTAATATTTCAGATATGTGAAGATAATAACATAAAGAAAATAATTATCTTACAGAATTGTAAAAGGTAAAAAGCTGTTCTAAAAAATATTAATATTTAACATGTGTGAATATAATAACAAAAAGAAAATAATTATCTTACAGAATTGTAAAAGGTAAAAAGTTGTTCTAAAAAATATTAATATTTCACATGTGTGAGGAAAATAATTATCTTACAGAATTGTAAAAGGTAAATAGCTGTTCTAAAAAAATATTAATATTTCACATGTGTGAAGATAATAACAAAAAGAAAATAATTATCTTACAGAATTGTAAAATTTAAAAAGCTCTTCTAAAAAAACATTAATATTTCACATGTGTGAAGATAATAACAAAAAGAAAATAATTATCTTACAGAATTGTAAAATTTAAAAAGCTGTTTTAAAAAAACATTAATATTTCACATGTGTGAAGATAATAACAAAAAGAAAATAATTATCTTACAGAATTGTAAAAGGTAAAAAGCTGTTCTAAAAAAACATTAATATTTCACATGTGTGAAGATAATAACAAAAATAAAATAATTATCTTACAGAATTGTAAAAGGTAAAAAGCTGTTCTAAAAAAATATTAATGTTTCACATGTGTGAAGATAATGACAAAAAGAAAATAATTATCTTACGGAATGTAAAAGGTAAAAAGCTGTTCTAAAAAATATTAATATTTCACATGTGAGAAGATAATAAAAAGAAAATAATTATCTTACAGAATTGTAAAAGGTAAAAAGCTGTTCTAAAAAAATATTTATATTTCACATGTGTGAAGATAATAACAAAACGAAAAGATAGAAAAAAGTTTCATATAAAAATTGGAAGTTAAAAATGTCATATGTGATATCAATATTAAACTATAAGATAAAAATAAAATATTTGAGCATAGTTTATTTAAAAAGTTAAATAGGCTTTAAAATTCTTAATTACATCTACGAAAGTAAAAAACTTGTAAAGATTGTTTAGATAACTTACGAGTAGTAAAAATGAAAATTTGATAATCAAAGAAATAAGATAATTTCAAAAATCTCCATTTTTAAAAAACCGATAAAATGGCTTGGTTGGTTGGAGATATCAAAGCACTTTCAGCCGTAAGGCTATATGCTCGCATTATGCTTAAGATGGTTAATCACAGTTTTTGTGAATTTGTTTTTAGAGTTGGGAGCCTTGGGGATCGAACCCCTGACCTTCAACTGTTAAGCTGAGAGGTACACCCTAACAACCACTGAGGCTGTAGAGCTTATTTTACCATAAAAATGGCTACCGAAAAAATTTCCGAATTTTGAGTGATCATAATATCAAATCTATTGGTTAGATTCTTATGTAACTTTACAAAATTATATATTTTATCATGTTTTATTAGTATTTAAAATTTCAGTCAATTCATTGATTACTTTAAAAGTTATTAAAGTTTTTCTTGTAAGCTTTTCTGTCAGCTCATTTTGCTAGGACCGCAGAAACAAATTTAATAAATCTACCTTTTTAATATTGGAATTAATTATCAAAATTAACGCGAATACTTTAAATAAAGGATATCGGAATAACATACTACAAAAGTAATATACAAATTATAATTTTTGTATTATTTCAAATTCATTAAAATATCCATAACATTTAATTGTTGAGATGAAAGTTACATCTTAACAACCATTGAGACACTTCGGACAAACTACTGGTTATAACTACTGGTTATAACTCAAAAAAGCATTTCAATTCTTTACGGGTAGACTACTATCTTCTTTTCTTATCTTCCTTTCAGCACTACCTTTCCAAAAATTTTTTTTTGATGAATGTAAAAAAGATGGTATTGTCTCAGTCTCTTTTGTTTTGATAAGATAATTAGTTTGCTCTTGAAAATGTAAAAAGTTTTTGAATCTATTAACGAAATGTATCACTAATATGTGCTGGATGTTCAAAGCTCGAAGATCCTTAGCACATCTTGACTTAGTGATCAGATCATACACCATTTTTTTCACTGAAAAATTATCTTTTCACTTTTTTGACAACATTGTTCATCTGAAAAAAGGTGTACTGAACTTATCATGTATTTGGGTATATTTCGGTGTATTTGTGTAAAAAGTCTCACCCATTTATGAAAGCTTTTATGAACGTTTTTACTTAATCATCCATTATTGAATCATTAGTTTTCATGATTTTTTTATACGAACTTCAAGAAAATTAAATTTCTAAATTAACTTCTAAAAGACCACATAATTTTTTTTATTGAAAATTTTTTTTTAAAATTTATTTTCTTCAATTGAACTTGTTTTTATGAATTCAATTATATATAAAAATTAATTAAATTTATAATAATGATATTTTTAAATAATATCAATTTGTGAAAATTATAATTTTCAATATTTTTTTTTGGTTTTGTTTTATCTAATAGGATTTTCTAATAGTAATGCCCAAAATTAATTTTTTTTTATAATATTTTTACATATAAAAAATACACCGTTAAATTTTCGTAGATAAAAATACTTTTAATTATTTATAGGGTTAAGAAAAATTCCAAAATCCGAATGATATTATTAATTTCGTAACCTAAATTTGATAAAATAAAATTATAAGGAAAAATTTTTTCCTGTAGATTCGCATGCAAAATTTTTTCCTTTAGATTCGCATGCAAAATTTTTTCCTGGAGATTTGTATACAAAATTTTTAAATGGTTTCTCAGGAAAATTTTTAATTCCTTGGAGTAAATTTGTAGCCAACCCTTGAGATAATTTCTAGACAACCCTTGAGACAATTTCTAGACAACCCTTGAGACAATTTCTGGACAACCCTTGAGACAACCCTTGAGACAATTTCTAGACAACCCTTGAGACAATTTCTAGACAACCCTTGAGACAATTTCTAGACAACCCTTGAGACAATTTCTAGACAACCCTTGAGACAATTTCTAGACAACCCTTGAGACAATTTCTAGACAACCCTTGAGACAATTTCTAGACAACCCTTGAGACAATTTCTAGCCAACCCTTGAGACAATTTCTAGCCAACCCTTGAGACAATTTCTAGCCAACCCTTGAGACAATTTCTAGACAACCCTTGAGACAATTTCTAGACAACCCTTGAGACAATTTCTAGACAACCATTGATACAATTTCTAGACAACCATTGATACAATTTCTAGCCAACCCTTGAGAAAATTTCTAGCCAACCCTTGAGACAATTTCTAGCCAACCCTTGAGACAATTTCTAGCCAACCCTTGAGAAAATTATTAGCTTTAAAAAATTTCTAAATTAACCTAAAAATATATTTTATATTGTATGTGCTATACAAAATTTTATCCCCTTGGTTTAAATTCCTGACTATACTACAGTCAACTTTTATTTTATTAGTGTCTCCATTCTCACCATAACGTCTTATATATAAAATAAATACAATTTGAAAGGAAAAAACAGTAAAAGTTTAAATTTTGGATAAAAACTTTACTGATCTTTTATGCATTCTATATTTTTATTAAATGACTCAGTGCTATTTTATTCATATATTTAAATTAAGATTGAATTACCGCGTACATCCTCAAAATTATTAGGGGGAGGGGGGCGAATTTTTTTGGAATTTTCAAAATTAGTGATCTGGAAATACCATGGGAGACCAAATATTCAAGCAATCCTTTAAAATAGAGTGTATTCAGCGCATACCTAAAGTCCTAAATTTATAAGACTACTTTATATTTTTTTACAAAATTTGTGAATTTAATTACTATACTCCCAGCGAAAATATTTTAATTAAATTTGCATATCGAATATACACTAGTTTAAAAAAATCCAAAATTGTTGGGGGAGGGTGGCCAATAAGCTTTTCATTTGAAAATGAAATAGTCTATCAGGCACATTACAGGAATTGATAAAACGAAATTTGATTCATAGAGAAAACAACTGAAAACAAATAACTGAAGGTTGGATAGTTTTATATGAATGAATGTAGTCTGATGGCAAAGAGTCTACTAGACACCCTGCGATGTTTATATGAAAAAATGTGATTGATTCAGGGGCAAGGCTATACAATGAAGTTATAATTGTGCAAATAATAAATTAAGATTGCATTATTTCATTTTTCTCAGCCTCATTCAAAAATAGTTTAAAAGCTAAATTGGTGCAAGCTACAAAAAGTAAAATAACTTAACATTTTGAAATGATTTGCCTTTCATAATAACTTTTAAGGAAAAAAAGTCAATCAGAAAAAGTTATAGAGCTTCAACAAAAACTAAAAAATTTTAAGTTTTTTGAAAAGTAATTTGACGTATCCCCTACAGCATACTCTATGGGTGGCATGACAGGTTGGTTGAGATGACGGAAGCCTCTGGATTCGATTCCTCATCGATACGAATTTGTTCATAGTTTGACATTAGCGGTACATCAGTGCCTTGTCAATGAAAATACACCCGCTGTACCTTACCTTTTACTCAAAATTGAAAAATTTGCTACATAATTAACATAAGAGAGAAATGAGACAAAATAAACTAATAAAGCAATTTTCGCTATAAAATGGAACCGTCTGTTCTCAGAATAATTTCAAAATAATAGGAGGCATAAAGAATGAGAGTTTATTTGATATTTTCAAGTTTTTATAAGCAGCAAAAGTCAACGTTTAAGTAGCTAACCCTTATAGGGTGATTTGGTAGCACTTGTGTTTTATACATATTGTAAAGAATCATAGTATACAAAAATAGTAGTTTAATTACTTTTGATAAAATTATTTAAGTCTTAGAACATAAAATCCTAAAAAAAAAACGATTAAAACAAAATCATAAAAATCATAGTATACGAGAAAAGAAAAACATTGCGTTTTTTAATATTTCTGCCCACAAATAAAATTCTGACAGCTGTTATAAATAGATCAGGTACATTTTTTAGCAACTGAAACATTTTGTTTCGATATTATATTTTTATTATAATAATCAACAAATTTTCTTACATGGCGCTTCCTGAAAAATACCTATTTTATCTTCAGGTGATAATTTACCATGTCTTTGGTACCCACTACTTTAAAGAAAAAGAAATTAACAGCCAGTGTTTTGTATCTAAACACAATCAGATATATTCACTGAAAATGAAAACCTAAAAAAAAGTTTGACTTATAATAAAATAGACCGTTCACTAAACAAAAACGTTCTTTGCTTTCAATATATGTAAATTTTCTTCATTGTGAATAAGAATTTTAACGTTACTGTGCACATACGATATCACACGGTGTGTTTATTTCACTTGATAAGTACCGTGCTCACATATAGACAGTATTATGAGAGCTAGAATACTCATGTAAGAAAAATTCATTAAAATACTTTTTAAAAATAGAAATTATGTTATTTTTTAAATAAAATTGAAACAAAGTGAAATTGTAATAATTTTATTTTCAACTAGAACAACAAGTTTGACAAGAAATGCATAAAATTTCAGTCTTTGTATGTGAATGTTTCTTACACACTTTTTTAAAGCCAAAATCACAACATTTTCTTGTAGATGCTCGACACATAAAACATTTACTTGGATTTGATGGACTTGCTTGCATTAGAACAACAGGTTCTTCTTTTTTAACATAACGTTCAAGACAAAGTCTGGTATCATTCAGCAAACGATTGGACTTGATTCTTTTTTCCTCTAAATAATAGATACTGAATCTCTTTGTTTTTGTAAAGGAATAGGAATCTATGGATTCCATTGAATTCTTTAAGTAAAACTAGATATAAACACGTGGAAATAAAACAACAAAGATTGTATTAACACTTGAAAATAATTCACAAATTAATTCTCATTTTGTGAGAAAAGTGGTAAAATGGCAGAATAAGATCTTTTCTGAACCTTTAATGGCACACAGCCCCCGTAAGAATCGCTTAACTTTTTTGGCCCACTACTCTTCAATAAAAAATGGACATTATGTTTCATGAAACGTTGCTTACTCAGTCTTAAATAAATCAAGGTAACATTTTTCTAAATGATACATTCAATGAGACACACTAGCATGCCTTGAAATAGTTAATAGCGTCTCAAAATTTAAAAGATATGCGTGCATATGCGGTAACTGTATTTTCAGTAAAAAATAAGCTTTTTATACCATTTTTACTTCTATATTGTGTTTTTTAGTTCCAATTTGTTCTTTTTTCGATCCTAATTTGTCTTTTTTAAATTCTAAATGGTCTTTTTTCAATTCTAATTTGTCTTTTTAAAGTTTTAAATTGTTTTTTTTCAATTTTATCTTGTAATTTAGAAAGAGCGTTTAGAATTAAAAAAAAGACATTATAGAAAATTTGAATTGAAAAAAGACAAAATTTAGAAGTAAAAATCATACACATATATTATATATAGTATAAAAACACCACTTTATCATTATAATAGGAACGAGTCATACCTGGGACGTTAACTTTATATAATTGTAAAAAAGTTGAAATTAAGAGTAAACTAGTTAAAATATTCTTCAAACCCTAAATAATAAATATAGTAAAAGTTAAAGAGTAATATTTAAATATGCAAACTCACCATTTCTAAAATATGGGAAGTAAAACGAATGAGAGAAAACAAAAACTCATTTAAAATTGAAATATGAGAAGAAAAAGATGAAGCAGAGAGTATAAACCTTATTCATTGCTATATTGATAAAATAATATATCAATTTCAAGGTTAATCTCTTATCTATTTATTTTTGTTTACATTTTAAAAATTAATCAATAATGACACGTTCGTCCATGTAACTATAATCATGGCACCGTATCTGACACTTTCTACACTAAAAAATACTTTTATTTCCTCCCATATATGGGCATCTTGCATTAAAGGGTTTGTAAAATAAACAACCATTAAAAATGTATTTTTTTGAAATTTTTTTTCGTATAAAATTTTATTGCTTCCTCAAAGAGTTTTGATTTTTTTGCTTTTAGGTTTTAGAATAAAAGTGTACGATGCTTAATTGCATATCCGTTGAACAAGACTTGATCAAAGCTTCTGAAAAAGTCGAAATTTTCCAAGAACTCTCAACCACTAATATAAATGAAGCCAAAGAAATCCTGGAGAAGGCCTTACTCCAGGAAAACTTTGGTACGCTTATTTAGAAATCCTAAAGCTTATTTTTTTTCATTTTCTAAAATACTTAAAATATCCAATTCCTATTCGTAAATTTCATTGGATACCGTGACTCTTATCTCTTTAAATTCTCAGACTCAACTGACTAATGACTGCTCAACCCTGACAAGAGGCGAAAATTGAAAAAAAAGAATGCCAAATTTTTCCACGAGCTTTGATTTTCATTATATTTCATTGCATTCACTATAACTTTTTATATGCTCGCTAACCAAATGCAAGCCAAGCAAGTTTTTTTTTATAATTTAACCCATTTAGTACCAATGTAAGAAAATGCTGAGAAACGCTTGTTTTAAATAGGAATTACTGAAGACGCCTGTGTTCTCTCTGGTAGATTTATAATTTAGCGGAAACGTGATTCAATCCCATTAGTAAACATATATACTAATACAGATGCCTATCCCAGATAACTCACACAATTTCTAGATTTTTAGAGAGTTTTATGTGAACTTACTTAATTTCCTTTTCTTTTTTAGGAAAAAATGAGCTAAAGAAAACCTTCAGTATGTCACAATAAAAATGTATAGATTGGAGATTGCCCTCGTCAGACGTTTGTCTCCTCATCAACAATCCGTCACCTAACGAACGCCGTAGTTAGTAGTGGTGTACCGATAAATCGGAAACAACTAGTTCGGCTTATTATTTTTTTTATCGTTTTGCCCATTTTTTGAGCCAAGCTTTTATATTTTTAAACTGGATAAATTCATATTTTTTACTCTTTTTATCATACGCCCCTTGAAAGCGTAGCAAAGTCATTTTAAAAATGCTACTCGTAATTTATAAAAGGATTATGTTAAGTTTTGCATTAATATTTTCCATTACCCCGTGCATACAAAAATACCAAGAACTTATCCAGTAAATTTAAAACAAGTCTAAACGTTTTCCTTTGTATTTACACGAAAAGATGGTGAGTTTCAATACTATGTTCATGGTTTATGCCAGATATGGAGCATTCTCCAAAGCCATGAAAGTTGATCATTGTTGGCAACGATCGAGTTTATAGAATCAAAATATCCCATAACAACTGGTTTTGATAACATAAGGAGTATTTATCTCACTTTCATTTATCCCCCTATTCAGCACAAAAATTGGCTAAAAGCCTTTGATTTTTATCTTTATGCACGGTTTTAGAAAGAGGTGTTCCAGTTTAAGGAAGATTGATCAAAATGTTTCCGTTATATTTGAATTCGAAAAAATATAACGATTATTATTGAACCCTGGTTTATTGGTTTTCTTACTTTTTGCACAAAATTTGGTTTACAGGAAATATAATGCATTTTGCGATACATTACCCATGTCCCTTTATCAATAAAAAGAATTGAAGAAAAGACTGTATTTTTTACCTTCAGCGGCTTTTTTTTATTTAAGTGCGAAATCAAGTACGTCCTTTTTTACTTTAAGCGCACCCATAATTGAATTGTATGCTTCTCTTTTATTTTAATTTTTTTAATCTTAAAATTCCTCATTTCATTGTAGTGATTTCATTTTAATTCTCAATTAGATAGGAATTTAAATCAGTTTTTTTGTTGAATTCTCTAATTGAATAATGGTGATAATATAAAAATTAAATGCGCTTGTCTTTAAAATTAGTATAGTAATAAAAAATATTGCAAACTTTATTCAAAATTAATAATAATGAATTAGATCGTACTTTTTGCCATTGAAACTGAAAAACATATATTTGTAAAAATTATTTAAGTCCCTCATCACAAGTGCTTCCTGATCACTTCTTGAATTTCATAAGCTGAATCGTTTATTAATAATAATTGCTTGTATTTACTTTTGGCTGTAGGACAAGCATTTTCTGTTGGATTAAGCATGTAAGGACAAGGTGAGAGGAATTGTAGCTTCTTCACACGACTACTATTTTGCAAGAAAAAAATCTTTAACTTTTTGTTTCTTATCGATGGCTGCATTATCCATTATCACTGAATAAACTTTTTCATTATCAGGTAATGCCAATAAGAGTTCATTCAAAAAGGATAAAAATTTTCATAGTTCACAAAAGAGTTAACATCCTATAATGTGGAATTTTTGTGCAGTTGATTGCTAACACAAGTGCAGTATTCTCTTTTTTATCTTTCTTGAATCTCGTATAAGATCTTGTAAGATGACTGCTGAATCTTTGAATGTTGGAGTGTTGCTTGTCATGAAACAACATAAAGCTAACAAAAGCCGCTTTCAATGTAGCTTTTTAATCAATAAATGCTTAATATACAAAAGTGTTTAAATGTTAAATTTATTGTATTACTAAAACAAAACATATAAACATACATGAAAAAAGAAAAAATAGAAAATGCATATTACATAGAACAGGTATAACGATTAATAAGATTGTAAGAAGGAATAGTTTGCTATGTGAATAAAAGCTTTCATTTTCTTCAATATTTTTGAGAAAGATAAATCTTCGATATTGTTTTCAATTAATCTAACAAAACTGTTCCAGCAAACTTAGTCGCATCTTATACATATCTTCTGTTTGTAAGCTATTCATTAAAACACATTTTTCATTAGTGTGTGTGTGTGTGTGTGTTAAATTTCAAGTGAAATATTGATCTTACAATTTTTTCGTGTCACGACATTTCATCACCTGACATTTCATCATAGGATATTTCATCATACGAAATTTCATTATCTTACTCGTAAATAGTCTTAACAAAACCTTTTATTAAAATTATATAAAAACTCTTTCAAATTTTTAATATAAAATTAAATACTTCATTAATGTGAAAACGAAAAATAACATCATTAAAAAATCATTGCAACCTACTGATTTAACATTTACTACAAAATTTGCATTTTTAATTGTCTTAAAAATTAGAAAAAAGTGATATTTAACAGTAAATATAAAACAATTTTATTGCTGAAAACTATTTACATGCAGAATATTGAACGGCTTTGAGGTATGAAATAATATCCGATTGGCCAAATTGACTGGTTAAGCGTTGAATTTTTCTTTTAATGGATAAATATTTTTTATTTGGAGGTATTATAACGCCACTAATTCCTTGCATTAGATTCAAACGTTGAAGAGAGATATATCTTGTAAGGAATAATGCCAACCTTCTACTGCATTTTTTGTACGCGCAACTCCTTCCACAGAGTTTTCAAAATGATTCCATTTTCTATAGGAAAAAGTGGACTTCTTACTATTCCATTTCTTCTTTGCTTTCCTCGGACATATGTGTGTTCAAAATATATTAAAAGTTCATCAACTTTTTCATTTTCAGGCATAATATTTATTAAACTACAAAACGCTTCTTCAACCAAACTTACAGGAACAAGAGAAAGTGCAGGTAAACATAAAATTAATGTGTTGAGTTCAGAATTACTCTCTAGTTCTTTTTTCAATCCCAGTTCTATAGCTTTTCTGTGTACACTTTGGGAAAGGTGAAAAAAACAGCCTTGTATCTCAGCGTTCGGATATGCGCATTGAAACTCAGTCATTGGTGCAATTTAAAAATCTAAAAGAATTTTTTCTGGATTACCTTCAGGAACTATTTTCTGAAGAGCAGAGAGCATTCTTCTATAAGTATTCTTTTATTTTTTAATAGGGCATATATTACTTCAGGATTACAACCTTCTCCAAAATGAAAATGTATTGTGTACAATTGAAAAAATAATGAGTGTACTACTTTAAAAGTTCCATCTCCTATCCATATATCCGCACGAGACAAGGCAGCTAGCGTCTCTCCATGTCCAAAAAGAAGAAATCTTTCTGTATCATGAATCCCAGAATCATACAATAAAAATTCACGAAAATTGTTAGGAATTTCAAAATTCAATGAAGTAGGTAAAGTCGGGCAAATTTCAAAACTTTTACAAGAACGTTGCAAGGTTCGTAGAAGACTTGGTTTTTTGGAAACCTCATCATAGATTCGTTTGTTAAATTTTGACAATGTTCTCCTACAACCATAATAGGAGTTGCCCAAATTTCTTTCATTGAACTTTCAATTTTATGAATTGCTTTCTTGGCACACTTTTTTTCTCCATCTAAGAAATGTGAATGCTCAACTTTAGGAAGAGAGATTACACGAGTTTCTAAAGTTGTAATGAATGCAGCGCATCTTTTTCTTTGGTACTCTGCGCATCTCCAACTTATAGAAGTATCTTTATTTTCGTTATGTTTATAATATTCGCAATTATTAAATATTGCTATTTTTTCCTTTAGAAGTTTCTCCAAACTCACAAAAGGGTTCCATTCAAAATAAAATAAAAAGATAATATGATGTGAAGATTAAAAAAGCACTGAAAAATAACTAAATTAGAATATTCAAGTAAAGAAACTATTCAGAGCATGAAAAGAAATTATAAGAAAATTATGGTACATTTAGGTGCTTCATCATGGTACAGTTTTTATAAGAAAATTAATGCTTCCAGCGACAGACAGACGCTAGCTTATTATAATATAGATGATTACTTTTATAAATCATATATACAATATATAATACATAGTATTACTTTCTGCGTATTATGTTGACTTTTCCTGTATACTATTTCCAGTCGAGAGGGGAACTACATAGATAGT
Organism: Nectonema munidae; assembly: GCA_030549495.1. Lineage (NCBI taxonomy): Eukaryota > Metazoa > Nematomorpha > Nectonematoida > Nectonematidae > Nectonema > Nectonema munidae. The sequence goes on from JAUIRK010000101.1 coordinate 89,445, forward strand.
TACAAACCCCATTATCTTAACCCTTTCCATAATCCATAAAACTTTTATGTGATGAAATGTCGTATGATGAAATGTTGGGTGATGAAATGTCGTGTGATGAAATGTCGGGTGATGAAATGTCATGAAACCCAATTTTTTTCTGGAGTGAAGAAATGCTATTAAATTTAACATGCGCCCAATTTTTTATTGAGAAAGACAATATTGATTGAGTAACAGATATTTATACAGTAAAATTTTTGTTTCAACAGTTAAATAATTGATGTTGCGAAAAACTGAAAGTGTAGCACCTAGCTTTTTAGTAATATAGTGAATGTGTGTGTGGGTGTTCCATGAAAGTTTTTCATCTATAATGATTCCTAAAAAACTAAAACAACTTGAAAAATCTAGCTTAACATCGCAAAAATTAATTGAAACTTTGTATTTTATTCCAAAAACTTGAAGAAAAGTATATTAATTTTCGTTTTTCAACATTAATATGGAGATTATTTGCTTTCAGTTCCATGAACAAAGCATATTCCTTTCTTAAAGCAGACTTCTTTCCAAATTAACGGCTTCACTTTCCTTACTTGCTTTCTTTGTTTTATTTTTATTTTATTCACCAATTGGTTGAGAATAGAAGTAATGCTCGTTTCAAAACTCAATTTCGACTTTTCTTTCATTTACTGCAGAGACATAGTAGGAATGTATTTTATTACTTTTTCCACATAGTTAAACTTTTTTTCGTCCAGAGAGTTCTTGTGCTCTGCATGTTTTTTCATAACCCCATCGTGTTATTTCTATACATTATAGACTTTGCTGTCGAATATTTCAAAATAAGATGTCAGCAGGGTGTTTGATGCTCAGCCCATTTTTCAACACCAAATCCAAAAGTTTTTCTTTCTTCTCAGACGAAACTTTTTCAGGCATTATGATAAAAGTGAATATCACAAAGAGGGAGAGCTAAAGTAGGCGGCTTTCAAAGAAAAAATGAATCAAAGAACACCATGAGGAGCTTTATATAATTTTTGCACGCGGACCGATATGAAAGCATTTGTTTTCAGATAAATCTGTGCTTGTTTAAATAATTTAACTAGTTTTTGTGAAATACGTATAAAACATTTTTAAATTATTTTTTCAGGTTATTGTAAACAAAAGCATTACAATTATATAGCAAAAAAGCTAAATTATTTTAATGGGTATTTTGGAGGATAAACTTGCTTAAGTATATTTTTTTATCTAATTTTATCCTCTATATGTTGTAAATATAGATTTTGTGTTATGATCTTATCGTAATATAATTTATATATTTTTCATACATCATCATCACTTGCCTTAATGCACAATAAAATAAAAATTATTTGAAAATTTGAAAGGAATTTTTCAGAAAGACTATTTAACATTTTTAACAAGCACCGATTCAGTGCACATGATTAATTTTGGGAGTACGGAATTATTTCTTATAAACCTTTTTCGTGATATGCACTGCGTTTTCTTGATTTATTTCTATTTCCATCAAATTGCCTTTAAAAGTTCCATATGAGAAGAAAGGAAAACTTTCAGATTTGGTGTATGAAAATGATTCGTCATATTAGACAGCGATTTCTATGACTAGCAGAGATCTCAAATATAAAAAAAGACTCACTTAATGTGGAAAAGAACGCACTTAAAGTAAAAAAAAAGATATATGTATGTATGGTCTTCTTTTTTAAGCCGATCTGTAGTTTTTGAACTTTATGTCAATGAATTTATTTGTGTAATAATAAACTTAACTTTCAAAAATAAACTATCTATTTTAAAGTTACTAGAGCATTTTCTTTACATTTTGATCATTAATTGGTTTTAGAAAATGTTTTATATATTTTAATAAAGTTTCTGCATTTTGTTGATTATTTTGAGGTTTTTTGTTCACCATTCTGGGGTTTTTATCTTTAAATTTGTTGTTTTTAGAAATTGTTTGATGGGAGAGAAGAATTCGTATACATATATTTGATGTGTTGGCTATATTTTCTTTCTTTTACTTAAATATAAAGCCTTGAATGTTAGGATGATTAAACTTAAAAGTATTCTATCTAGTAGAAATTTCAAACTTTGCTAAAGAAAATGATTTTTTCGATACAAACATAATTTGGGAACAATTAAAAAATAAGTATATTGAAGAGGGTATTCAGACCAGGGGGGTTAAAGTAAAATCATCTTTAAAGCTCCGATAGCGCAACCTATTAATTTAAAAATAAATGATACCCTAAGGGAAATTTAGAAACTGATTTTAACCGGTTATCGACCACAGTCGACATATGTTGACTTTACAAAAATGTGAATCGTCTGCGTTTATTAATGCTTTTTAATACAAATCTACTGCTTTATACTAGATATCTTCTGATTATTCTGGTCGTTAACGCGTTAATTATCAGTTGGAGAGACTAAGCCTTTTCTGCATACGTCAAAGACAGCCATCTCATGAAGGCCTAGAAAAAAGTAGAACTTTAGCGATAAACTATAGTACACTCGATTTACTTTTAAAAAAAGCTGTTCTTTAACTTTTTTATAAAAAAGGGCGGCATGAGTAAGGTTGTCTAGATTCCTGACTTCGATGCTTTAATTTTTCAGGTTTGATCCAGCATCAAACCGTTCTTTCCTCATAATTCGACTAACCGACTCAATTGCACCTTCTCGATGAAAACACCTCGTAGCTCCTTTGCTTTACACCGAAATAATTAAGAAAACTATGCATCAGTTTATTTTCTTATAACTTTCTAATGTGCCATTTTGAGAAATTTTTTTTAACCTTGTAAGTGGTTTAAATTTTTTTTAAGATTTTCTTAATTTTTGAATTTTGGCGAACCAATTTAGTATGTACCAATGTTCGCAAAATCTCTATTTAATTCATTTTAAATCAAGAGTTGGTCTGTGTTTCCTTTGGGAACGTTAGAACTAAATGGATCAATAAATACCTTGCATATTTTAATAAATGTGATATGAATGTAAGCCAGTTTAAGACCACTCACTCTGGACACATTTCGCCACATCTATTAGATGTGTAGAGGCTGTTATTCACATTTCTGTGAATGATATGTTGTTTATTGATGCAAACTTACTTGTGCCTGCCTTTGACTTAAGATAGCGATGATAACTGGGAGGATGAAGTCAATAAAGTTGTGAGCTTGTTGAATAAAGTATCCAATCAGCATAAAGATTTGCATCCTTTCATATCAAAGATAGGAAAATCGATTGACAAGGCAAGGAGGTCGCTTTTACTTCTAATAATTCGTATCAATTAGTATTTTCTTGTTTTCTAGAACTTTTACTCCAATTACGATGACGCAGTCATAAGAAAATCTATGGACTTCTTGGAAAAGCATTTCTTCCATCAAGAACTTTGTCAACATTTTTTTCGGACTGGCCTAAAGAATGTAGCTAATACATTGATTAAAGTAAAAATTGATATTTTTATATTTCATAAATCACCCATTTGTCACATGTACTTGAAATCAATTTGACTCATGATTCACCTGCAAATAGTTCTGACTTTAACCCCATAGGTTTCAGCATGTGGGAAAACTTATACGAAGAAAATTTGAAGATGAACTTAAGAATATTTTGCTTCAAGAATGAATAAAATTTCCTCAAAATGAGATTGATTTAGCTCAATGGGAGGAAAGCATATTGAATTCCAAGTTTGCATTAAAGATTTTAGAAGTGTATTTTAAACATCGTCAATTTTATATATTCAACAAATTACAATTTTTTAATAATACAAAAATTATTCTGTTTGTGTAAATTATATGTAATTTTCTTGCTTATCGCCACCTTGTTTTGACTTTGAATTAGTAACCTTCGTTTTATTGATAAATTTATGAACGCATGTTTTTGCGCCATCTTACTATTCTTCCATTGATTTGGATATGTGAAGAAAAAAAATCACAAAATAAAAATTGTCAGTGTATGAGGCAATGTTTCTTAAAGGGTGTGTCCAAGCACACTCGTGCGTCCTATCAAATTCTCAAATGGGACTCATAAATTTTTGATACTTAAGACCTCACTATTCCTTTTATGCTTTTAAAAATGATATAAGCTTCATAATAACACATTTATACAAACACCCAAACTTTTGTTTAAATATAAACTAAACTTTCATATTGCAAGATAATTGTTGCTATTGCCAAGTGAATTTTATTGTATTATCCTTTTGTATTATTATGAAGAAACCCTCGGATTTATATCCCACAATTTTTTTAAATTTTATATTCAAAATATAAATTTTTTGTTGTTAATTTTTTCATAAGGTAACCAAGACTGTTGTTAAATAAATGAATATTGAAGGTATCATATATTGTATCGTGTTGAGGCGCTATTTAATTTTGTACAAAGTGTGCCAGAAATAAAAAAGTTTGAGAAACATGGATTTGTTAATTTCATACTCGAATATTAAGTCGACACTTTTTTAGAAAATTTTCCTCAATTAAGGTTATAATTAGCTTTTTTTTTGATTTATAAGAATCAAATTTAGAAATTTGTTTTTTAAATTGAATTAAAAATTTATTTTTTTTATTTGTTTTTGATATTTTCTACGCTGTTTTTTAATGCCATGTCGAAGTTAAAATGAATACGTTTTTATATTTTTATATTCAAAACTAACCAATAAATTCGCTTCGTTTTGATTCTGATATTTAAAAAGGCAATTAAATGTGTCAAACATCGAAGTTTTAAAAGGCACTTTATAAGATAGTTCCTTGGATTGATCTAACAGTACTCACTACTCAAAAACATTAATCTCCGATTTAATTATTTGATTGACAGGAAGACAGCGAATTAGAGAGAAAGGATGAAAGTGAATCATTTATTGAACTTTACAACATAATCGAAGCATTGAGAAATAAAGAATTATCACTTGCTATGACGTATGCTTTTTATTCATTATTTACAATCTTACATACAATCTCATACTTACAGGTGAATAACCTTAAAATATTTTTTGACTGAGCTAAATGACGTATCATTTAACCTAAAACGTAGCTATAGTTTCAAATGTATATTATTTCATACTTATGATAATTTGTAAACCTTTGTCCAACATATCACATACGATACTTCATTTCATGAGAGGATAATACATTTTTTTCTATTCAAAAGTTATTAGACTTTTCATTCCAAAGTAAAATTAATCCTAAAAACTCATTACTTATATACATGTATATTTGAGTTTAATTTTACCTATAGATTTTATTAGAACTAACATATTGTTCTTAATTCTTTTGTTTTTATTTCTATAATTTATAGGTTTCATATGTAAATTTTAGTGGTGTAGAAATAAAGTCTAAGATATGATACGTTAAACTTTGCGTTGAAAATATAGTTATAAGCAGTGATCAATTTAAATGTCTAAAAAACAGGTACACTTTATATTTTAACAGCTGTAAAAGATTTTCTGATGTTCCACATCATCGTTTTTTCTTATACTTTTGCACTTTTTGTAAAATATTTAAGCTTAATAATCTCTTATTCTTAACAGGGTTAGATTAGAAAATATACGATGATTCTTTTTTAACAACCTAATACTTCCTAGATAACATATTAAAATTAAAATTGCCTTTTTATCCCTTTTCAAAAACACAATAAATTTTACCAGGTTGTTTTCCTATTTTTAAAATTGAAATCAAACACTAAATATTTTTATCCTAAATCGGAGTGATATGCAATTGATTTATAGTGAATAAAGTTATGAGCGGTTATTGGATGTTTTCAGGGTTCGGAAGATAGTGACTAAAAATATGAGTGGTTGTCTCCCGTGTCCAAACTCTAGAGGTTATAGATTTTATATACCTAAAGAAACAAATTTAATTAGCTATATTAATTTTTTCCACAAAATTTTGACTAGTTTCCTAAATTTAAAAAGTTTAGCTATGCATTTTTCAATTAGCATTTCATTTAAAAAATTAAACATAGGACTTCAGTTTTTAAGTTTTTTTTAGTTTCTGGAAGAATATCCTTCTCTCGGTTATTAAAAATTATTTTTAATTTATATTTAAAATTACTCAAGTTATTTTAAATTATTTTTTGCAAGTTTTTCACTCCTATAAACAGCGCATTGGAAAATGGGGAGAAATGATAAATCGTAGAAAATTTTTTAATGATCATGAAACGTGTTTAATATGAAAATTATTAACATGCATTCGTTTTGGATTTGGAAATGAAACAAAATAATTCGCATTTGGATACCGTTTAATTTTGCTAAAAAATGGGATACTTTTAGGAAATTTGTATATAAAATAGAAATAATGAATGCATTGATAGAATATTTTTTGAGTAAACGCAATCAAAAACCTTCCTTCGCCCTCCCTAATGATTTCAAGAATGTGTACCCGCATAAATTTAAACTAAAAAGCGTTTTAAATTATATGACAAAAATGAAGATATTTTTTTGAAAAAAGTTCGTATTAAAAAACTAAATTCTAATTAAAATTATGGAAAAAGTCTGAAACCTTTCCAAATAATTATAATTTAATCTAATTATAAAAAAGACTAAGGAATTAAAGAAGACATCTATTTTGAGATTCAGTACGTCAAATTTCCAAAAAAATTTCCAAGTGATCTCAAAAAATAACTACAAATATGTGTCAACGGTATGCGAATCGTACACTAATCGCTATTAGAAATCGTTTGAAGGATAAGCGAATACAAAATATTCTTCAATAGAAAAAAGAATTAGTGTAACACAGCGTCATATTTCTAATATTTACAACAATGGGTGGATCAAATGAATCCAAATATATTTCAATACCATTATTGTATATTTGATAAAAAAATGGTATTGGCGGATATTTACACACTTAATTGATATAATAATAAATCAAGTATGGATTTTAATCAGCTGACAGCACGAGGTAAATTTTACAGATTATTACTTAGAAGGCATTTTGTTGACTTCAAATTCGTAGCAGTCCGAAACGCTCAACTATGAACTCTTCACTTTTAAAAAGTTTTGGTCAAATTGAGCGTTGTGCTTGTGCTATTGAAAATAAAAAACGACTGAAGTGCAGAGAGTGTCATAAACTTACTGCCCATGTAAATTGTTTTCACACTTATTAAAATTTAGTTTTTAAATGTATTTCATAATTCTTTTATTTTTGATGACTTTTTTTGTTTTCTTAGTCAAATTGTTTTCATCAGAAACTTAGCAATGAAGGAACGTATCATATGTGATACTCCCATTTTAAGAAAACTAAAATTTATTTGTCTTTTTTTAATAATGTTATTATTTAACCCAAACTGTTAGTTATGTAAAGTTTTTTAACCTACTTTTTGCTACAATTATATTGTCATTAAAGGGTTTAAATAATGCTCGTTCAATTATAAAAAATATTACAATACTTAGAATAAATCTTCAATGATAAATAAAACCCTTTACGAAAAGCTCAGTGTTATTCTTGATATTCACTAGATTTGGGATACTATCTATCTTCCTTTTCAACGTGTTAAGATTTGTTAAATCACATCGCTCAAAGTTGGAAGAGCTTAAGAGCAATCTAGAATTTTACTTGCACAGACTAGCCTTCCTCAAAATAATTGAAAATGGCTCCAATTTTGTTGATGCAGCTTTTGCGTACGCACGTCTACATTTGGCGCATTTCGTTAACACCAATCAAAAAGGTAAATTGTTTATCTTGACCAATTGAATTTAAGAGTCTTTCGAAGAGAACTATTTTGTTACAAACTATAGATCAGGCGTCGGCAACCTTTTTATAATGAAGTGCCAAACGTATCTATCAAACGCATTGCGCGTGCCATCCCCTTAATACTAATTTTATAGTATATACTTTTGAGCCTCGTTATAACAGAACTTTGTTTTATTAATCCTTTATAATTCAAAATGAAAGCAAATAAATGTAATTTCAATATAACTTAAATATATAGTTAAAGTTCCTGCAAAATGAGATAAAGTCATCATCATTCATTTGCTCTCAAAAGGAGCAGGTCTTTGTCCTGGCGAGCCAAGGTCGACCACGATCTTGTAGCGACTTCTCCATCTTCCTCTCATCTTAGCATCTTCGATCTTGAAATTCCTTTTCTTCATGTGCTCTGTAACGGCATCCTCCCATCTTTTTTCGGCCTACCTCTCTCCACTTGTCCAGTGATGCTTTCATTTCGTAATTTCTTTGTCACTTTTTGTGGGTCCATTCTCCCCAAGTGTCCTAGCCAACACAGTCTATGCTCCTTACTATCTTCCACACCTGTTATCTTTCTTATGTCTTTTCTCGGCACTTTGTCCAGTAGAGTTTTGCCACAAATCATCGGCAACATCCTCATCTCGGTCGATTGCATGCGTCTCACCTCAACCTTCTTCATTGGCCAGCACTCTGCTCCGTAACACATAACATTTCTTACACAAGACTTGTACAATCTTCCTTTCAACGACAACATTTTGCCGCACAATACGCCAGCAATATCATTAAACTTTTTCCAACCAGCTCTCTACTTTCGCCATCTCTCGTTAGAACATCACCCAAATAACAAAACTCCTTTACTACTTCAAATTCATCACCACGGAGTCAAAGCCTTCATTTTCAACAATTTCATGATCTATCTTGCAACTGCGACATGAAATTTTCCGCTCTGCTCAATGAAACGAGTAAACTTGAACATCTCTTATGAACCCATAATCGATATTTCATGCAATGAATAGTATTCCTAGCCACTCGTTTCTACACACACTACACGGATAAATAACATTCACTGAGTCAATGCATTTTTTCGTGACGACTTTAATCGCTTTCGTTTTTGCAATATTCGCCTTCAAACCTTTTCTTTCTAAGGCTTTTTTCCAACAACTGTACTTTCTTTCAACGTTTTCCCAACCGCTACCAATCAATAGCAAATCATCAGCGTTAGAGGATTTCTTTCATGTTCTTGGATATGTTTTTCGCCAGTGCATCCATGAGAATCGTGGAAAGAAGTTGACTGAGCACGGAGCCCTGATGCACTCCAACTTTGACTTCGAACCACGCAGACTTTTCTCTATCGATTTGTACTGCAGTTTCAGCCTGTCTATACATTTCCATCACAGCTCTGATTTCACATTCCATTACGCCTTTCCTACTTAATGCCCACCAAATCATCTCTAGGAATACGATCAAAGGCTTTTTCAAGATCTATAAACAGCATGCACAACTCCTTTCCCGCGATTATATTCTCCTCCATGAGCTGACGAACACCAAAAATAGCGTCAATCGTACTTTTATCGGGCATGAACCCCATTTGAATCTCACTGATGTTCACTCTGTTTCTAATTCTTTCCTCAAAAACTTTTCTGCTCGATCAACTTGTTTCTCCTGTAATTATAGCACTCTTTGTAATCACCCGTGCCTTTATAGATTGGCATCAAAAAACTTTTTCTCCAACTCTTAGGCATCCTACTTCCTTGCAGCATGTCATTACCTACTCTAGCCAATTCACTTTCTAATCCACACAATTGTAGAGCTTCTATCGGTACACCACTCGAGCCAGGTGCCTTATTCTTCTTCATTTTCAACAAAGCTTGTTCAACCTCCTCAGCAGTTATTTGATATACGGGTCCTTTATTTGGCTCAGCTTGCAACTTTTCGTTCCATATATGTTCTTTATTCAACAAATCTTTGCAATAATCCTTCTATAGATCCAACCTATCAGACAAGCGTAGCTTTAACTCATCACTTCGATCTTTCATGGATTTCTTACAACGTCCCTCTTGTTTATGGCGCTTGTTCTGGCCATGCGGAACACATGTCTCATCATTTTTTCCACTTTCATCTGTTCAATCTGTTTTGTTTCTTCAGTAGCTTCATCGTGCATCGCTTTTGCAATCACCTTCTTGGCTTTGTCTCTATGAAACACATAACTTTTTGGCTTCTCCAGTTCTTTCCCTTCTCCATGAATGGTATTTTTTCTTCTTTTCTTTCACAGCGTTTTTGACATTTTCTTGGTTCCACTACCATGTTGCTTTCTTTGCACATTCTTTAGATTTTCCACAAACTTCTTTCATTATTTTTGATACATCCACCATGATTTCACACCATTTAGCATTTTTGTCAACGCGACTTTTATCACTTTCTATCATCGCTTCTTATACTTTGACATCTTTCAACTTCCATGTCTTGATCATGCTTCTTTTCAATTTTTGATTGCCTCCTTGATTTTTCGTTATAATTTCGATTGCCAAAAGACGATGTTGTGATAAGATCATTTCACCTGGGGTTGTCTTAATGTTTTTGACTTTTTCATTTTTTCTAACAAGAATATAGTCAATCACTGTTTTATGACCCACGGACTCATAGGTAATTAATTTTTCCACATCTTTCTTAAACCAAGTGATTGCAATCTTCAATTGGAAGCTATCAGCAAAAGCCATCAATCTTTTTCGGTCAGCATTTCTTGTTCCAAAGTTCAAACCACCATGTACATCTCCATGACCGTCGCAATATTTTCCAACATGTCCATTAAAATCACCTAAAATGACACACTTTCCTTGCACCTTCAGCATCACTAGTCAAACTTGCGTAAAGGGATATCCTATCACTCACACGTTTCATAGCATAACTTTTTGTGCCCACTTCGAGTTTACGTTAAAGATTGAAGACATGATCCTCGTATTTCTATTTGCCCCATCTACCCGAGGACTTGTAAATAGGAACATTGTTTCATAAAATGGATATTTCGCTGCATTATCATATAAGTTTAGTTAGAGCAAGAGTTTTATGACCGAATGCCTTTCCTGCCGTCAATCACAGTTTTAAGCGGTGGGCCTAGCCTTTGTTCTGATAAGCAAGACCTACAAGGTAGCAGGTAATTGATTTCGGAGTTATTTACTCTTAGAGCCCCCTTAGACCAATAATAACGAGCGAGCTCTGCCCGAAGCTATAAGTTATAGCACCTATTACTCGCTTTGCACCTTTAGGCCATTCAGTTAAAACAACTCCGCCACGGAAAGACAGGTCTAGAGATTCGCTGTAAGAGGCTATTTGAGACGCGAGCCTTATGAGACATTTCGAGGAGAATAAGAGCTTATCCTTATTCCCTGCCTCGACATTTACAGCATTAGAGTCCACTCCCTTTATGCTATTATAAGGAGTCTATTTATAATAGATGATCCTCAAAATAAAAACCCATTTTTAAGAGTGTCTTCGTTTAGACTAGGTACGGTAAAGAGGTTAATTTATCTCAACATGTCGTGATCCGTACTACAAGAAAAAGTTCAGTTTTGCTTTCAATTTCGTATCCTTAAAATTATCTTGTTCAGTGGAATTTTTTTAATGTAATAATACCAAATACGGAGAACTCCAGATAGTTTAAAGAGATCATAAAAACATACAACGATGTAAGTTTTAATTATCATGATTGCCTCATCTTGTAAAATGGTTTTAACCAAAAGTTACTTTTGTTTTTTCCCTATAGATGTCTTCGTGCCATTGTGAATTGATCCGTGTGCCAAACTTGGCACGCGCGCCTTAGGTTGCCGGCCCCGGGTATATATTATGTAAACCAGTGGCGTAATCTGGGCTTGAATGTAAGCGTGTGTAATTTTTAAAATGTAGAAATCCAATCACATAAATTACCTGTTTCGAACCCCAGTATCTACAAGGTGCCTTCTTCCTTGAGTATTCTATCTGCCTCCGCCTTAATTATTTTATTATAAAGCCTTGCCTTTTTTTTACGTAATGTCCCAAGTAAGATAGAAATGTTCCGAATTAAAAGCTTTTGGTTGGTTGAGGACAAATACACAGCGCCTGTTTGTCTTTTTTTTGATGCGCACGTCGTAATAGGCATATTTTTCCTATGTGTTCCATGATCCGTTTATCCTAATATGTGTCTTGATTTTTGACGGATATCGAGGAAAAAGTAGCCTGAGATTTGGAAAAATAATACGATTTGAAGGTGCTCTTTTTTTGGCTTCTATAAAGTTAAAGGTTTTCAGAAATGAGACCAAACAGTGCATTTCTTGAAACTATTAGCGTATAAGATTTGATGATAGACTCGAAGTGAAGACCTTGCTGTTCTAGATTTCAGAGAAATCAGTGTTTGTCAAAAACTTTTTAACATTATCCCCTTTTCAAGATCCCTTTAGAAACTTTATATTTCATTTAAATCCAAGAAATGTATCAGTCGTAAGTAGGAACAGAAATTGAGAACCGGAATATTGCGAAAACCAGGAGTCACAGGCAAAAAAGTCCATATTGAGCTATAGTTTTAGTTGGTTATATCCTTTCATTAATCTTTTCTTTTCAGAATAAGAATATGATGAGAATAGTCTTTCTTAGCTGAAATTTTAAATGTTTGCTAACTATCTGGATACAGTAGCGGTATTTTTGTGCGTATTGGGGTTAGATTCTGACATATGGAGTTTGAAGTTTTGAGTCAGGGTAGGATCTTCTAACTACTTGGGGGACTCGGATGCATCCATTAAAAAGCCTTAAGCTTTATGCAAACTATGAACGATTCTAAAAATATTAAAGTCATTACATTTTAATTTTGATAAATATTACACACGATTACTAATATTTTTACATTTTATAAGATGAAAGTTGAATCACATCTCAAAAATATACAAAAATAATAATAATCCACAAATCGTAGGGGAGACATCCCACATATGTTATGATGAATCGTTATCTTTTTTTATTAAAGAATTTTCTCAATTGATGGGCTGCTTAGCTTTCGCAAACAACTTATCTTCATCTCCTTACGCGCAATTGTTTGACGACAATTCTTGGGATTTAATCATCGAGCTCTTCGTCAAAGACTTCTGCATGATCAATGGCTTTTCTCGAGAAAGTCCTCTAATGGTGGTGTAAGCTTGCACCTCTTACTCATTAAAACTTAGCTTGCTAGTCTAATAGTAAATTAAAGATAGGCGCTCGAAGTCCAAACCTTCTACTTTCAACATTTGAGAAATAGCGAATCAAGAAGGAATACTATGAAAAATAAGTCTGTTGCATGCTAATATTTTTTTTTCTGTTAAAAATGTCCTATCGCTTAGATTTCAATCATTGAAGACGATAATAACTTGCATTATACATATATGCATGTATTAAAAATTTAAAACTAATATTAACTACAAAATTATATGGGCTTAATTAATTAGGGGAGATTGATATTCATATAGTTTTTTTGGGTGAGACAATGACGGGTAAATATTTTAGTGATATAACGCGTGGCGAGTAGAGAATTTATCTTGCACTGTACACATTTTCTTATGCTTTTATATTGGAATATTTTTATTTAAATTTTCTTTAAGTTCCTTAGCTTTTAGCGGAACTAACACATACATACTGAAATTCTTTTAGTTCCAAAGCTAATAAATCCATTTCCTTCTTCTGTATAGACTGAATTGTGGAATCAAAGCGTATCCACCCCTCTTCAACATAAAGCAGATGATGCAGGAGAAGAGTGTCTCATGGAATTTTTTAAATGGCGACGAACTTCCGGTTATTCTTCGCGTGCACTTTTAATTTTTTTGCATTATCCTGTTTCTTGTTGAAAAAGACTGAAGTAGAATTGGATGAGAAGTACAGGTATCATTCCATCTTTGCTTGTCCAATCCTTCGCCAAGAAAGCACACCAAGCAATCCGCCTATGCGGCTGGGGTGTGGTCATGTTATATCAAAAAATGCGCTTAACAAGCTTTCTAACACAGCCAAGTACGTCTATTGATTCAGCTTTTCCCATTTTCACTACTTTCAAAACCTCTTTACTTCAGAACAAAGTGTCCGTACTGTCCAGAAGAAATTATTGTGGGGGAAGCACAAGAGGTTTTCTTTTGATTTTGGGAAAGGAAGATTGGAAATTTTTATTTAACTAAATTTAAGTATTTGTGTTTATATTTATGAATAAAGGCAAAAAAGCTTTAAAAAATAAATAAACGTAATTTTAGAATCTTTTTCTATCTCATGCGTATAAATGGTAATTTCTGAATGAAAGTTCAGCATAAGCGGGATCGTAAAAGGGTTTGTCTTTTGAGCGATAGGAGAAGTGAGGATAGAAGAACTTGACATAGCCTGGATTGTCGAGCGCATCGTAGTAGTTCTGAAAAAAGAACGCGGTTGAAACAAACACAAATTTCAACGTGTACGAATCGTGGGCACTACCTTGCTTGAACCATTGCTTAGGGCGTTTCGGTGAACGTTGGAATTAGTTCTAAAATGCTGCTCTAAACACATGGAGTAGGAGTTTTGAAAGTTGAAATAATTCAAAGAATCATACTTGTTCTATAACGTAGAGGAAAGCCTTGGTAGGAAGGGGTGTACAGCTTCCTTTCCTTGCTATCATGAGTGACGGAGTAGTCTAAGTAAATAAGATAAGATTCGTGACTGAAATTTTTCTCAATTCTTTTAAAAGTTTAAATCCAATTTAAGTATTTTTTTTCCTTGGAGTTTAATATCTTGTGTTGTTTCAGTTGTATTTTGTTCTAGTGTGTATTACGGTTATGACATTTTGTATTCATTTAATAAAATGATTTTTATTTGTCAAATTAAAAAAAAAAGTTACGCGCTTCTTGAATTGGAATATTGGAAAAAATCATAAAAATTATTTATTTGAAAATTATAACTAAATTATTTTACTACAGCTGATAAATATTTGTTGCTTTTACAGGTATTGTGAAGCTCTTCCATCATTTTTACCTCTCTTTCTGCTATCATATTTGTACGAGGGATATAAGAATAGACTTTAAATTGAAACTTTTTAAAGCATTTGGATATTTTAATTCAATGAGACAAGTTTGAAGATCATTATATATTTCTTTAGAGTATAATTGATTTGAAAACTATGCTCTTACCCAAGTATTAGCTATAAAATCACAGGAACTTTAACTGGTTCTCCACTCTGGAATTAAAAAGAGAGCAACTAAAGTTAATATTGCTCTAGAATTCCATCTTGAATTCTGAATGGTTTTTCCCATTTTATACAAGGCTACGTGTGTTCTTTGTTATAAAAATTATAAGCTTCACATAATTCAAAAAGAAATTTAAAATCATCTCTCCAACCTAGGTTTTCTTTAATTAGAAAGTCCTTTTGCCCTAAATAGTTTTTTTGTAATTTTTCATAACTTTCTAAAATTTCTTTAATAAAACTATAATGAAGATTTCTCATTCAGATTTTTGTTTATAAAAAATCAAGAAAATGGCCCAAAATTAAGTCAAGAATGTGATATTGTCATCAATTAATTGAGGTTTCTCAAAATGTCCTTTTTCAAATTGATCAAAAGTTTAGCAATCACACTATTTTTTCGGCCTGTATTTAGTGCAGTAGTGTCGATAATAATCATAACAGTATACTTCCACGCGTTATATTCATCAAGTAGATCTTTCAAAGCAGAAAATATATCCTGAGCATATCCTGTTTTACAAAACAGAATGGCAACGTAAAGATTTCTTTGTGGATTGCTCAAACAAACAACTTGGTATTTTTGATTTTCTTTCCATCAAAATCCAAAAAAAAATTTTCTTTATGTATGTAATAACAAAGCTTCTCTTTAATTTTGTATGAATTTTTTATTAATTGACGCCATATACCTGTCAGATGGCGTAGGAACGTCACATCCTTGGTCAAATAGTTTCTTTAAAACAGTAGCTGTTTTTCTTGTGAAATTTACTTGTCAGCATAATTTGATAGCAGTCTTAGTTTTTTGATATGTTTTTGGACAATTAAATTTCAGATCAAAATCGTAATCCCCTTCTGATTCTTCTTCGCTTGAAATATCAAATTTCTTAACTTGAAATTCGGATGTCGAAGAAATATTTTTTATCCGCTTAGAAAGATGAATTTTAGACAAAGGTGCAATCTTTTGCGTTTTGTTTGTAACCAGTTTGCCCTTTGGATGTAATTTGTTGAAAATAAAAATCTTTACAAAGCCATACACCAGTTTTTTTTAGTAATGTCAAAAACCGACGTTGGACTTTTTTCACATTCTTAATTATATCTTTTTTTTTATATTTTTCAAAGTTCACCATTAATATTAGAAACAACTTGTTTAGATATAAAAGGAAAATTAAATTTTTGCCCCGAAGTCCTAAAAATCTACAGACAATGTTTCTATTTAAAGGAAACTTACACATCAAAAAATTAAGTTCTTTAATTTCAGGAATATTTAAACGTCGCTTTGTTTTTCTTTTTAAATTTTTGATCCATATAGAAGAAGCTCAACTTATTTTTTAGGGAAAATTTATTTTTAAAGTCCATTTTATTTTAAGTAATAATCTGTATAAGTACTACATAAACAAAAAAAAATAAAAAATAATTTTTCCTACAAAAACAAAAAATTATTTATAAAACGGGTTTTATTAATTAAAATAATTAATTTTAATCTTCAAAATTATTAATTTTTAAGCTATTGGCTAATCATTAAGTTTGAGTTTATAAACTTATAAAAAGTTTGAAAATTGTAAGATGTGCAAATTCCAATCTGAAGGCGCAGCATTTCTGCAAAACTAAATGAAATGAGTAATGAAAAACAAATTAGTAACTAAAATGTCATCCAAAAAAACAGCAGGACTATTTTTCTTAAAAAAAAAAAGTCATAACCCTAGTGTGTGTATACTAGTTTCTAATATAATATATAAGGAAGGTATTAACTGGCCTTAGTCTTAATCATTTATATATAAATAAATAAATAAATACCAGTGTAGTATGAGCTTAAAATTTTTATATGAAATGATCTGTCATTTATGATTTAATATAAAAATACCTAGATGCAAATATCATATTTTTTCAACGAAGTTTTTAATCCAAATTTGAGATGCAATATTTCCAAATTAGATAATGCCTTTCAATAATCCCTCGCTTATTGTAATTTATAAAAGTAAATTTACAAACAACTTTAGAAGGAATTTTACAAATATTACTCCTGCATTTTATACATTGCCTTGATAATAATCTGTCTTCTTTTGAAACACAGGGGGAACACATAGCTCTGATTTTCAAAACCATAATACTTGATATTCCAGAAAAAGTTATCTTGACTTCATAGACTCTTTTAAAAAACCCATTTTTTTATGTAAATTTTTTCCCACTTTGTTTATTATTGGGAAAGTCGTCAAGTTAAATGTTGCTATCGCCCATGAATTTAAAATACTAATGTCAAGATAATTGCAAAATGCAACAAAAGTTCACTTTTTTTGGGTTTATAAGATTTAAATCTTGTATGTTCGCTACATCTACTCCACCTTTGAGTTTGTTGTAAGAAAGTAAGCTTTAAAGTTTTGATGCAACGTTTCTAATCTGTACATTTTTATGTTGGAAGGGCCTAATGTAATCAACTTAAGTTCAGGCTAGCATGCCTTTTAGGACCCCCTGGTGATAGTGACACATTGTCTGCTTCACCGAGAAAAGTCAGCTTCTCGATAAATGTCACTTGAGCTTAACACTGTTATAAATGTTAGAACCAGTGATTGCTAAACTGGCATATATGACAGACATGTTTTTAGAGTTGAATTTGCTGAATAAGTCCATGCAAGGAAAAGATGAGACTATAATCTGTGTCAGAAAAGTTCAAGGCTTTCAAAGCAAAGCTGAGGCTCTGGAAAGGTAAGATTGAACTAGCAAATACTGCGTCCTTTCCACTTTTGAACCTTTTCTGGAAGATGAAAAAGACGCCTCACTTCTGGCCTAACAAAGTGTCATTGAGCTGCATGAGAAATACAAATGTTTGCGAAGATCATTCGATATCCAAGCCGAGGATCTTTCAGAAGAAGAGTCTTTTATCCAAAATCTCCAAGAGGAGCTTATAGAGATCCTGCAACCCTTCGTTTTAACTTTCAGCAACAAACTCTAAGTGTGTTCTGGAAACCAGTCCTTGGATTCAAGTCTGTGAATGTGTTATTGCCTTCGCTATAACCTATTTGTGTGAATCATGATTTGCCCATCAAAACTAAAAGCTAAGATTGACGCTCTGGCTGCAACCGAAACATGATTTGAGGGTAACACTTTTCAAGACTGAACCACGAATAGGGAAACTTTGCAACATGATTCAAGCCCAAAGCTCCAATTAAAATTAATTTACCATTTCACAGAAAAAATATATAACTTTAGCTTGTTTTTTAAAGAATGTGACAGAATATTATTCCAGAAGTGGTTGTTTTAACTAATGTCAAGTTTTAAATTCACCATGCTGTGAATATAATAAAATTTAATGATATTAATTTCGTCTTTCACAACCTTAAAGTACCTCTCTTACAGATATATTCACTACAAGTGTCGTTTCTTACTTTTACAGCTAGCTAATCATATATAGTTTTAATAAAATATATGCAATTAAATTAGTGGGGTCGTGGTCATATTTTGAGAAATATAATTGGGGTCGCCTAAAATAAGGTTAGGAACCACTGGTCTAAATGAATAAGCTTGAAACGTGAAATAAAAACTGACCTTTGATGGAAGATCTCTTGCGCGGACGAGTGTCTTAATTTTTAATACATCTTTGTAAATTTGCAAAATAATCTTACAATGAACAATCCTCACCTGATTTATTGTCCTCTTTTAGATCATCAGTTTCCATGTCTAAAAGAATAAAGAATGAAAAGGCTAATAGAATTTAATTTACACCGAACAACTTTGAACATTGAAGATTAAATACGCGCTTAATGATTGTCCTTTTATACTTCCATTATTTAATCAAGTTTTTCCATGTTTTCAATCTATTATTCAGATTGGTCATTTTCAACGTGACCCATCTTGGGCTGAGGTGATTCGCAAATTTTTTTAGTCACTATACGTTTTGAAAATATTTTAAAACATTTGTTAAGGTGGGGAAAAATGTTCACAAATTATGTTTTCATACACCATTTTCACTTTAAATTCGCCCTCCATTTTGAGTTTTCGATTTCATTTTATATTCGTACTTTTCCACTTTAAATTTCCAATTTTCCTTTTTTATGATAGGATGTAATATTCGTTAATTTAAATTTTGAAATCAAATAAACAAATTGGAAATTATTCTTATTAATGTCATTTGAAATAATGAGATTAAGAATATATTTTGCGTGCTTCACAGACAACGATCAGGTTAATTTTATTGGTATCTTTTGGAACTAGCTAAAAGTTGACTGACCTCACATAAAGGCGGATTTTGGAAAAAAAAACATTTTTTTTTGTAAAACCTAGTCTATGTTCAGCACAAAGAGTATAGTTTTCCAATGATGCGATTTTCAATAAAAAATTTTCGTATAAATCTTCACATTATGCTCTTCACACTTTTTTTTACTAAAATTTAGACCAAATTTTTCGAAGTAAAGTTCAATTATTAAAAAACTTAAAAAGCTTTTTCAAAAATAAATTATTCTAGCGTACATGGAAAACGATAAGCTTTCAAATGATATACATAATATGAAAAAGAAATATTGAATAATAGTTAATTTTCTTCAAAACAAATATTCAGCAATAAAAGAAATGATAAAGTTCATATGAAGTAGAACTGGTTAGCTTCGCGTAGTAAAGAGCATGGGGTAAACTCATAAAAGTTTTATCGCAAAATGAGCAGATTATCCCTATCTTTACGTGAAAATAGATGATAAGTGTAAAAATAAAATGATTCCCTTTACGACTTCTGAAAAAACTTATTTTAAAGATTAAGATTAACACTCACCTCTTGATTTTTCTCTTTTGAGTCTTCGTTTAGAAAATGTATCTAAAATTAAAATACAGTTTACCATTCATTCTTTCAAAAGTTCAAGCAAACAAAACTAAATAAATTTATCTACATCTATCTATGTCAAGCAGGTTTTGATGCATGATGGATATAATTCGATAGCTTGACTGTGGTTGGCTCATCAAATTTTGCATGAATATTTGTTAAAAGTGATTAAAAAATGAAGTAAATATTATTTCAATACTCAATTTTTATCAAAGGAACTGAATTAAATCATTTTCAAATATGTGCATCCTTCTTATGTACTTTTTAATGGTTTTTGTTGTTTTTAAACATCATTACATTTTTAACTTCGAAGTGAAATACTAAATTTCAAAGTAAAGGATTAGAACAATTTCCTTCGTATACAATGATAATGTTAAAAATGTTAGGATAACGGCAACTTATTAAGAAACCACTTATCTAAATTCGAGGTATAGCATACATTTATCTGCCTATTTTTGGTCAAAAATATAAGAAAGTCGAATTCCCTAGATGGGCTGTAACAAATGCTGCTTATATAAAACAACTCTACTCCTTGTACTTTACTTATGAGCTCCTTTATATAACTAACATTTTCGTTTCTCATACCTACGTATAAGATAAATTCATTTTTATTTTGTAAGTTTTTTTTTGCGATACGTGTAACTTAGATGGGGAAGATGGGAACCGTGTGGACCATATGCGCTCTACTTGGCTAAAATCTTCATATATATAACAAGTATATGTTTAGATTAAATTTAAAAGTAAACAAAATAGCTACAAAACGATATATAATCTTCACATTAAATAGAGTTTGCACATTCATATTATTTTACTCGTCGAATCCATCGATGTCCGAATCTTCAATGTCACTATGGAAGAGATGTGAAAAAGATGATATATTACCAGTAGTGAAGAAGAAGAATAAGAACATTATTTATTTAAAATAAAATAATAAATTTGGTACCCAGTGCAATATAAATAGAAAAACATAAAAAAACAATCTTTATTCTGTGGGATTACTTTTTAATATAAAAGTTGCTATCTAAAAGAGCTAAGTGAAAGTTCGGGGAAAGGGAGAAAGAAGGACGAAAATAAGCCAGCTTAATTAGCTGACTAACTAATAACAACAAAAAAATGTAAACATAATTCAAATTATCAACGTTGGGAAACCTTAAACTTTGATATTTTTGACTTCCACGTTGAAATATTTCTCTTGATTATTGTTAAAGTAAGAATGTAATATTTAGAATTCAAATTTTCACGACTTTATTGTGTTAAAAAGAAAGGAGAAGGATAAATATACATGTAAGAGTACAAAATATTTGGGTCGTTGCGAGATTCGTCAGTTGTAGGATAAATATAGTAAGTGATGTGTATGTGTGCGAATTTAGTTGAGTCAGTGTTAATTAGGGGGAGAGGTTGGTACGAAGGTTTCAGGAATTTAATATAATGTTCTTTCTTGTGTCTTTCGAGGTAGTTGGAGGCGTAGTCTATTATTTCCATCAAAAGGGAGGTTGCTTCACTTGGTGTGTTGGCGTGTGATGTATGATATAATGGAGACCTAAGACTTTTCGGAGTTTTTGAGTTTTGCAACTTTTAGATGTTCTTGGAAGCGAACTAGAATTGTTCTTTTAAAAGGTGGCATTCAACTCTATATACGATGTAGGTGTGTTTGCATTTGGTGTTGAGAATGAGTTCACATGTGGGTGTATGCTTCTGCAATTGGTACAGCTTTGGTTTGTTAGATAGATAAGTTTCTATATTTGGGGGACTTTTTTGAATATATGTGATTGGAAGGTTGTGTTTCTTAATGATATTTTGTATTTTTCTGCGTAGAGTACTATGGATAGGAAGGAGGATTAAAGGTGTGTGTGTAGGGGGTTTAGAAGTTTCGTCCGAGAATAAGTATCTTATGCAATTAATGGGATTTTGAGAGGCCATGAATTCTGAGTGCCATTTTTTAAGAATGTAGTACGGGTATTCATTCTGGTGAAAAATGCCGTTGAGGTTGTTGATATAGTTGTGTAGTAGGGTACTGGTATTGTTCATTTTATATATTCTTTATATGTGTCCGAGTAGGTTATTTTTTATGTTTAAGGAGTGAGCTGATTTATAGTTTATGACGATTGGCTTCTTGGCAGGTGTTATGTAGAGAGAATATGATTTGGATGTGAATGTCCAGGAAATTTAGTTCTGTGTGGTTTACTTCTTTTGTAAATTTGATATGGTCCTGCTTGTTTGCGAATTCATAAAATTCTTCTAGGTTATTCGTGGTGTTCCAGATGAAAAAAATGTCTCCACCTAACTACGCCAGATTTCATGTGGGAAATTGGGATGCTGAGAAAGAGTATTTTCTAAAAACTGTAGATATATATTGGACAGAATAGATGAGAGTTTTCCACCCATGGGCAATCCTTTAACCCATTTTAGTTCGCGCAAAGCAGATTTCCATTGAAAATTTGAGTTCATCTGCCTTCCTCTATGTCTATGGGTTCTGTTTATAGAGTGCTTGTTTATGGAATGTGAGGTTGTTGTATAAGACATGGTTGAGGCATTCTATCAAGATTTTGGTTTTATCGGAATTGAAACGTGACATACATAGAGTATTTTAGAGTTGATAACTTGTGGGATAAGGGAGTAGATTGGGGTGGAATTATACAGGTCTGTACCGTCAAAGCTAACTAACCAGCTATCGTATGAGATAGGTCTTTGAAAAAACTTTTGGTTGATGATATCTTGCGAAGTAGAAATAGAGTAGGTGATGAAAGGTATTTTTTAGAAGGGGTTTCCAACTGATTTTTTCAATAGGTGTAGAAATTTTAAAGATTATTTGTCGAAAGGTGAAGTTTGGAGAGTTTTTGGGGGTTTTAGGGATACCATAGATTGTTGATGGATGCGTGTAGTTGATTAACATGTCATTTAGTTCGTTATCTTTGAGTAGACCGTTTTTGTGGAGTTTTCTGGTTAATTTGTTTGTGCTTGATATAAGTGAATTGGTGTAGGTGACAGGCTTATTAATTTTCATGTAAAATTCCTTAATTTCCAAGTGCATGCCAATTTGTTTTGTATATTCGGATTTGTCTATGATGCAAAGTTCGCTTCATTTTTCGGATCTTTTTGAGCTTTTTCAATAGATTGTTCTTAGGTTGCATAAGTTTTAGAGGAGCGCTTTCAATGATATGTTCAATGTGTTGGTTGGAAGGAGTCGGGGATATCGAAAGAAATTTTTTGGTTTCATCGAATGGGTTCTTTTTGAGTAGGAAGTTTTTGCTGGTTATTGTTTTCGAGTTTTGAAGGTAATTAAATACTCCATTGTGGTTTTAGAGAGTGAGGATAAGCAGTTTAATTTTCTTACATATATACAATAAAGTCGTGAAATTCTTACATTCTTACTCTAATTAAACCCGCCGACTTTGCCTTATCTTCTATATTCCCCTTAAAGTCTGTTTTATCATATGAAACACTTTTCACTCGTTTCACAAAAATGTCATGTTACCTTTTACTCCATCTTCTACAACCAAGGTTTCATCTTCTTTATGTTCCATCTTTTCAACTAGAAATTATTTTTCAATTTTTTAAAAAAAGTATTGAAATGCTTTAGTTACCTTTATCATTTTTTTCCAATTCTTCATAAAGAGAAGGAGTTTCTAAATTAAAAATGATATGCTTAAGTCAGAAGTTCCCAAAGAGGGGTCCATGGACCCATAGAGGTCCATGGAAGAATTTGAAGGGGTCCGTGGAAATTCTACTTCAAACTACTTATGCTGAATCTCCTTTAATATACTTCTATTTTCCAAATCAATATAAATATATATATTTAGAGCTTTTTTAAATAAATATTTTCTAAAGTTTTATATTTTGAATGTTTATATATGCTTTTTATTAGTTACAATATTTTTGAAAAATTTATATTTTAATTGGAAAAAAATTTTATGTCAGGCTTTACGATTTCTCTGATTTCATATGAATAAGCATACGATTTAATCAGATGACTACAATCATTTTTTGCATAAAAATCTTTGATTAATTTTGTTGGCTCAAACTATTCAGTTGTAGGGGTCCACAGGTAAAAAAAGTGACTAAAAAAGGTTGGGAACCACTGCCTTAAGTCGATTCGAACACCAGATTACTTTACGTATTAGAACTAGGCAAAATAATCTAGTAAAATTTTATGAAATTATTTTTGATTACACAAAAAATTAGGTATTATTATTCATTAAAAATATGAAAAAATATATAATTTTGGAAATGTTCTTCTCGCAATATTCACAAAAATCTTTTAATTTTGACGTAAAACTTTTTCCTATCGACTAGCTTTACAAGGACTACAAATTCAAAACGCAAACTGTTAATCTCAACTATTTAAGCTAGTAATGTCAACAATGCATAATTATACTGATGTATTAGTCCATTTTTACTATGATAAAAGTAATTATACTAAACCAGTTTTAATTTATATATACTATTGAGTGAGTTATTTTGCTATGCTAATAGATTGGACTCATTAGTTACTTATTTTACTAATAGTTTAAGCTTAAAATTTAGATGTTTACTATAAATATTAATAATTTTAATAGACCAATCATCGAAAAGAGTAGTTCTAAAAAATTTTGAATTAGTTAATATAAACAAAATTCGACAAATAAAAATCTTGATTTAAGTTTATAAGTACAGAGAATTTTCGGATATAAATATTTGAATAAATTATGAAAAATTGAAAAATGCATTTTCAAAAAATACACTTTCTAGTTATCATTGAAAAATAGGAATTAATCTAAACAAATTAACGCCATCTTAATACAATAATTTTTTAAAAATTAAAATATCTAATTTGCTTATCAAATAGTCTTATTACTGCTTATAACTTTTTTAGTTAGTAATGGAAACTTTATAGATAGTAAAAATTAACTTTACTATTTTTTTACTATTCAAATAGTAATATTGCTAGTTATTTTTTCAGTGATAAATATCTTGTCAATAGCATATTTTTGAAAAATTATGCATACAGTACCCCCTACTAGATAAGACCTTAAAATAGAACTTCCTTTCAGATACGACTTTGTATTACATTGGTTCTACCTCTCTAGAACGATATCTTATTAAAAGATACTACAACTTACGACCAATACATCCTGAGTTTATGACGTTTCATGAGTTTGCCATTTCAGCATAAATGTACGAATAACAGATACAACAGATGCTCAATAGTACGCATTGTTGATTTTTCTAAGTATTTTATTGGTTGAGTTAAAAAAAAATAGTTTAGCTAAAAAGTTAAACTCATCAGATGGGCTAATGAAATTTTTTTGCATATCTGACCTTCTAACGTAAAAACATGATAGATGTTAAAAGTGGATTCATATTGGTAATGAAATGCACGTGGCTACACCCATATTCAAAGCATTGTTTCTCACAGAGATCAAATAAAATATTTATGGAAAAATGGTGAAATGATAATTTAAAACTTGAAAAATTATTTAGTTTTTGTAGGCGTTAGTTTGTATTTTATTTTTATTTACAAAATAGAATTGAAATCTGCCAATATTTTAGAATTACACGAAAATTGATTCAAAATAACAGAAAAGTCAATTGCAAAAGAGAACAAAAACTATTCATAGAAATAATAAATCGAACACAACAAAATACGAAATTCAAAAAACAATAAAAATTCAATCAGATATTTAAACTAGTTTGATTACAAATGCTTAAAATCCAATATCACAAAAAGTAACTCCCACAAAATGCCTTTGAATTAAACATTTTTTGGCATGAACTGACTTTTTTCTTTATGAAGAACGTTTATCATGCAAGCCCTAAAATTCTCAACATTTGAATGTTTCATTGCACAAAGCAGGTAAACATGTAAAACTCTGTCAATATATAGACGCGACTTTAAAATATTTTTAATATAATGGAAAAATAAAATAAATCACTTGTATTTTTAATGATTAAATTTATAATTGTTCTTTAGTTCTTAAAATATTACCTGTGCATTTTCCTTCCTCTGATTTAGTATCTTGGATCACTTCTAAAATAATAGATCTTTCAATGCAATTTTAAAGAAATAACTTAAAGCACTAAACCATTGGTTTCTTTTTCTTCAATTTCGGGAAGAGATTCTAAAAAGTTAGGAATATTAATTTTGTGATTATTTGTTTCAAAAATTTGATGCTGCCATTTGTGAACAATTGAATGCATTGATTAAGTTCGATTTAAATATAGAAAGATGGATAGATTTTTAGCAACAAAAAAATCTAAAATTGAAGTATTTAACCTAATTGAGTAAACTTCTAAAAAATTTAACTAAAGAAAAATTTACTTTACTTTTCTAGACTTGTTCATACAAAATTGTAAAAAAAATACAATTTAACTCTAACTCCATAAAACTTTCTAATTCTAGTCCAAAGGAAAAAGAGGAAAGATTTGAATATATGAAAAACACAGGCCTTCATCGACACAAAAATTTACATAAATAAATGATGAAAATAGTCTGCTTTAAATACATAAAATTTCATTGAAGAAGAAAGCAAATGATCAATCTTAAATATTTTGCTTCTCATGGCAGGTCATGAAAAAACGAATTATTTAAAAAACATACTTATAACAACTTGGTTTTATAACAAAGGAAGTTAAGAAACAATTGACAAAAGATTGGACATTTTGAAAAAAATTAAAAAAATGTTAAATGGAATACACTTCATATCAAATTACTTATTTTATTATATCTGCTAATATCATTTATGGCGGATTTTTTCTGAGAAATTTAACATAATTTTGTCAATTTATCTTACAAGTCCTTTTACCCGACTCTGACGATTTGCCAATTCCTGAGGCAGGAGTTGAGAAAAAATTGCTGTTTGGTCGATGACTTATAATGACAGGGCTAGTGTTAAGGTCGATTCTGATTATAACCCGAATCATAATCAGAATGACAGAAATTCTACAAGCCCTAGAATTATCAATATTCGATTGTTTTAATCCACAAAGCAGGTAAACATGTAAAACTGTGTCAATTATTTCGATAATTAAGTCCTTCATCTCATTTATGTTTATGATGCAAAACATTTAATTTGTTAGTTAAGAAATGTTTTCCAAAATGTATGATTTCTCCTAACATTAAAACGAAAGCATTAAAACTGGTCTAAGTTTGATTCTTGTATTACACATATATACTTTCTATTTCCAGGATATTAATTTGTTGAATCAACGGTAAGATAAATACGTACCTTTTGATTCGTCCATTTGTTCCTTAGATTCATCCTCAGATTTTTTTTCTTCTACAACAAATTAATTTTATATCATAACAATGAAGAAAAACTTTTAAACTTTTTGATTCCATTTCATCAACTTCTTTTGGGAGAGAAATTTCTAAACACAAAATATAGTATTTTTAGTTTCATAATTGAATTTTGAATATTAATTTTGTGATGAATGTATTTTTTTAAATGAACTTTTTTTATTCTATTTTTCTTTTTCAATTCACAATTTCCTTTCCTCAATTCTATTTTCTGTTATATAAAGACAAAGTGGAATTTAAAATAGACAATACAGTACTAAAAATAGTATATATAAATTTAAGTTTTAATTTTTTTCGACACATGTGTCTCATAGAAAAGAAAAACCTGCATTCAGGTAGATATGGGCATCTGTCTTTTTTTTATTATAATTTTTTCACTTATATTTTAGTCTTTAATCCTTTTGAACACATGAATTAAGAAACATTCATGTATTTTTAGTTTTTAGATGTCTTTGGACTTTCTGGTTTAAGATGCAAAACGCAAGGCTAGACAAAAATGTATTAATTTTTTTCTTGTTGCGTTTTTATGGCATATTTGTATGGCCGTTAATGAAAATAAAATGGGGCAGAAACGCTTGTAGGTGTATCAAAAAATAAATCATTCACAACATTTCTAGATAATTCTTACACGAATGCATACAGACCGTACCTTAGCCCGAATTTTTATTTGGAGGGGCCAAATGAGGCACTGGCGTGTATGTTTACATACATGCTTGGTCTAAAATGAAAGTAACAAATTTAGCTTATAACAACTCTACTATTTGTGCTTATAAGCTCCATTATCTGCTTGTCTCTTTCTATTTCTTTGTTACCATTTCTGATAGGTTAATATTTTCGCTTCTCATACTAAAAAGTATTTTTTATTTTAAATTTGCTTTCTTATTACAGGTAGATTATGCCCATCTTATCAAAATTAGATACTTTGATCGACTCCATAAATGATGTAAATAATAATGTGAAAAAAGTTTATAGCAAATGTATAAATGAAAAAAAGTGGACACTTTATTAGTGCTATTGCTAACTATAGTTTGCAAGTATAAATTCTATTTTCAAAGCAAATAATATAAATATTGCTTTGAAAAAGGAGTTTATACTCCGAACCCCTTATCTTTCAATGAGCATATCTTTCTGAAATATTGTTTACAAAGGTGTAAATAATATTTTGTATTTTCATTTTATTTGCTTTATATTGTCAGTATACGCATATTGTATAGAAAAATGAATTCATTATTTAATTTTTAAACTTGTTAATTTCAATTTTTTCGATGGTGGGGCCTATAACTTAAATCGAGGGGCCTGCCCCAAGGGCGCGATAGCTGGTTACGTGGCGGAATACAGATATTTAAGACATATGTAAACACTTTTTTCTAGAAAACCTGTTGCATTATACGTTTTGAACGTTAACATGCCTGCTTTTATTCTTCTTTCAATAATTTAGTTTTTCCCGTTTTTGCTTTGAATATCGCTATTATGCTCATAAGATTTTCAAATATGAATAAGTAAAATTATAAACTACGCATAATATAAACATATTCATATACCAAATATACTAAATTATAAATTCTTCCTGTTGATAAAGCGAAATGTGTATACAGCTTGCTGCAATTAACGGCTCGACTCAACTTTAAAGCTCGCCAAAAAATCCCAAAATTAGTTTGTCGTACAAGCTTTATAAAAGCCTTGATTCAGATGGAAAAAATCCGAAAGATTTTAAGAATAAAAGATATTTTACCTTCTTTAATTTCTGGCCCAACTTCACTCGATGGAGCATGCGCTTGAGAACTCTTCTCTTCTTAAAGAAAAGTTCAAACACTCAATTTCATTTTGTAATCGTTAAATTGAAAGTCAAACCTTCCTTTTCACTTTTCTCTACTTCTTCCACTTTGTCATCTAAAA
Organism: Nectonema munidae; assembly: GCA_030549495.1. NCBI lineage: Eukaryota > Metazoa > Nematomorpha > Nectonematoida > Nectonematidae > Nectonema > Nectonema munidae. Next base: position 118,250 of record JAUIRK010000101.1, read on the forward strand.
GTCAAGATTCAAAGCTTCATTCAAAGATATTTTCAGTGCCTAACTTGATCAAGCTATCATGAAGTATATCATAATTGAAACAAAAACCCCATGTGCTTGTCAAGTCTATGCCATAATGAATTAAAAAGTTTTTCAAAAGTTGTACGCATATGCATTACGGTATATTTTGAACAAATTTTTATAGACTAAAGTCATGGTTATCATCATGCCGACAAAAAAACTTTTTTCTTTTAAGCTCGAAAGCAAAATTATTTTTATTTTGTTTCAAAGCACATTTTTTTTTAATAATGTGAAATAAATGTTTAATTGTAAGTTCTGTTGTTTTCGATCTTCATCACTAACCAAAAACTTTACGAAAGACGGGTTTTGGCTATTGAAACTAAATCAGTTTTAGTTTTGTTCAAAAATTGTGAGCTTATCTGCATCAGGTGTGAATTCCCGTCTAGTTGGTCTTAGGCAGTCAACGGTTGGTTTTGATGATTATATTTTATGCTTATTGCATGAACGCTATCGATTGTCATGTCAAACAAATTGTAAATGAGCACATTTCTTAACATATATTGTTGGTGGTAATGCCATACTTATAATTGTGCCTACAAGTAGACTTAGTCCGTTTCGAGTTAGTTCCACCCTCATGATATCCAAACCAGGACTGGATTAGTCCGTCTATAGTTTGAACTGGACTACAATATCTATGAAGGACCGCACCAAATTGAGCCACTAAGACCGATTTTAACGGACAGTCAACCGGACTATGAACATGTCTACTCATAACTATCATTTCTTAATTGTGGTATTTGAAATGAATAGTTTTTGGGTTATCTAAAATACGTCACAATGTCTATTTGTTGTAAAAAGTTTTACTGTATATTGTATCCATACATGTTCAAATTCCGGGCTTGTCCTATAATATCTAATTCTGAACTAGACCGTCTATAGTTTGAACTGGACCGAATTGGACTGTAATATCTACGCACCAGATCCGATCTGACTAGAGAAATTAACGACCGCATCGAACCATTAGACGCGTTTTAATGGGTCCTACAATCCAACCGTGAAGAGATCCTACAAGGTATTTTGCTATTAGAAATGATGATTGAATAGAAGAGAACTTACCATTTTCAATATCTAATTTTAAAAGTATATTCAATAAGTATGCACTAGTAACAAAAAGTTATGTGCTATTTGTGCAAAGTGATAGGAGAAAGAAATCATAGCTTTAAAAATTCCTTTGCAATAGAAGTACGTCAACGGTTTAATTGGGAATATTAAAAGTTGAATACTAACTGTTTCAGTATTCATCAAATCATGCATTAATGATAAAAATAGTGGGGAGATTTTAAAAATTAAAATAAACCTTCTTTTTGTTTTTCTTTCATTTCATCTTCAACTTTCTCTTCTATAAAAAACAACTTTTTTTAATAATAACTTTTTACTATTACATAAAACATCTCTTTCTTCTTCAAGGTTAATTTTCAAATTTTTTTTACCAATGAATATTTTCACATAGTTCGATGTTGAATATATAGACAACTTTTTATTCCCAATCTCAAAACTATTGTTAATTTAATCAATTAAATGTGTGATCTAGATTAAGAAGCAATCAGAAAAGAGTATCAATAGGAGAAAAGATGACAGTTATTGAAAGAAGAAAACAATAGAAAAAAATTGTAAAACAACATGATAATAAAGTGCAATATTTGCATTCGTTTGTTGGTTGATTGTTTGAATTTTTCATCCGTTAGTCTTTCATTTGAAAAATTCGTTTAATTAGTTAGAATCATATTTCATTAGTTAATAATAGTTAGTTAGAGATAAGTTTTCGGTTAAAAAACAAACAAAAAATTAAAATAATTCTATGTGACTATTTGGATTACTAACAAATTATTTTAATCAAGGATCATTTAACCTTTCATGAGATGAAAAATGTTAAACAGGACAGACATGTAAATGTTTTATAAATTAAAAAATCCTCTCAGTTCAAATACGATTTTTTTTCTCACATTTTGAATATTTTTTTTCTTATTTGTTGGAATGAAGAAAGTTCAGCATTGATGAGATTTTCATAAAATTAAAAAGATAAACAACCCTTTTTCTTCTTCTTTTTGTCTTTAGCTTCCTTTTTTTCATCTAAAAAAATAATTTCAGAAATGAATATCTTCATGCTTTATATCAAAGTAAAACATTTAAAAAATTAAAATATCACTTTTTATAAATCCGATATTGAACTTTAATTTAACCAATTTTATTTATTATGGGCATGAGTTTATGAGACGGAGACGATTTCTTGATATCAAGGTATTTTTTTAATCAAATTACTCTCGTCTGCTATTTCTGAGATTAACCCGTTAACGCCCAATGTCGACTATAGTCGACTTTACAAAAATAAAATCGTCTGCGTTTATCAAAGCTCTTTAATACAAATCTTCTGCTTTACATTAGATATCGTCTGATTATTCTGGTCGCGTGTTAAATGGGTTAAGTCGCATTGATTTCGTGTGAGTTTCTTCAATTCGTTCCGAATATGTAAATCAAAAGTCATATGTAGTTATCATTCAAATCTCTGATACAGGGAAATTTTATAATGAAAATTCCAAAATAAAAAGATAAAAGTAACACAATCGCAAAAATTTCCATACTTTTTTCTTCTGAAAATACAAATGTAGACGCAGATGATATCGTGCTTAATCTGAAATTGCGTACTTTATTTTTTTTAAATTAAAAATGTTATTCTTAATGTAAAAATATAGTTATTGTTAGTTAGTATAGTCACTTATTAGTTTAAAACATTTTTACCAAGTAAATATATTTGTAGACGTAGAGTTCTATTCCAAATATTTGATTAAAAGTCATAAAAAGGTATTTCAAAAAATATCAATTTAGATGTTGTAGCACTAATGCCAAAGCAAGAATAGGGATAAGCATAAATTTTTTAATGCCATCAGAAAAATTGAAGAGAAATAAAAGTTGTAAATTTTATTAGGATAGAAAATATTAAATCATGCAGAAGAAAAAGAAACCTATTTTTTCTTTCTTTTTAGACTTTGCCGCCATTTTTTCTTCTAAAGTATAAAAATGGAAAGAATATTATTGTTCGTTGCAAAGCAAGGCGACATTTAGGAAAAAAGATCTTTTACAAACAAACGCATTTCCAAATTTATAGTTTTTTTATCGGATGAATTATATATTAGATAAGGGAAGTAATTTCAATTTAGGATTATAATTTTAAGAACTATATCTATATTTGGCACGTGTCAATCAAAATGATATTTTATTAATTAGAAAAAATGACATGTCCTATAAACTAAGCTAAATTTTATCGTGATGATTCCAATATAAATTGGGTCGGCAAAGTGGTCGATAACAGAACTTGGGAGTCGATAAGATAGACAAGCTTACCAAATTGTGCTATGCTTTTTTTACTTTATACTAGTAATAAATCTCATTTATCTTTTAAAACATAGCTTAGCACATTGTATAGTATATGGAATATAGGAAACAGTTTTGGTTTGTATTTTTTCTCTACATTGATTAATGTTTTTATGAATGTTTTAATGGGTCGATGTGAAGGCAAATGTTCTATGAAGGGGTCGGCGGGTAAAAAAAGGTTGCTGATCCCTGATCTAAACTTTTCGATCAATTAATTTTCAATATTTTATCGATTTTGAAGAATCCATTGGTTGTATATATAGGAATATAAAGTATCATTGCTCATATAAGTAAATGGGAGGTGTTTTACGAATAAAGTCAAGACCTTTTAAGACCTCATATACAGGAGGCACACAAAGGGTTACTTTCGAATCAACAGAAATTGTTCTTTTTATTTATGAAGATAGTAAAGAGTATACGCTACAGAGGTGTAAACTTATTTGTATTGAATAAAAAGATACATAAAATAATTGAATTAAAATTGATCAAAGGATGATGTTGTCAGGGAATATGCTCTTAGAATATTCAATATTTTATCAATAAGGCGATTCCACAAACTATTTTTCTTCTTTAAGCCACCTTTCTGGCATTTTTTTATGATTTGAAAATTTCAACAAAGATATTTCCCCCTTTCAGCGTGAAAATTAAGATCAAAATACTTTTGATAAGTGGGGCCCGCTTCCCCCCCCAAAATATTTTCCGGGTCTTTTCTCTTTGGGGGGGGGGCGGTTTTTTTTTTGGGGGGGTTTTTTTGGGGGGGTTTGGGGGGGGGCCTGAAGGGAAAAAAATTTTTTTTTTTTTCAAAAAAAAAAAAAAAAAAAAATTTTTTTTTTTTTTAAATAAAAAAAAAAAAAATATCCCCAAATGGTTTTAAAGGGGCCCGGGGGGGGGGGGGGGGGGGGAGGCAGCGGGGGGGCCGGGGGGGGGCTCCCTGCGGGGGGGTCTGGGCGGCCGTGTCCTCTGCCCCCTGCCCGCGGATCCCTCCCTGCGATCTTCTGTTGTCTCCCTCTGGTGTGTCTGGTGGTCGGGGGAGTCTGGAGCAGGGGGTGAGGGAGTCCCTTCTCCTTTTCACTGTAGCTCCGGTGTAATTGCGGGGAGGGCCCTGCGTGTTCCTCTTCTGCCCCTTCTTCCTGTAGGGTGGTTTGGTGTCCCCTGCACATGGTGTGTGGGGTCGGTTGGGCAGAAAAGGTGGGGGGTCTCTGTCCTTGGGGGGGAGGTGGAGGACAGGGTGTCCCCTGCTTCACGTTCAAGTCTCTTCTCGACGGTTGTTTGGTTTTTATTGTTATGTATGGGACTGGAAGCTGGGGGTCTCTAAGACCTGCTTGATTTTCATAGGGTTTGGTATGTTGGAGTGACGAGGGGGTGGGTTTGACTTCTTGTGGTATTTGTGTGATCTGAGGTGGTGTGGCAGGAGTATTCCCGTCTCATCTGGTTGTAGGTGTTTATCTGGTGCAATTGAAGCATGTGTTGCAGCTGGGTGTCGTTTTTTCCATGTGTTTTATATTTGTGAGAACGTTTAACCAGATCGATTGGTTGTTGAAATTTTTTAGTTGGAGGAGTGGTTGCCTCTCTCAGGACTGAGTGGTGTGGTGGGTAGGGCATCAGGTGTAGGGTCGTTGTTGAGTCGATGGTTGGTTTTGTTTGTAGATCTTGAGGATCTGGTTTTGTGAGAATTTTTGAAATGTGTTGTATATTTTGTAAATTGAGTTTGTGATTGGTAGTCTTTATGATCTCCAGCTTCTGAGAAGGGAAAGTATTTGCTTACGTTTAGACTCAGATTAAAAACTGAAGAACTGAAGAATAGTTTGCAAGTGTTTAAAATAGGGAGGTGGAAATATTGTTTTGTTGGGGGTGTAGGGTTTGTGTATTATTGGTGTTTGTTGGTTAGTGTAGTAGGGTGTTGAATTTTGGTTAAGGTTTATGTAAAATTTTTTTAAATGTGGTTCAATTTTTCTAAATGGGTTTAAAAGTATATATTAGTACTCGTTATATTTTCCCCGGAGAAACGTGGTTTACTTGCGTTTCTTGGAATTATTCTTTTCCTTTGGAGATTTTTTGAGCGGATAAGTCCTTACTCGGATAACAGAGTTCAGTGTACCCGAATCGCTCCGACATCATCTGAATTGTGCAGAGTTCAAACCGGACTGGCGCAAGGTAGTTTCCTCGCTCTTATCTTGAAATTGTACCAGGCCATGTGGACTTCACACCTGCGTGATACGCTGATGCTGAGTACCAAAAAGGGATGTGCAATTGAAGTGTTCCCAATTGAAAATACTAAATTGAAGAGGAGGAAGGAAATGTGATTTGCAAAGTAGTAGTAGAAAATATGGATCACTATTTAATTGAAAAGTGTCAAAATTTAAGCTATTCTCTGCAGAAAAGTCTTAATTTTCAATTTGTTTCAAAATTCATTTATACCATACGATCTTTCAGAAGTTATTTTTCTTTTTATGAAGAAGCACAAATGCATTAAAAAAATTTCCTTCCACAATGTCCCACATTCATATTTGACTTAATTTTCGGACATCTTTAGTTGTTTTGTGTTCCGGGAACTTAAGGTACAATTATGCATTCATTATCGCAATTTATTATTTCCATCTTCTTTTCATTAGGTTATTATAGAAAAAAGTTTTTTTGATGAAATGGAGAATTTCAAACAACTTGCGGCTTCACTCAAGTATAAATTTTCAAAAATCTTACTAAAATACTCGACTGGGAATTTTGTTTGCGAATGCCACATCTTAAGAAGTCCATTTTTTAGGGATCTGCCCCAAGGCTTGTTCAATGCGCTTCTTTTTTATTAATATAACACAAAAGGCCAAATTAAACGTGACCAACAATTTCTTTCCTATATAGGAATAGTAAAATTCCATAAATGTTTTAATTCCATATTTTTTTTCTGTAAAGAACGCAGATTTGTCCAATAGTTCTCTTTTACATTATTTAGTAATATAACATTAGCCAATAATTGTAACACTGTTTTCATAATCGATTTTGGAAAACAATTCACGTAGAGACAGTTTACAATACGTTAATAAAAAATTGTTGATAAAATGTTACGGTTTGACCGTTTTTAGTCCTACTAAGCCTTTGTTAAACGAAAGGAGATGTGTCAGGATGTTGAAATTGGATCTGACTTTTACAAGTTTTTAACATCATTGAGATCTAGTTAGTCCAAGGGTTTCCAAACTTGTGATGCTCGGGAGAGGAGTCATTGAGGAGATCAAACATTCTTCACTTGTGGAACCCGCACAATAAAATTAATAGAGAAAATGGAAAATTATTTAATTAATGGCTGGGAAGCATTTCATAATTTAATTTTATAAAAAAATTTTCTCAACTTTCTTATTTATATTTTTGAAATTAATGATTTTGATACTTTATTTTTAAGTGACAAATTTTAAAAAGAAAAAATTTATTTCAAAATGTTTATTGTAAAAAAAAGTTATGTCATTGAGCTAGGTTAATATTTAAATATAAACAATAATGGCTCATAAATGCCTGTGGGCTTCTCTCGATCGAAACTGAGAGGATCCTTGCTATAATCGTGACTAGAGTGCAAATCTTGTAGTGAAGTTTTTAACTCCAAACGATAACTATTGTAAACTTGCTTCAAACAGTCTTGGATATAGGCACGCCTCGTAGAATATACAACAAGTAGAGCGTTTTCCTGCTAACTACACAAAAGCTGAACTTATGTCATGTGATGTGAGTGAAAAAAGGTGTAAATGCAATGAAATGTGTGATTTAATTTTGAATGAAAAGACGAACCTTTTTTCTTCTTTTTCTTCAACTCGTCTTCTTGACTTCTTTCCTCTAAAATAAGTTTTTGTAAAATGGAAGAATAATGTAATAATTTAGTACTATCAGAAGTTTCCAAGAAAATCGAACCTGTACATATCTTGGTATTTGTGCATGTGTGCATTTGTGTTCAAAAACCAACAAATACCCACTTAAATTAAGCTTTTTTAAATTTGCAAAAAAACATGGAAAAAATGAATATTATTTTCATTTCATAATTTATACTTCTCCAAAATTTGATATTTTTTGTTTTAAAAATTTTTCTTAAATAAATTCCTTTAAATTTCCTTGATTTTTTACTAATCTAAGTGAAAAGACCAATCCTGCACTCCATATGTCAGGGAACATATAATCAACTGCAGAATAAAATTTCCAATGATAATTTATTAAAATGTATATTAGAAAAAAAATATTTAATTGAATATTACTTAGTTTCGTTTTATTTTTCAATAAAAGTAAGTTTTTGGTTTGTTTTGTATATAGCAATAAATGATATATATTGGCTCCAAAAAAATGAAAAATCAATTTATTGGAAAAATGTAAATCTAATCTCCTAATTTTTATTGGATCACCCGCGATTCCTTATGAGATATTCAATGATTTATATGCAAGAACAAGCTACACCACAATCATGCAAATCAATTTCCATATCCCATTCAATCAATGCTATATTACTACTTCTTTCTATTTTCCAAAGCACCCCCCCCCCTCCTCCCAAATATGCTCAATGATATATTAAATATACTAACAAGAGAATATATGCATTTCAACAAGCACCATATGTGAACTTGAAATATATTTCTAAAGGGCTCGGAAGAAATGAACACTAATATCTTTTATACTTTTCTCATTTCCTTGAAATTATATATATGTTACCATAAATTCGTGTATCTTTACTAGAAGGTTAATCAACAAATAGTAGTAATAGTGAGTATATTTAAGTAAGTGATAAAACCCTTAACCAAGTAACTCACTTAACTTAGTCCTGTGTATATACGCTCTCAAGGAAGGATAATGAGAGTTTTACCACAACCTCAACCTTTTTAACTAACCCTATTTTTCGTTAATTAGATATTTCTATTATCTGTAATTTATTGTAATTTTTCATGACATAAAACTTAAGAATGTATGAAATTTCAAAATTACTAGTTTTGTATGAATTAGAGATTACTTTTTTTAGATGGCGTTAATTTTTTATTCTAACCTAGATTTAAGATTGCATGTTTAAGAGGAAGGAAATGTCACTTCTATATTAGTTTGAATCCTTATTATTCAGAAACTATTTTTCATCAAATTTTTATTATATATTATTATATTAGCACATTTCCGTGGCCACATGTAAGCAATTTTCTTCATCTCTATGCATAGAGTGTGAAACATTATGAATATAAGAAATGATTTCACCATGTGATGTTCCACGAGGCAATTTAGTTGAACCATTAAGGCCATGATAGAAATGTTAGCCTAGTATCTATCACTGTAATCGCCAGCTCTTTTAATAAATCAAATATATATCATCATATATGTACATCAGTATAATTTCTATAAGGTTTTATATCTCTATCACAGCATAAGAAGTTTTTATCTTGCTTTTTGTTTTCTTTGTTATGGATTCTAAGAGTAGTGGATATTAATAGTGTTGGTAGTAGTGTTGGATAGGATGTTTACTCATTGAGTGATTATAAAATAAACGATTAGTAGTGAAAGTGAAGATGATCGAACAGAATATCTCCCAACACCTGATAGAACGTAATATTCTTGGGAGCAAAATAGACAGACTTGTGGAAGAAGAGTTGCTGCAAATATCCGTAACTTTGCTGATTCTATGCCTAGCTCACAAGGTGATGTAAAAAACTCAACTGACTTTTTAGCGTTTTTCACTCAAAGTTTGATGAGACATATATATATGGATGTTCAAAAACGAAACTTCGTGAAAACTACAGGTAACATGTTACTTTAATAATTTCAAGATATTTATAGTTTTTTGAGTATGTTGGAATCTTTGAAAGTTTACGCTATTGGAATGAAAATTTTTTAATTGAAGATCTCCTTGCATTATTGGATGTCTTTTTCACATCCGACAATCTAAAATTCAACAAATAAACATAAAGAATCTATTTTCAAAAATGTTTGGTGACCCTTTTTTGGAAGCTGATATCAGCAGAGCTATTTTTGTCCTGATGAATGTTTTTATAAGATTCGATTTCAAAAAAGATAGAAACCCATCAAATGAGTTGAGTCCAATTAGATGTATATTGTATATACGTTCAGTTTGTTAAAAATTGTCACAAATATTGATGCCATACTTAGGGGAAAAACAAAAATTTAAGAAATAAAAATAGGGATTACATAACAATATATTTGGGATTTTTTTTCTTTTTTTTTTTCTTTTTTCTTTCTTTTTTTTCCTTCTTTTTTTTTGTTTTTTATTAAATAAAAAAAGAGCAATTAGTCAAGTATAGTGGAAGATCACCTACAAAACCAAGACGGTATGGAAGGAAAGTTTATCATTGTAATGATTCGAGAAGTTTTACTACTAATATTGTAAAACGGTTGTTTACTACTTCCAAAGTAGAGAAGGGTTGTGTAATTTATGTTGATCATTTTTCACGGCTCATGATATTTCTGTGTGTGCTAAGTCCAGATTTAACTATATGCGCCACAATAAGGTCTATTTGTAGATTATTTGATTATTACATTTGAAAAGTTTGAACTTTGCAGAATGTGTGAGCAGATTTTTGTATACACACTTTGCCTCTCTAACTATATATACCAAAAAACATTCTAGGAAAAACCTTTAGCCTGTTTACGTCATGTCTAGTCACATATTTCTGAAATAAGCGCTACAGGAGACAGAAATAAAACAAAAACAATCATCCATTACAAAAAGTATAAATCCCGCGTATATACATTATACATACACTCAACTGAATATTTAGAAGTCTTACTTGTTATAGCGCATCAAGAAGATGGCCTATGGTAATTTTTACTAATTTTCTTGATGTTGCCACTAGCAATAGCTAGGTTATAGTGAAAGCCAATATGCCAAATTCATATCCGTGTGTTCCAAAGGCGGTTGGAATTATTTTATTAGAAACTTGGCTTCATCTCTCAAAGAAAAGTCCATGCAACTCGGATGTTACATAAGGAACCTTTTGTCATTTTATGGTTTCAATGGAAGGTATGAAGCTGAACTAACTCGAAACCGTCCTGGTAATTAGTTTCATGTTTTCTATACTCTATATTTGTTAAAACTTTTTATTGAAATTTTGTTTTGCAGTGGGTGACGTAAAAATTGCTCACTTTATACAAAAAATAGGAATATAATAGGAAATAAAGTAAACTAAACATATATTATAATAACTTTTTTTTAAAAAGATTGAGATTAAAATTTCTTTTGACGTAAAACTCTCACTCTGTCTTGCGAAGTTTAACAAAGTAAATTAGCTAGTTGCGTTAATAAAAAATAATTAACTTATTAATTATTTATAAAATTAGATTTTACAGGGTTCATTTTGATATTTTTTAATTAAATTCTCAGAAATACTCCTTTAATTATATAATAAACTATTTAATTAAGTCACACGGTGAAAATCAAATTTCAAAAATTTTGAAACGATCTTGTTTTTTTAGAAAGAATACACGCTATTTTGATTAACGGAGTTAAATTAATCTGTGCTGTTCAAACGTTTTTTTCTCATTTCTTTAAGTTTATTTTTAATTTTTAAAAAGTTTCAAGGAAATGATTAAAAGTAGATTTATTAAAAATTGGAAACTTTGTTGATCAATTCAAACAGATGACAAAATGAACAAAGTTGGGTAATGATTATTATTATTATCGATCTAAAAACGAAGTTATAAAATTAAATTTAAAATTTATTCTATTTCAATTTAAATAAAACTACTAAAATAATATTTGAAAACTTTTCAACATCAAAATTTATTTGATTAATAAAATAAAAAGAATGAAATTTTGATTCGAAATATATAGTCATTGATGATTATTTAAAAAAAATTTTCTAAAAAAAAAAAATTCAAACCTTTTTTTTCAAATTCTTTAACTTCACTAGTTTCTAATTTTTCTTCTAAAATAGTTTCGATATAAATAAAATTGTAAAAAAAAATCTGTTAAAAATTGGAATCCTTCTCCAGTGAAAATTAGTCAATTTATAAAATGATTATTTGAAGTTATATAGTTATTAAATCGTTAAAAACCGCAAGAGGTTGGACACGGGCAGACAACCCTTCATATTTTTTACTTACTATCTTCCGAACCCTCAAGACGATGAAGACATTCAATAACTTCTAATAATTTTACTCAATATAATCAACTGCCCTATAGGATAAAATTTGCACCATGAAAGATTTGTTGTAATGATTGGTTAATCCGACCTCTATGGTTTAGCAATGATCAAGTCGGATTAAGAAATGGATTAAAAATAATACAAAAAAATCAATGAATCTTATTATTCACTGAAAAAAGTTTCGAATTGTAAATTGGAGGATTATTAAGTGTAGGATTAGCAGATCATCCATCATTGTAATAGCAAAGGGGAGACAACGGTGTCAAGTGATTTTATTAAATATTTTATTCAATTACACCTTAGTGCAGTGTAGCTTGACTTTTCAGTGTATCTAATTTGATACTTTTCCATAATTGCTATCTGTTTCACTTGAAATATAAAAATACGAACGAAGACAACTTTGGTAAAAATTATTGTGTTTTTGCAAAGGGATGGAGAGACGATTTTTTTTATTATCTAATCTAACCTTTTTAGGAATAAGATAGTTTTTTAGACTTATGGTTAGTGTTGGATAATGCCATTTAAAAATATATAATGTCAATTTTAAAATATGCATTCAAAAAATATACCTTTTTAATTTTATTGATTCAGAAAATTTAGTAAAAACAAAGAAGAGCTTTATTTGAATGTACTAAATTTTTGATTTATTGTAGGTAATACCCGAGCCAACAGTTACTATGATTCTTTTTTTAACAACCTAATACTTCATTAATAACATAGAGATAATTAAAAAGGGCCTCTCTATCCCTTTTCAAAAACACTATGATTTTTACCAAGTTGGCTTCCCATTAGAAATTCAATTGCAGTGAATCTTATAAAATAACGCGATAATGGCAACTCGGTAAAAGGTAGATGAACGCAAGCTGAAATCTTTTCCATATTGAAGTGGTTTAGCGATACGCCAAGTATGCCTCGGGTGTTTAAGATGCACGAAAATAGATTTACGCAAACATCCCTGACACACCAATGATAAATAGACCAATGGTAACACGCATGAAGCTTTACCGTGTTTTAAAAAAAAGAATATTAATTTCATGCTAGCGTTTATTCATCTATCTTGGTAACAACCTAATGGATACGATGAGTGAACAGAAAGCGGGTAGAGATGACTGATGAGCCGCATGAAAATAATAAATGCCAATTTTTTAAAAAGAATGCGCTAAGATCGATCGGTACAAGTGTTATAATAAAAACAATTTGTAATTTTGGCTGTATCGATTTAGCTGACTATACGCTAAATTAGGTTTCATAGGGTTTTTGAATAAAACAATTTTTGCCGCAAAAAATGTAAAATTACTTTTCTCTGTTATTAAAATTGGTATCTTTTTTTATACATATTGAAAAATTTATTAATATGAAAAACGAGTATATTGTCCTGTACTGACCCTTAAAATAAAAATTATGCTTTTATTTTTAAATAGTATTTTTTTGTCATATTAATAAATTCAATAAAATATTCTTTCAAAAATCGTAGAGGAGCCAAAAAATTTTATATTTTAAACTAAATGTGAAAGTATTCAATTTTGGAATAAAAACAATTTTTCACCAGTCACCTTTTTTCAATTTCTTTAACTTCAGTTTCTACTTTTTCTTCAAAAAAAATTTCAATTTAAATAACATTATTAAAAAAAATATTCATTTTAAAAATTAAAATTTTGTACAGTTAACATTAGTTAATTTATAAAATGATCATTTGAAGTGATATAGTTATTAAATTAAAATTAAAATTGTATTCAAACCTTTTTTCTCAATTTCTTTAACTTCTGTCTCCATTTTTTCTTCTAAAAAATATTAATTTAAATAACATTATTAAAAAAAATATTCATTTTAAAAATTAAAATTTTGTACAGTTAAAAAGTGTGTGTGTGCGTGTGCGTGTGCGTGTGCGTGTGCGTGTGCGTGTGCGTGTACGTGTGCGTGTGTTTGGTGTGTGTGTGCGTGTGTGTGCGTGTGTGTGTGCGTGTGTGTGCGTGCGTGTGCGTGTGTGTGTGCGTGTGCGTATGTGTGTGTGCGCGTGTGTGTATGTGTGTGCGCGTGTGTGTGTGTGCTTGCGTGCGTGTGTTTCTTTCACATCTGAATAATTGATACAATGCGAACTATTGTTATATAACATATGTGGTTTCTATATAATACGTTATCCCATATTTTTCCCTCTTTCTCTACTTTCTTATCAGGTTACGTAAAATATTGAAACCAATAAATGCAAGTTGTTTATGTTTTTTTCCATCTTGCATCTTTTTGCAATTTTGCATTGATCCTCATACAGACACAACTTTTACCAACAAATTGTTGAGAATAAATACTATATTTTGCACAACTTTATTTTTCCTGTGTTATTTTTTCAATTTTCTCTATTGTTCTTATTTCGCATGAAATTTTTATCATCATCATCATCACCTCTGACAACAAGTTCTTCTGAAGAAAATGAATCATTTTCATCAATTTCAGATTCTGAAGCATCTGATATTTATACAGGGGAGAGTAATCTAGAAGTGGAATTAAAAGAAGTATTTAAGGCGGAAGATATTTCTCTTAAAGCTCCACGTGGAACACAGTTCTCTGGGAGCCTCAACAATCTTCAAGAGGTAGACCTCAAGCTAGAAACTGTACAGATATTTCTTCACGTCCACACGGACCTTCTGATGATGCAAAAAACTTGAACGAAATTGATAAAATTTTTGATTTGTTTTTTGACCCTCCTTTGGTTTCTTATATATACGAGATGACTCACAAAAAAAGCAGATGATAATTACAAGTAAGTTTATTTTTCTATAAATCTTTATGTGAGATATAAGAAACTTTATGATTATAGGAAAGAGTCCTCTAAGTTGGATTTGCTTGCCTATTTTGGTTGTCAAATTTTTTTTGGGACAATCTAAAGACCAAAGAATTGCGACTAAAGCCCTTTTTTCCAATGATGGAGATCCTTTCTTACGTGCTGCATCCGGCAGAAGGATGTGCCAATTCATCAAAATTTTTATACGCTTTGACGATGCCGCTATTAGAGAGCCTTCAGACAAACTAGCAGCCATTAGGCGTATTAATAATAACTTTTTTGAAAAATGCCATAAATTTTGGACACCACTTGATGCTGTAGCTATAGACGAGCAATTAGTGAAATTTCAGGGCGGGTGTTCTCTAAAAGTGTACGCCCCTAAAAAGCCGGGCCATTATGGCTTAAAGTTCTATCATCTTAATGATTCTAACAAATTTTATGTTATGAAGCCCGAAATTTATGTTTCAGGATTAATTGATCGGGAATATTTTTCAAGTCTAGAAATCTGTAAGCGTCTAGTAGAAATCTCCCATCAGAGTGTGGTATTTATCTTGACAGATTTATTACATCTCATGATTTAGCGGAGTGGGCTCTTTCCAAAAATTTGACAATTTGTGGGACAGTAAATCCTACACGTAGATTTGTTCCGTATATTTTAAAACCTAAATTTTTACGCACGTTAAATTTAAGTGAAACTGAGAACAAAAATGTATATTCGAATATTTCATCACTTTGTGTTTATATACCTGAAAGGCATGCTAGAAAGAATTTTAAAGCGGTTTATGTCTTATCTATGCAGCATAGTAGACGTGTTACCATCACATCAAATAAAAGAAAACCCGAAAGCCAAATTTCCTCTAATAAATACAAAAGTGGGGTGGATTGTTTTAATCGATGGCCTAGATTTTAATAGTTATAAGACAAGTAGGCGATGGACAGTTGCCGCATTTTCTAATTATTTAGATATAGTTGCCTACATCACATGGATTATCTACAAGCACAACTGCTCTAACGATGCTTTGCCCATTCGCCATGGAGGTAGAAAAATTTTTTTTAATTTTTTTTTAAATTTTATCAAAAAAATTAAGTTATAATTCTATGAGAACTACGGCTAACACATGTCAGATTTCAAGACCGATCAAAAACCTTCTTTTTTACTATGGTTTTCACAGCGGAAAGTAGTTCGGGCAGGGGATACTGTTCAATTCAAGAATACAGACCTAGAACACGAGGCACAAGGAGGTGTTAAAATTGTAAAAAATTTATGTGCAAAAAACACACCTTATCTATTTGTTCTTTTTGCCATTCTAATTTGTGATTTTGCTATTTTTTATCATGTTCAACATATAATTATAATGCTTTATTTAAAAAAATTTTTTTTGTATAACCCTTGATATTTTACGAAATAAATTTCAAATTGTTTATAGATAGGTTTTTTGATATTTTGGTTTTTTGAATTTTTTATGTTCAAGTTTAGGCGCTTTATTTTCAAAATTATTGCTTTATAAGATCTAAAATTTACTTTAATGATTCAACATTTTTTCAGTTTTCTAAAAATTTTTTTAGCTACAAAAACAGCCAAATAGTTTTTTTAGATAAATATTTTAAAGTTTTTTTTGCTAAAGATGGCGTTAAAATTAAAAATTTTTTTTTTTATGAAATTCACAAGATAATCTGATAATTATATTGCACAGATTTCCACTCTTGACATGTTAATTAATAACATTATTAAAAAAATTTCTCTCATGTTTTTTTAAAACCCTATTTTCGAAAATTTTGAAAAAAATTTTTCTTGAGGTCATAAAAACCGCAAAAAAATAGAGTCTATAAAGAATAGTATATTTTCATATTGGCACCAATTTATACGCCAGACAATAACGTAAATTTACATACTATTTTTTGATATGTTATAATTAAATATTACATCAAAAACTGCATTGAAAATGCTGAATGGAGTAAAAAGCCCGTGTGTGTCCTGCGAAGGTTTTTAAATTAAAATTGTGTTCAAACCTTTTTTCTCAATTTCTTTAACTTCTGTCTCCATTTTTTCTTCTAAAAAAATTTCAATTTAAATAACATTATTAAAAAAATATTCATTCTAAAAATTGAAATTTTGTACAGTTAAAATTAGTTAATTTAAAAAATAATCATTTGAAATGATATGTTTATTAAATTAAAATTAAAATTGTATTATTCAAACCTTTTTTCTCAATTTCTTTAACTTCTGTCTCCATTTTTTCTTCTAAAAAATTTCAATTTAAATAACATTATTAAAAAAAATATTCATTTAAAAAATAGAAATTTTGTAAAGTTAAAATTAGTTAATTTTAAAAATGATCATTTGAAATGATATGGTTATTAAATTAAAATTGTATTCAAACCTTTTTTCTTAATTTCTTTAACTTCTGTCTTCATTTTTTCTTCTAAAAAAATTTCAATTTAAATAACATTATTAAAAAAAATATTCATTTAAAAAATAGAAATTTTGTAAAGTTAAAATTAGTTAATTTTAAAAATGATCATTTGAAATGATATGGTTATTAAATTAAAATTATATTCAAACCTTTTTTCTTAATTTCTTTAACTTCTGTCTCCATTTTTTCTTCTAAAAAAATTTCAATTTAAATAACATTATTAAAAAAAATATTAGAAATTTTGTAAAGTTAAAATTAGTTAATTTTAAAAATGATCATTTGAAATGATATGGTTATTAAATTAAAATTGTATTCAAACCTTTTTTCTCAATTTTTTTAACTTCTGCCTCCAATTTTTCTTCTAAAAAAGTTAACATTATTAAAAAAAATATTCATTCTAAAAATTGAAATTTTGTACAGTTAAAATTAGTTAATTTAAAAAATAATCATTTAAAATGATATGGTTAATAAATTAAAATTAAAAGTGTGTTCAAACGTTTTTTCTCAATTTCTTTAACTTCTGCCTCCATTTTTTCTTCTAAAAAAATTTCAATTTAAATAACATTATTAATAAAATATTCATTCTAAAAATTGAAATTTAGTACAGTTAAAATTAGTTAATTTAAAAAATAATCATTTGAAATGATATGGTTAATAAATTAAAATTAAAATTGTGTTCAAACCTTTTTTCTCAATTTCTTTAACTTCTGTCTCCAATTTTTCTTCTAAAAAAATTTCAAATTAAATAACATTATTAAAAAAATATTCATTTTAAAAATTAAAATTTTCTAAAGTTAAAATTAGTTAATTTAAAAAATAATCATTTGAAGTGATATGGTTAATAAATTAAAATTAAAATTGTGTTCAAACCTTTTTTCTCAATTTCTTTAACTTCTGTCTCCATTTTTTCTTCTAAAAAAATTTCAATTTAAATAACATTATTAAAAAAAATATTCATTTAAAAAATAGAAATTTTGTAAAGTTAAAATTAGTTAATTCTAAAAATGATCATTTGAAATGATATGGTTATTAAATTAAAATTGTATTCAAACCTTTTTTCTCAATTTCTTTAACTTCCGCCTCCAATTTTTCTTCTAAAAAAGTTAACATTATTAAAAAAAATATTCATTCTAAAAATTGAAATTTTGTACAGTTAAAATTAGTTAATTTAAAAAATAATCATTTGAAATGATATGGTTATTAAATTTAAATTTAAATTGTGTTCAAACCTTTTTTCTCAATTTCTTTAACTTCTGCCTCCATTTTTTCTTCTAAAAAAATTTCAATTTAAATAACATTATTAAAAAAATATTCATTTTAAAAATTGAAATTTTGTACAGTTAAAAATAGTTAATTTAAAAAATAAACATTTGAAATGATATGGTTAATAAATTAAAATTAAAATTGTGTTCAAACCTTTTTTCTCAATTTCTTTAACTTCTGTTTCCAATTTTTCTTCTAAAAAAATTTCAAATTAAATAACATTATTAAAAAAAATATTCATTTTAAAAATTAAAATTTTGTAAAGTTAAAATTAGTTAATTTAAAAAATAATCATTTGAAATGATATGGTTAATAAATTAAAATTAAAATTATGTTCAAACCTTTTTTCTCAATTTCTTTAACTTCTGTCTCCATTTTTTCTTCTAAAAAATTTCAATTTAAATAACATTATTAAAAAAATATTCAAAAATCTAAATTTTGTACAGCTAAAATTAGTAAATTTATAAAATGATCATTTGAAATGATATGGTTATTAAATTAAAATTGCGTTCAAACCTTTTTTCTCAATTTCTTTAACTTCTGTCTCTATTTTTTCTTCTAAAAAAAACTTTTAAGAGTTCAATTTAAGCAATTTATAAATCCAGTTAATTTATGCATCGATTTTTGTAAAGTTAGTTTAATTTAATTAAAAATTATGTTCAAACCCTTTTTCTCATTTTCTTCAAATTTAGTTTCCTTTTTCTTCTAAAATAGTTTCAATTTAAATAAAATTAAGTAAATTATAGAGAACAAATACAGTGATTTTTTTGAGAAAACACTCAATCAAATATAGTCTCAATTCAGTTAAACATTCAGTATCAATAATATAGTTAGTTATAGGTATAGTTACTTACTTAGCTAATTTCGTATATTCACTGTGTCTGTTAAGTTATGGAAGAATTTTTTGCCTTTGATCAATACGCACAATTAAAAAAGGCTTGTTAAGTGTTTATACACGCAATTTGCAATTTTAATGAATGCAAATTGCTTTCATGTAAATTCCACAAAAATCTCAACCCTTGGCTTTGAGATTTAAGAGATGGTATTTTAAGGAACACTATTTTTTGTTGATTAGGTTGAATAAATTACAATTTAATGAATTCTTAAAATAATTCGAAATTTTTTTTTATCAAAAATGCACTTTAACTACGAATTTTTTTGTGAAATTTGTTTAAAAAATCTAAATAAAGTTGATTTTTTTAAAATATTTTCTATATTTTAATGTTTTTATTTTTAAACCACATTATTATTGATGAGAGGTAGAGGTAGAGGTAGAGGTACCCCGGGGTGTTTTCATCTTATTTTTCATCATTATTGATGATGATGAAGTTAATTGGTGATTTTTGGATAAAAAATAAAAAATAAAATAGAAATTGTAAATAAAGATTAATTAGATCTCATAATTATTAAAATAATTTAATTTTGACTTAATCAGTTCGTATATAAAAGATTTAAAAAATCAAACCAGTGATCTCATTTTCTATCAATTGTGTCTCCACTTCATTTTCTAAGATAACAAATATTAAAAAAAATCGTATGGTTTAAAAATTGTTGAGAAGTAAAAAAATTTTTTAAAAAAAAATTTAAGACAAATTTATGGATATTTAAGAAAGATTAAATTGAAAATTAGGAAATGAGTTCAAACCTTTGATTTCAGCAGAATTAGATTCAGTCAAGTTTGGATCATCTAAAAAAAATTGTCGATTTATAAAAATAAGGTACTAAACTCTTGTAAATTCTTTTCTTGCGCTTCCTTTTCTTGAAAATCTCATCGTTGCTTAACTAATCGTGGCTACACCAATAACTCACAAATGTATGTGTCGTATCCAAATTTTCGAAATCTGAATCTTTCCAATTGAAACTATTTCTCATATACTAACGAAAATAGCATAACCTGAGACCGAATATATCGAGGAATATCCGTATTTAAAAATATGTAAATAAATGATGGCGATAAATTATTTTATATAATTTTAATATTCAAAGGTCTCAGACATATCTTGAAATTTGAAGTGCTTAAGAATTAAAAAGTCAGCATCGAATAATCTTTTAAATTTGTTTCACCAATTAACCGATGGTTGAGCAAAATTTTCATTTTGCAAGTGTTAAAAAGAGTAGGCATAAATCAGGAATTTCATTTATCAGAAAAGAAATAATACTTTGTAGCAAGTATCACATTATCAATCCACATTTCAAAACAGTGATGAAGTTTTTTAATTAAATAAAAATAACCTCAGATATTTTGTAATTATTTTGGATCTAGAATTCAGAAAAAAAACAAATATATATATGTATATATTTTTGACTATTATATTATAAAACTTCCAATTTTTTCCTTATGAATAATTTAATTGGTCGAAAGTATAACTTTATAATGAAGGTGAAAATATGCATATCCAAAGAATCTCATTTGATTCAAAATTTATATTGATTTGACTTCCAAATTATGCTTATTCAAAAAATTTTATAGAACACTGCAAATACATGAGAAAAAGTAATCATAATTTGAAAAAGTGGAATTAAACATATATTAAGAAGTGAACATATAATTTTTACTTATCTCAAATTCCAGAGGTTCAAATTCATCCATATTGTTTAGTAGCAGCAGTCCTTCTGAAAATAACGAATGAGAAAAAAAATCGCTTTCAAAAAATATACTCTCTTTTTCACAAAATGTTATCAAATGATCGTTACCGTTCCCGTCAAACTCTTCAGCTACACCATCCATTGATTCCTCTTAAAATAAATGCTATTTCTTAGAATCAAAATTAGTAAAAGCAAAGACTATTGTTTCATTAAAATTACTCTAATTAAAAATTCTTTAATTAAGTTTTATGGAAATAACCTTAAAATGAAGTTGTTTGAAAATAAAAAATTTTAAAAAATTCCACCAAATCAATATCACAATCAATCACCTTGCACGAAAATACATTCTTGAATATGCAGTTGCTTAAATTATTGCCGGTACCACAATTTATTTATATTAATATTATTATGGACTTAAATAGTATAGCTACAATTACTGTCCTTTTTTTGCTGACATCTTTTTATTTAGTTTTGGGTGTGGTGTGTTAAATAAGTAAAATTATAATATAGTTTCTTAATTCTTTAGCATACAATACTTATCCTGAAATTTTTTTTATTATTATCATCGTTGCTACGGCTAAGTCCAAATAATTTGAGCTCGTTTTCGCTACCGTTAAAGTTTAGAGAAATTATCTTTCATTTCGGAACTATAGTAAAAGTGAATACGCTCACTCGCATCGTGTCTTTTTTCTTTGGAAAAGCTTGACAGTATATAGATTAATTTATTTTATTATTATTTATCTGAGTGTTAAAATTGACCAATAATAATAAGTGTATACTGACAAAATTTTTTATAATACCTTGAACATGATGAATGCAATTTTTTGTTTTCAGTATTCGCATACTTTATAGAAAAAGAAACACCAGCAAATGATTTACATCTTCATCCGCAAATCATTTGGGTTTCAACATCCGCAATAACATACACATCCGCAACTTTCAAACATTTTTATTTTTTCTATATACCAAAAAGTTTTTCCCAAATTTTTTGATTTTTACTTTAACCAAAATTTTTATGATAAGTGCGTCTTGCTAGTATTTCAGATTTGATATCCGCATCCGAGAATACAAAAAATTTCACATCCGATACAACTCTATTGATTGAAATGACCTCAAAATCGAACTCCATTGTTTGGCGCCTCCCCTTAAGTAAGTTTCTAAATGAAGTGTACAGGGTAAAGTAGACATTTGACGTGAATAAGATAGCTTCTTCTTCTTTGATGTACTTTGTCCCTGAGAGTGGCCTAGCAAGGGATTTGACTCAGGAGGGGGGGGGGGGGGAGGGGGTAAAAGAATTTACAACTTTTTAAGGCTTTTTATCTATCAATTATAAATATACATAAAGTTAAATTCTCATGTGAATATTATTATAATTATATATTTTCGAAAAATTTTATTCTAATAAATTAAAAAAATTATATAACGAAAATTAAATACGATATTCATTGAAAAAAAACAAATTATAAAATTTTTTTGCAAACAAATTTTCTTTTATTTTCAAAGTGAAGTAAAGGCAACTGAGATTCTCTATACGGTGTCATCTTTCTTCGATGACTATAGAATCCACACGTTTAAGAGCAGAAAAAAAGTATTCATCTATACACCTTGAATATCCTCCAGACAGAGCTATTATAAAAATTTGTTTTAAAATATCCAACCCACCTAAATTGAAACAAAACTTCTTATTTTTGAGATTAAATCAGTATTTATTTCTAGATTTAATTCATTTGATTTTGTATTTAAATAATTTTGTTAAAATTTATTATAACTCGGCGAAATACGCTTTACTTAGTTAGTCTAAAGTTAAGCAGGTTTTAACTTTTTTTATAGTCAAGCGTAACTTTTTTATAAAACATAATGGTGATCCTTATTTTTCACCGTTAAGAAAGTCAGTATTACACGTGCTTTTCAAAAGATTCCCCAAAGTTTCACATTATAATATGTAAAACTGTTTATGAAGTAGGAACCTAGACTATCTAGTATTTTAACAACAAGTCTACTCTGAGTTGAACATCATACCAATGTGCATTTTTATATAAGCAATACATCATATTTGTAACGAGTTATTTCTATATTTTTAATTACATCTATTGTATACGGTGCAGGACATTTTGTACCTGAGACATTTAGTATTCAGTTTTTAATGTTTCGTATTCAGATTGTTTTAAACTTTTGGGTAAGAAATAACTTTGATACCAAATGTCTTGTTTAAGAAATGTCTTGAGCTCATCGTTTATACTCATTATATCAAATTGATGAAGAACCTCCTAAATATATTCGATCCTACTCATTTCATTATAATTTTTACTAAAAAAAAATCTGATGACAGGAGAGCTCATTCTCTACACATGAGAGCTTCTGATCTATATGTCTGGTCATCCTATAGATGTTGATGTAAACACTTACATGATATGTTTTGTATAATATATATCTTGCCATATTCTTATGAATTTTTTGTTTCAGTTGGTAGTTATATAAAAATTATTGAAAAAAATACAAAATTTCAGTTTTTTCAATGGAACATATGGTTACGCATCTGGTTTCTGATTTTAACTTGTTAGTTTAGACGCGAATTTATGAAATAATAATACGAAAAGCTTGTCAGTATTTAACATATGTTTTAATAACAAATTGCTAATATTTTGGAGCTTATTGCAAAATCAAATTTAAATTTGAAAAATATATATATTCAACAATTTATTATTTTTTTTAGAAGTAAATGTATAAAACTAGTTGAAAACATGGATCTTACACAAAAGTGGAAAAAGATGAAGTTAAAAAATAAGTTAACAATTTAATATTGACTACAATAATACTAATTAATATTTTGTAGCCTTTCAAAAGTAAACATAGACATTGTTTTTCGTGGCCAAAATAATAAAAACGTTTTAAAAAGTATGGAATATAAAGCTTCAATTTATGAATGTATACTAGGAAGGCTCATAATCTCGAAAGTTGTAAACTGAAGAAAGTTTTAGTCAGGTAAATAAGTGATAAAATAAAAAATATTTAGAATCAACATAAGGTTTGGTCATATTTACATTTGTTAATAGAAAAAAAGTCAGACGGCTGTCTTGCAAGCTTATCGTTCTACTTCTTCTTCTTTGCCTACACCTTATCCCCAAGGTGGGGGTCGGTGGCTGAGATCCGCTGTCTCCACTTCTCTCCGTTTATCGCGGCGTCTTCTCTGAGTCCAAGCTCCTGTAGTCCCTCCCTCTTTTCCGTTGTCTCCCTCTGCTTCTTTTTCACTCACTTTCTTTTCCATAGCTTGGCGCACGACATCGTCTTGCTTCTTCCTTAAAATATGCCCGTACCATCGCAGTTTACAACGTTCTGCTACAGCCAGCACACTTATCTCAACTCCCCTCTTTCTTCTAATTTCCTCATTTCTTTTTTTGTGTCTTAGAGTTACCCCCATCATTCTTCTAAGCATTTTCATTTCAGTCGCCATTAATTTCTTTCATCTTTTTTCTTCAAGCTTCAGCATTCACAATCATATGTCAAGACCGGTCGAACAATTGTGGTGTACATCTTCGCTTTGAGTTTCATTAGCATTCTTTTATCACTGATGATTGCTTTAACCTCTTTCCATTTTAACCAGTTGGCATTGACTCTTGCTTGGACGTTCCTTTTACAACCTCCATTTTCCTTAATTTGGGTTCCCAAGTATTTGAAATTTTTCACCTGTTTCAGCTTATTCCCGTGTCTATCTTCTAATTGCACTTGAATATCTATATTTTTGCTACATATTTTTTGTTTAATATCTAATATTTTTGCTGCAATACTTCATCTTCATCTATTATCTTTTCTGGTCCTTTAACCTTAAAAGCTTCTTCCAATTCTTCCATTTTATTTGTCATATTTAAAAGTTCTTCAAAATATTCTGCCCACCTGTTCTTAACTTCTTCAGTGTCAAAGATTATTTTTCCTTCTTTATCTTTGATAATATTGAGGTTTCCAATCTCCTCCCTTTCTTTCTGTCTTGCTTTGCAATTCTGTATAACTGATTTTCTCCTTTCTTCGTTCTTAAATCATCATACAGCTTTTGTGTCCCTTTTCTAGCCACCGCATAACATCTTTTAGCTTCCTTCTTTTTTGTTCCATATAATTCCTTGTCTTCTTTCAAGTTCGTTTTTTGCCACTTCTTAAGCCATTTTTCTCTTTCAACATCCTTCTCACACTTTCGTTCCACCACCATGTCACTTTTTAATTTATTCCTTCAGGCTTGTTGCGTCCCACGACTCTTTCACTCACTGATATTAAATTCTTCTTTATCTTTCCCCACAATTCTTCTACATACTCACTCTTCTTCCATTGTATACCCATCTCTTTTATGACTTTCTTAAACTCACACCTTGTTCCACTTTCCTTTAATTTCCAAATCTTAAGTTTCTCATTTTTCGAATATTTTGCTTATATACTTTGCTTTTATACCAGTCAAGGGCAACCAATTTGTGTTGGCTGACAATTTCACTTCCGGGAATAGCCTTGCAATCATTAAAATTTTTTGCATCTCTTTGTCTTATCGGGATAAAATCTATTTGACTTTTCTTATCACCACTTTTGTAGGAAATCAGATGTTTGAGTTTTTTTTCTATATTTTGTGTTGCAAACTAATAGTTCATTTCTTTCTGCTATTTGGAAAATTCTTTCACCATATTCACTTTTTTTTTCCATACCCATGTCCTCCGTCACAATGTTCTCCCAAGTGTCCATTTAAATCACCCCCAACTAACAACCTTTCATTTTCTTTCACTTCTTTAATCATTTCTTTTAAATTATAGCCATGAACTTTTTTTTCCTCTTCTTTGCATCCATTCTGCGGTGCATATGCTGATATGATAGCTCATCTTCTCCCGCCAGCTTGATTCGAATCAGTCGATCCCCCTCTCTTTTCAATTCCATTACTTTATTTTTTAATTGATTCCTACTCCATTCTTTTTGTTTGACTTTCTACTGTAAAAAATTTTAAACCCTTCACCTATTTCCTTAGCAGTGTTGCCTCCCCATCTAGTTTCCTGTAATCATTGATCCCACATTCCATGTAGCAAATCTCCAATCTTTCTCCCTACTCTTGAAAGTTTTCCAACATTCTTTTTGACGTAGGCAGTTGGATAAGCACACGGAGTACTTTGAGCTGTACCCCGCTCTTTGTTTGTTCGGATCATTGCATTAAGTAAATAGAGCTAAGGTTTTATGGCCAAATGCCCTTCCTGACGCCAACCATTTTATTTTCAGGATTGGAAATCTTTAGCCTTACTCTTTCTTGAGTTTGAACCTACAAGGCAGTGGCAACTTGTAATCAGAGTTATTTTCTCCTAGAACAATTGTCCGCCAAGACTAACGAGTTTGTTCTACCCAAAGCTGTAGGAACTCCGCCACGAGAAGGCAGATCTAGAGATTTACTGCCAGAGGCTTTTTAAGACACTTCCTTTTGAGGTATTTCCAGGAGAAAAGGAGCTTATCCTTATTCCCAGCCTAGGCGTTAGCAGTATTTGGAGCCAATATTTACTGCGTCCATATTACTTTCGTCTAACATCACAAAAAGAAATGAAACAAATGAATTATATGATGTATGCTTATCCTTAATCACCTTTAAATCATAATTTCGAAGTGTTGAATGAATAGCTTTTATTGAGGTATTGATTATTCGAGAGCAAGGAAGTAAATATCATTTTTGGAAAGTATAGCAATTCATTTTTATCAAAGCAAGACCAGTATGGCAAATTTTGTGATTGTTAGTGCAGGTTCTTCAATAGTGCGCGAATTGCCCACTTTTGTGAGAAAATGGAATTCAGATGGGCAATTTTTTAGGAAATAGTTAGAGATTATAAACAAATATATTGTTACATTTTTCTCATCATAAATTTCACCTGGAATATCAGTTATATTTCATAATTACGATGTGTTTAGACTCAAAAAAGAAGGATTCCACGAAGTATGAAATCTGTAGAAGAAAATTTTTACTAAGATTTTATGGAACTTAAATGGAATGAAAAATTCAAATTAAAGTCTAAAAAAAGGTTAACAATTTTCGGTATTTTACTTCATAGTAGGTAAATTTTTAAATTTTTTATAATTTGAATGAAGGACAAAAAGGCTGAGAAACCCTGAGCTAGTGGGTTCAGAAAATACTTTTCCAAAATTAAGCCAGACAGACTAAGAGTATTTCTAAAAAAAGAAATGATTTATTCATTGATATTTTATAGTGAAAGTTGATGATATGTGTAATATGTCAATGTCCACTTAAATGCATAAATATCGCATACTATATGGTGTCTAATGAAGAGCGTAAATATGCTGCTAAATCAATATTATTGAAATTAATACCGGCTAAAAATACTCTAGTTTCCATACTCAGTCACACATGCATATTATTTTTTTCCATACACATAAACATTTTGCATTACTAAAATAACAATATCACATACCTTCGTTATCCACAGAAATTTCTTGAGCAAAGCTGACACGATGTCGTTTGTCTAAAAAGATAGAAATTATAAACTACTTGGAATGTATTCAAATTAGAGCAAATGAAATTTTAAAGCCTCCATGTGTCCCATTGAAAGATTATTAGAAATGAAGATGTTTTTATAGAAAAAGGATAGGATAGCAAGTCTGATAACTGTCTTCTAATTGGCTCGGGTTGATAGTACAGAGACGTGATTGACAGCACTGAAATGGAAAGATATCCATTTTCCTAAAAGGACCATATGATAGCAATTCTGTTTATTTAGTTTTAATTGACTGGATCTGTCAGTACAGAACAGAAGCCTGATTGAGAATACAGAAAATTGGTTAACACAAGGTCGAATGAAAATTTTCCACATTCAGAAAATTCTAAGTATAATTAAAGACAAGAGTAATATGAAACTATTATACAGATTAAACAAAAACGACAAGTTTTGAATTAAGGTATAAATGATAAACTTCAAATTTTGAATGTTATTTTCCAAACTACTTAAATTAGATGTATTCTCGAGTGCTTGAAAATAAAATCAAAAAACAAAAGTATTTAGCTTTAACAAATCAAAGAGACCGGAATTTAACAGTAATGGAAGTAACTGAAATGAATGTTCAATGCTGTTTTGAGAAATAAGAATACTTCAGCTGAAAGATTTACACTACTAATGAGGATTATTGAAATTATTTACTTGCAAAATGATAAACTTGCCAATTTCAAAACTTATCAATTCTGGAAGAATTGATGTTTTTTAAAATCAGAGAATGCCTTCTCTTTTTGATATTCAATTTATTTTGAAAAAAATAATTCAGTTATTTGATATTGGTTTAATTGTAGGGCAGTCCACTTTTTTACCCAGGTTGTACACATCATAGTCAAGATTAATGCAAAGTTTTTTACATTGAATAAAAGTGTCGGATTTAAATGTTCTGCGCCCTCTAAATTTATTTATTTTAATTTTGGTGATTCTACTTAAAAATTCAAAATGGCGCTCACCATCATCTTTATAGAAAAATGGAAAAGGATTTAAGAGCGAGATGTATCTCATAAGTTCCTTAACGTTAGGTTTTAAAGAAGACAATGAATAGCGGAAATCACTTTGAGCTTCCAATCAATTTCGTTGCTTTGTTTGTATCGTAATAAACGTAAAATACTGTTTCGCAAAGATATTTTGTTAAAAAAGAATAATATTTCTAAGAAATTTTTAAAGTTATTTCATTAGAAAAATAAATTCATGAACTTTTTAAGTATATTATTGAAAATAACTAGTATATATTTTTTTTACATTCTAATTGCTTTGAAAAAAATCTGTTTACACGTTTCGTGCAACTACACCCCTTTTGAGTTCATCTTACACCACCTAGATAAATAATAATAATTGAACTATCGAACCAATTAATTAAAAAACAAGTAAGCTTCTCTTAGCTTATTGACAAAAGCATTAGACATGACGTTAGAAATTATAATGGCGACAAAACGATCTCACGGCAAACAAATAAGCAAAGATAAAGAGAGAATGACAAAAGCTGAAAAGAGAAATACAAATAAAAATAACAAAACCTCGATATTTAGGAGAAACACTAAAGTTGAGAAATAAAGATCTGTACCAGTAAGAGATTTTTTGATGATGGATGATGCTCTTGAAGATTTAACCCCATTCATTTCTGCGTCCATATTACTTTCGTCTAATATCACAAAAAGTAATGAAACAAATGAATGATATGATGTATGCTTGATCACATTGCCACTAAAGATGATTCTAAGATTCACAACTTAAAAAAATGGGTTTTTCCAATCCATTTTTAAACAAAAATTTCATTTAAATCATCTTAATACTGCTTGTTGGATTAAATAAAAATATCATAATTTCAAAAAAGTTAGATCAATGTTATGAAAAATTTAATCCATTACTATCCCTAACTTTTTTTTATTTTATCATATTTAAAAATAATTTGAAATTCATATTTTTCAAATAATAATGTAAACGTCGTTTATATTGTTGCAGGACAAAATTCGAATAGACATAATGTCGACGAATAAAATGTGAGCGATCATACGGTCATAATCTCGGCATCCCTTGAAAAAGATGCAGATGCGGAGAATTTTTCTGAGGCGTAGAGTATTTTACTGATTTAAGTTACTAATTAAGCAACTAAATCACTACTGAGATATAGAATGGTTTATTATTATTATTAACAGTATTGTTATCATCCTTGGCATGCATAATTAATTATGCCAATCGTTGTCATTATGTCCCAAAGAATTTGGTCGGCAAATTTAGCGAGGCCAGAATATCAAAAGTGATTTAGTCATTTTATTTATTCTTTCCTTTTTTTCCAAGACATATATCTTGAAGTAGATTTAATAAATTACCAATTTATATATGTTTATGCATAATGGATTTTTAATGTACAACTTAATCCAATTTTGTGTCTTTTACTGGTATTGTCAATCAAACAACTTGTATATTCTTTAAAGTTGGCTATTTTTGCACAAATTTTTTTACTAACATAAAAATAAGGCTATTTAATCATATAAAATATTTGAAATAATGATTTTTCAAGCGTTTATCAGAAAAACTTGTTTGTCAATGTGTTTAGGATCAATTGGAACGTCTTTCTGATGGGATATTATTGTTGTTCCCGAAATGGGTAGCAGCGCATCGAAGGGGCGTTTTGTAATTCTCAGGGTCGTTGGCAAAGGTTATGAATAACAAGTACTATTAGGTAATAATTTTTTCTTCATTGAAAAAAAAATTTTGTACATATATATGATAATTATATTTTGGAAAAAATTTTATAAAAGTAGGTATCAATTTTGGATATCAAAAAAAGTTTAAATACTTTTTCACTATTAGGAGGTGATTAAAATATTTTTATACTTTCGCACAGATTGTAAGGTAGAAAATTGATTTAGTGTTGTAAGTAAAATTTCAATCAATGAAAGAAAGCGCATAGATGATGAGAGCGTGGTGATATCAGGTAAGGGGAACTGTTTGAGGTCCAGAATTTTGAAGACTAATCATATGCTTTCTTCTTCAATGTAATTTCATAGAAGAAGATTTTGATTTGTTGGAGCATTGGTACTATACTGGTCTTCCAATAGTTAACCAATTAACGACCAGAATAAACAGACGATATCTAATCTAAAGCAGAAGATTTGTATTAAAGTGCATTAATAAACGCAGACGATTTTATTTTTGTAAAGTCGACTCTGGCCGTTAACCGGTTAAGAGAAAATTGTTGCATAACTAATTAAATTTATAAGTTAAATGAAAAGGGTATTTTATATTCTAGTGCGAATTTCGAGCAATACCCTGGTTGTAATGAAAATGTGATCAAAAGATTATAAGGCTTTACTTTCGTTTGAAAGACTGGTGATGCTTTTGTTGCGAGCATTCGGTATAAACACTTCGACTTGTGACATTTTTCGTTTGTTATCGACTTCAGTTCCAACTCTGACAATAGACTCTTTTCGTTCATCTAAAAAATCATTTTTTTCCACATTTCAATTCTTTAAAAATTTTAGATCAAGAAAATTGATCCAAAATTAAATGTGATTTGATAAAAAAAATTATTGATCGAAAATTAAGTCCTTATACTTGAATTGATTTAAAAATACAATTATTACTATTTTCAGTTCCATTTTATCTTTTTTTCTTTTCTATTTTACCTTTTTTGAATTTTATTTGGCATTTCTTCCATTCAACGTTATCTTTTTTTATTTACAATAGAATTGGAAAAAAATAAATTAGAACTGAAAATGGCATATTTTGTTAATAGATGATATAAATACTTGTATACTCAGTAATTAGATTATCGAAAGCAATAATATAATTAAACTTTAAGATGAATTAATTTTCTGCTCTAAAAATACAAAATCCATATCTAACTTAACGGACTAACTATAACTCTTAGATGAAGTCTCTTGAATTGATTTAGGTGATGCTTATCATTGAATGAATTTGCTGCAACTTTTTAAATTGATTCAGGATAGAAATACGTTTGGAGTGTTTACATCGACATGACGCAAATGCACAGATTGTGTCGAACTATGAAAAAATGCTTCAAGCATATTCGAACACGAGACCTTGTGCTATCGAAGCGAAATATCTAACGAACCCTAATAACGCACCCAGAATGCATAACAAAAATTACTTTTAACTCTAAGTTGAGACTTAGTTATTTCTAACTACTATTTCCCACACAGAAATATATAGCTTTCTATATAATAAGTATCTCCTGTATTATAAAAGTTCGTTCAAAAAAAAGTTACCAGCGCACAATTGATGTATATAATCTAGAGACAGGCTGGGGTTCTAGTTTCAGTAATAAAAATTAGTGATCTTTTAATGTAAAATTTGTTTGAAGCATTCTCATAAAAAATTATGGGATTTAAATTTACATTTCATTATAATAATGTTACTTTATTTGAAGCATTCCCATGTTAGAACGTAAAATATTTCAAGTTTTTGAGAAATTCTAAATCTTAATAAAATGAACAAACTTTTGATTCTGATTGGTCAACCATACTTTTTTTCCTTATTATCATCGTTAAGATCAACAACATCATCATTAGCATTACTATCACCATTAAGAGAACGAAATTTTATGCAGGTTGATTCCAATCACAAGGTTCAATGCAAGGTATGAAAATCTTTGTGAATTAGATCAAATTTGTTATAAATGTAAAAACTCTTTCGAAAGTGTGAGTATTGAGACAGAATCATAATTTTCAAATTCCACTTATTTTCAGTTCCTTAAGAACCACGGATGGTGCTACAAATTGAGGGGCCCAAATTAGATAATAACTAATAGCGGGGCCCTTATTCTTCAAGAGAAAAAAATTTTGTATGGCATCTTTTGTGTGATATGCTGCTTATCCCCATAAGAAGGATTAAAAAACAGTTGATCTTTGATATACCAAAAGTTTGATAGACAACTTGAAATTTTATTTTTAAATACCAAAAAAGAGCAATTACAATTATAATGTGCACAAATTTTTAGAAAAAGACCTTTCTAACTTTTTTATCCGCAAAATCTTTCATAATAGTTTCATTATGATCAATCGTTTTTGCAATTTTACTTTCTATAGAAATCATTGCCAAATTGTTTAGTCTCTCTTGAGAAATTGTAGATCATAAGTATGTTTTAATTAAATTTAGTTTTGAAAAACTTCTTTCATCTGATGCGGAAGTTACAGGTATTGTCAAGTAAATTCTCAAAACAATAAAAACATTAGGAAATGAGATCATAAAAGAAAAAAATAATAATATAAAAAAAATAATAAAAAAATTTTTTTGTTAATATAGCGTGCATAAAATTTCAATAATATCAGAAATAAGAATTTTTTATTTTTTTTTCACGTTGCAGGGGCGATTTAGGAGCGATCACTATTTAAAAAATGGGTCAAATAGGCCTAAAAACCGGTCCTGTTCAGAACAATCCAACTCGTAAAAGGTTAAGGCAGCCTGGGGTGTTTTCATCGAGAAGGCACAATTGCGCAACTTTTGTCGAACTATGAAGAAAGTAGGCTTGATGCCGGATCGAACCCAAGACCTTGAGTTATCGAAACCCAGTATCTAACCAACCATATCATATGGTAAATAATGGGGTTTGTATAATCAAGTATCATATTTTTGATTCTGTCAATAAAATTTGTTCTCTGGTCTTACGAGGGGCCCCTTTGTCCATCTCTGGTTGCGCTCCCAAAAACAGAGGTATATATGTTACACAAGTTCAAAAAAAATAATTCTAGTTAATTCAAGTAAATAGACTTAGAAGATGAAAAAGAAGATGTGTCAAAAATAATTTAAAAAAAATCTCAATACATATTGGTAACAAGTAAATATTTTTTACTCTCCTTATTTATTTTGTTCAACGTTGAAAAGGTTTCGCTCGCGATTTCACGATAATGATAATAATGATTTACCTTGTCTAAGGCAGTGGTTCCAAACCGGGGGTCCATGGAAGAATTTGAAGGGGTCCATGGAAATTCTACTTCAAACTACTTATGCTGAATCTCCTTTAATATACTTCTATTTTCCAAATCTATTCCAAATTTAGAGCTTTTTTAAATAAATATTTTCTTCCCTTTTCTAAAGTTTTATATTTTGAATGTTTATATATGCTTTTTATTAGTTACAATATTTTTGAAAAATTTATATTTTAATTGAAATAAAATTTTATTCACATTTTATGTTAGGCTTTACGATTTCTCTGATTTCATATGAATAAGCATACGATTTAATCAGATGACTACAATCATTTTTTGCATAAGAATCTTTGATTAATTTTGTTGGCTCAAACTATTCTGTTGTAGGGGTCCACAGGTAAAAAGTAACTAAAAAAAGGGGAACGGGATAAAAAAAAGGTTGGGAACCACTGGTCTAAGGGATGCAACAAGGTCTTGCGTTAGAATCCAACTCAAAATTTCCTTCCTCATAGTTTCATGCATGCTCCTTCAAAATGAAAAAATGGCACTCTATTCATTTCCTTTATCTTTGCAGTCTTGACAAGCTGAGTAAAGAATTCGGACAACGAAATAACGCAAAATACATTTTAAAGGTTCACAATAGTTGCATCATAGAAACTCTGTTCTTTCAAGCTTTTTGCAAAACCGCTCGTCACAGTGATGATAAAACTTTCAACGCCAAATTCAAAAAATTTGATGATGTCAAGTAAAGAAAGAATGTTGCCATAATTATAATTGTCATTAAAAATTATGAACGTTTTTTAAAAACAGACTAATGGAGCAATTTCATGACTTGACTCGAACCTCTAACACACCTTCGTTGTTCTTTCATATTTGATTTGGATGGAAAAGAGAAGGGATGCATTTATTTAAACAACACACTTACCTGAAACCTGGGAAGCTTCTACAGACATTTATTCCTTCTTTAATTAAAAGCGAATCTAAAATGGAGAACATATGTTATTTTACTAGTTTTTAGATATCTCAAATTATCTTCTAAAAAAGGTTTCCTATAGTTTAGTTTCTACATAGCGGTGTCAATAGGAATTTTCATCCTCAGATAACGTGGAGGAGGACAAGGTTATTTTTGTTTTTAAACAAAAAAAGTTGAACTTTCATTTTGAGAACGGTAGGGAACAAAACGACTACATTAAGGACTAGGGATTCGAAAAATCAAGGTTATGACAAGGTGTGCTTGATAGAAACAAATAAACCATGTTTATATGCTATACCGATTAATTTACGTTTTATTTACAGAGATTTGAGGACTCATACTAAAAGAAAAGACAAAATATGTTTGGCTTAAATATAAAGAAAGTTTATAAAACGTAAAATATGATTATAATTAAGTATTAAAAATAACAGATCTTCCATTATATATAGATATTATATATGGTTGATGGACAATTAGCCTCGAGACAATTTTGCATCTATACAATTCGGACTTAAGACAATATTATTATCAATAAAGTTAAAGTTAGGAGTAAATTCTTTGTTTTTTGCTTTCGTTAAACTGTTAAGGATGAGGTTTATGGATATCAAAAAAATGAATCAATTATTCCAAAATAATGAATATGCTATTTGAAAGAAAGCTAATCTAAATATTAGACTGTAGTGGTTCTCAGTCTTTTTATCGTTATGAACCATTAAAACCGGATTTGACCTGATTAACCAGAATTAAAAAGGTTTGAAGGCAATAATTTGGTATAATAGATTAGAAAATAATAAAGCATCTTAGGAGTGATTCATTTGCAAATAAAAAATTAGAAAAAACTATTAAATATCCTTTTAAATAATTTATAATTTAAATGATGTTTTGAAATTTTTGATACTAGGATAAAAAGTTTAGTTATTAATTACATTACTGCTAAAAATCTGTTAGATCTTAATTAATCTTAAAAGGGAAGTAAACCAAAATGGTTGGGTAGGTTTTACGTTATTTATAAGAAAACTTCAAAAATAGGAACAACTTGGTCGAATAATGTATGAAAGCTGGGACTTTTAAAACTTTTTAAAGAAATTTGAGAAATTTGGTTTATTATATTTAAAACTGTTATCTTTTTAATGAAAAATAAACGAATTATTGCTTTGAAATTTCATTTAAAACTGTTGGAAAAAGTATTAGGTGATCAGGCTTGGAGAAACTTTTTCTTAAAAGGCAGTAAAAAACCTTAGCCCCCACCATGGTATAGTAAAATAGGCAAAACTTAACAAAGACAAAAGTTTAAAAAAACCCAATAATATGTTTTTGATAAGATTTAAAAAACATTATAAAGTTGTATTTCAGTGAAAATTTATTAATTGAAAATCTTTTTAGCACATATAAGGTAAGGTAAAGGTACCATAGGGTGTTTTCATCGAGAAGGCACAATTGCGCCGCATCGAGATGCGGGATCGAACCCAAGACCTTGAGTTATCGAATCGAGCATCTAACCAACCCTAGTCACGCCCCATTCAAATCATGATCAGTCATTTATTAAGAACATATAAAACAGTTAACATTTCTTCATCAAAATCTTATTTTATTTTGAAGTAAATTTATTTAAACATCTGCAAGAAAATGTAATCAGAAAAAACAGGAGAAAGAAAATAGTAAGTCATTTTGCTGAAAATAGTTTGAACGGTATTATAATTTGAAATAAATGACTGAATCATAATTTGTCATTTGACCCAGTTGGTCGTTGTACTAATAACATTAGCCCCAGGCTTCAGTTCCGTTAGGCACCCGAATAAGTGTTGTACATAAAATTACACCAAATGCTAAAGATAACAAAATTATATGTAAAAAAAAGCTTTTAATTCTGCAGAGATTCAATAAGATACGAGCTTTTTTGAAAAGATTATTTTTAAAATTTAGAAGATACAAATGGATTTCTGTCATTAAAAACCCTGTATTTAAATATTGTAGTTGTGTATAAATGTAGTGAAGAATTGGTAGCCAAAGATGTTT
Source organism: Nectonema munidae (assembly GCA_030549495.1). Lineage (NCBI taxonomy): Eukaryota > Metazoa > Nematomorpha > Nectonematoida > Nectonematidae > Nectonema > Nectonema munidae. The sequence continues at coordinate 154,209 of JAUIRK010000101.1, forward strand.
CAACCTTGAAAACAAATTTTGTATCGCATTTATGGAAGCCACTATTTTTTTGAATAGCAGGAATTTATGAGACGAAACTAAGAGAGGTCCCATGCCAATTTAACAAAATTCAGAAGTACATCGACTGATAAAAAAGAAAAGAAGAAAGCTCACTTACACGATAAGGAAGGGAATGAAACGAAGAAAAGCGGAAAAATATATGGCGGATATAGATCGTGGATAGAGAAATATAAAGCAAATCGTTTGTACGTATTTTGTATACATTTGCGTTTAACCTTGATCAATTTGGGTGTAGAGCTGTTGGTAAAATGTTGAGATTGATTCGGACAGATGATAATTAAGAATACATCATACGCCAAATGTTATCATTCTAACTGTTTTAAATATTTTCATAGCCTTCGGTAGTGTACTTTGTATTGGAAAAACATTATCTGCCTTTTTGTTGTAATCTCATGCGTTATGTTCTTTGACGGAAGGAATTCTGACCCGACTTTTGATATTATGACGATTATGGTTTTAAGAATATCATAGACACACACACACACACACACACACACACACACACACACACACACACACACACACACACACACACACACACACACACACACACACACACACACACACACACACACACACACACACACACACACACACACACACACACACACACACACACACACACACACACACACACACACACACACACACACACACACACACACACACACACACACACACACACACACACACACACACACACACACACACACACACACACACACACACACACACACACACACACACACACACACACACACACACACACACACACACACACACACACACACACACACACACACACACACACACACACACACACACACACACACACACACACACACACACACACACACACACACACACACACACACACACACACACACACACACACACACACACACACACACACACACACACACACACACACACACACACACACACACACACACACACACACACACACACACACACACACACACACACACACACACACACACACACACACACACACACACACACACACACACACACACACACACACACACACACACACACACACACACACACACACACACACACACACACACACACACACACACACACACACACACACACACACACACACACACACACACACACACACACACACACACACACACACACACACACACACACACACACACACACACACACACACACACACACACACACACACACACACACACACACACACACACACACACACACACACACACACACACACACACACACACACACACACACACACACACACACACACACACACACACACACACACACACACACACACACACACACACACACACACACACACACACACACACACACACACACACACACACACACACACACACACACACACACACACACACACACACACACACACACACACACACACACACACACACACACACACACACACACACACACACACACACACACACACACACACACACACACACACACACACACACACACACACACACACACACACACACACACACACACACACACACACACACACACACACACACACACACACACACACACACACACACACACACACACACACACACACACACACACACACACACACACACACACACACACACACACACACACACACACACACACACACACACACACACACACACACACACACACACACACACACACACACACACACACACACACACACACACACACACACACACACACACACACACACACACACACACACACACACACACACACACACACACACACACACACACACACACACACACACACACACACACACACACACACACACACACACACACACACACACACACACACACACACACACACACACACACACACACACACACACACACACACACACACACACACACACACACACACACACACACACACACACACACACACACACACACACACACACACACACACACACACACACACACACACACACACACACACACACACACACACACACACACACACACACACACACACACACACACACACACACACACACACACACACACACACACACACACACACACACACACACACACACACACACACACACACACACACACACACACACACACACACACACACACACACACACACACACACACACACACACACACACACACACACACACACACACACACACACACACACACACACACACACACACACACACACACACACACACACACACACACACACACACACACACACACACACACACACACACACACACACACACACACACACACACACACACACACACACACACACACACACACACACACACACACACACACACACACACACACACACACACACACACACACACACACACACACACACACACACACACACACACACACACACACACACACACACACACACACACACACACACACACACACACACACACACACACACACACACACACACACACACACACACACACACACACACACACACACACACACACACACACACACACACACACACACACACACACACACACACACACACACACACACACACACACACACACACACACACACACACACACACACACACACACACACACACACACACACACACACACACACACACACACACACACACACACACACACACACACACACACACACACACACACACACACACCCACACACACACACACACACACACACACACACACACACACACACACACACACACACACACACACACACACACACACACACACACACACACACACACACACACACACACACACACACACACACACACACACACACACACACACACACACACACACACACACACACACACACACACACACACACACACACACACACACACACACACACACACACACACACACACACACACACACACACACACACACACACACACACACACACACACACACACACACACACACACACACACACACACACACACACACACACACACACACACACACACACACACACACACACACACACACACACACACACACACACACACACACACACACACACACACACACACACACACACACACACACACACACACACACACACACACACACACACACACACACACACACACACACACACACACACACACACACACACACACACACACACACACACACACACACACACACACACACACACACACACACACACACACACACACACACACACACACACACACACACACACACACACACACACACACACACACACACACACACACACACACACACACACACACACACACACACACACACACACACACACACACACACACACACACACACACACACACACACACACACACACACACACACACACACACACACACACACACACACACACACACACACACACACACACACACACACACACACACACACACACACACACACACACACACACACACACACACACACACACACACACACACACACACACACACACACACACACACACACACACACACACACACACACACACACACACACACACACACACACACACACACACACACACACACACACACACACACACACACACACACACACACACACACACACACACACACACACACACACACACACACACACACACACACACACACACACACACACACACACACACACACACACACACACACACACACACACACACACACACACACACACACACACACACACACACACACACACACACACACACACACACACACACACACACACACACACACACACACACACACACACACACACACACACACACACACACACACACACACACACACACACACACACACACACACACACACACACACACACACACACACACACACACACACACACACACACACACACACACACACACACACACACACACACACACACACACACACACACACACACACACACACACACACACACACACACACACACACACACACACACACACACACACACACACACACACACACACACACACACACACACACACACACACACACACACACACACACACACACACACACACACACACACACACACACACACACACACACACACACACACACACACACACACACACACACACACACACACACACACACACACACACACACACACACACACACACACACACACACACACACACACACACACACACACACACACACACACACACACACACACACACACACACACACACACACACACACACACACACACACACACACACACACACACACACACACACACACACACACACACACACACACACACACACACACACACACACACACACACACACACACACACACACACACACACACACACACACACACACACACACACACACACACACACACACACACACACACACACACACACACACACACACACACACACACACACACACACACACACACACACACACACACACACACACACACACACACACACACACACACACACACACACACACACACACACACACACACACACACACACACACACACACACACACACACACACACACACACACACACACACACACACACACACACACACACACACACACACACACACACACACACACACACACACACACACACACACACACACACACACACACACACACACACACACACACACACACACACACACACACACACACACACACACACACACACACACACACACACACACACACACACACACACACACACACACACACACACACACACACACACACACACACACACACACACACACACACACACACACACACACACACACACACACACACACACACACACACACACACACACACACACACACACACACACACACACACACACACACACACACACACACACACACACACACACACACACACACACACACACACACACACACACACACACACACACACACACACACACACACACACACACACACACACACACACACACACACACACACACACACACACACACACACACACACACACACACACACACACACACACACACACACACACACACACACACACACACACACACACACACACACACACACACACACACACACACACACACACACACACACACACACACACACACACACACACACACACACACACACACACACACACACACACACACACACACACACACACACACACACACACACACACACACACACACACACACACACACACACACACACACACACACACACACACACACACACACACACACACACACACACACACACACACACACACACACACACACACACACACACACACACACACACACACACACACACACACACACACACACACACACACACACACACACACACACACACACACACACACACACACACACACACACACACACACACACACACACACACACACACACACACACACACACACACACACACACACACACACACACACACACACACACACACACACACACACACACACACACACACACACACACACACACACACACACACACACACACACACACACACACACACACACACACACACACACACACACACACACACACACACACACACACACACACACACACACACACACACACACACACACACACACACACACACACACACACACACACACACACACACACACACACACACACACACACACACACACACACACACACACACACACACACACACACACACACACACACACACACACACACACACACACACACACACACACACACACACACACACACACACACACACACACACACACACACACACACACACACACACACACACACACACACACACACACACACACACACACACACACACACACACACACACACACACACACACACACACACACACACACACACACACACACACACACACACACACACACACACACACACACACACACACACACACACACACACACACACACACACACACACACACACACACACACACACACACACACACACACACACACACACACACACACACACACACACACACACACACACACACACACACACACACACACACACACACACACACACACACACACACACACACACACACACACACACACACACACACACACACACACACACACACACACACACACACACACACACACACACACACACACACACACACACACACACACACACACACACACACACACACACACACACACACACACACACACACACACACACACACACACACACACACACACACACACACACACACACACACACACACACACACACACACACACACACACACACACACACACACACACACACACACACACACACACACACACACACACACACACACACACACACACACACACACACACACACACACACACACACACACACACACACACACACACACACACACACACACACACACACACACACACACACACACACACACACACACACACACACACACACACACACACACACACACACACACACACACACACACACACACACACACACACACACACACACACACACACACACACACACACACACACACACACACACACACACACACACACACACACACACACACACACACACACACACACACACACACACACACACACACACACACACACACACACACACACACACACACACACACACACACACACACACACACACACACACACACACACACACACACACACACACACACACACACACACACACACACACACACACACACACACACACACACACACACACACACACACACACACACACACACACACACACACACACACACACACACACACACACACACACACACACACACACACACACACACACACACACACACACACACACACACACACACACACACACACACACACACACACACACACACACACACACACACACACACACACACACACACACACACACACACACACACACACACACACACACACACACACACACACACACACACACACACACACACACACACACACACACACACACACACACACACACACACACACACACACACACACACACACACACACACACACACACACACACACACACACACACACACACACACACACACACACACACACACACACACACACACACACACACACACACACACACACACACACACACACACACACACACACACACACACACACACACACACACACACACACACACACACACACACACACACACACACACACACACACACACACACACACACACACACACACACACACACACACACACACACACACACACACACACACACACACACACACACACACACACACACACACACACACACACACACACACACACACACACACACACACACACACACACACACACACACACACACACACACACACACACACACACACACACACACACACACACACACACACACACACACACACACACACACACACACACACACACACACACACACACACACACACACACACACACACACACACACACACACACACACACACACACACACACACACACACACACACACACACACACACACACACACACACACACACACACACACACACACACACACACACACACACACACACACACACACACACACACACACACACACACACACACACACACACACACACACACACACACACACACACACACACACACACACACACACACACACACACACACACACACACACACACACACACACACACACACACACACACACACACACACACACACACACACACACACACACACACACACACACACACACACACACACACACACACACACACACACACACACACACACACACACACACACACACACACACACACACACACACACACACACACACACACACACACACACACACACACACACACACACACACACACACACACACACACACACACACACACACACACACACACACACACACACACACACACACACACACACACACACACACACACACACACACACACACACACACACACACACACACACACACACACACACACACACACACACACACACACACACACACACACACACACACACACACACACACACACACACACACACACACACACACACACACACACACACACACACACACACACACACACACACACACACACACACACACACACACACACACACACACACACACACACACACACACACACACACACACACACACACACACACACACACACACACACACACACACACACACACACACACACACACACACACACACACACACACACACACACACACACACACACACACACACACACACACACACACACACACACACACACACACACACACACACACACACACACACACACACACACACACACACACACACACACACACACACACACACACACACACACACACACACACACACACACACACACACACACACACACACACACACACACACACACACACACACACACACACACACACACACACACACACACACACACACACACACACACACACACACACACACACACACACACACACACACACACACACACACACACACACACACACACACACACACACACACACACACACACACACACACACACACACACACACACACACACACACACACACACACACACACACACACACACACACACACACACACACACACACACACACACACACACACACACACACACACACACACACACACACACACACACACACACACACACACACACACACACACACACACACACACACACACACACACACACACACACACACACACACACACACACACACACACACACACACACACACACACACACACACACACACACACACACACACACACACACACACACACACACACACACACACACACACACACACACACACACACACACACACACACACACACACACACACACACACACACACACACACACACACACACACACACACACACACACACACACACACACACACACACACACACACACACACACACACACACACACACACACACACACACACACACACACACACACACACACACACACACACACACACACACACACACACACACACACACACACACACACACACACACACACACACACACACACACACACACACACACACACACACACACACACACACACACACACACACACACACACACACACACACACACACACACACACACACACACACACACACACACACACACACACACACACACACACACACACACACACACACACACACACACACACACACACACACACACACACACACACACACACACACACACACACACACACACACACACACACACACACACACACACACACACACACACACACACACACACACACACACACATTTGTGATAATTAACATTTCGGCTTCTAAAATGGATTAGGTTTACCCTAAAACTAAATATTAATTTCTCTTGATTTCGCTTCCTTTCTTAGACAGTGCTTTATAGGTGCTTTTCAAATGTAATAATATATTTTTATGGATTTTTAGGCATTGTGCGCGCTTGTATGTATACACAAGCTTCACACACACACACAAGTGGGTGTCATTTTTAATTCAATTTTAAAATTATGGATATTTGCATCTTGAATTTTGAAACCGAGCTGCTTTGCTCGATTTTGTAGCCATTATCAAGTTGTATAATGTTTATCATAGATGAGCGGTGTTATTAGAAACAACACACGCATAAATCCACATAGATGGAATATTCATAAATCAAAAACAATTCATTGTACCCATACTACACAATTAGGGTCAGCCCAGTTTCATTTTAAGAGAAAATTTTTTTTGAATTAAAATACTATAGATACATAAGGTATTGAATAGCCCGATGAATCAAGGACAAAATACACTATACAGTCTCTAGAAAATTTTGTTCAAGTTTTGTTTAAAACTAATCTTATGCTTACATTTTTTCAATTAAGCATCGAGTATAAAAAAAAACACTTTTTGGTAATAAATTCATGTTGATTGGATCTAAGGGAGAATGATATGAGTTTTAAAGTGAGTGGGCATTTAAAATCTATATCGTGGAGCAGGTGCGTGTTTCAAAACATAAACTATGTGCCAAGAGCTTTTCTAAATTCAAAAAAGCGGGTTTTTGGGGGCAATTATGTCTTTGACCATGGTGATGGGCGAGTGCAAAACAACAAAATTATAGGCGTTGAGGGTGTGGACAAAATTTTACAACCCTACCAGGACTCTGAAACATGATGCTTTCAAAGGAATCACAAAGCATCGAGGTGAAGGAGGAACAAATCAAAGCAGTGACACAATTTATTTAGTAAACAAATAAGTGACAAATCAAATGTTAGTTACTTTGTTCATTGATTACATGTAAAATTATGTTAGAGCTTGAAGGGATAGTTGAGGGTTGAAGTATTAAAAAAGTTATTGCAAATTGGTGAAGCCTTTATAGTTTCTAATATTTTTTGGCCACTTGTTGAAAAATAAAGATGAAGATTTCTTCATTTTGAACTTTTTGTTCGGATTGCTGAGATATTTTTTTTTCGTTTGTTTAGTTGTCGGCATCGCATCCGTAGGGAAGAATAATCTTCCATATCTAAACGGATTGTAATCATAGTCACGATTGGGAATCGAATCCAGACCAACTGGATCAATACTCTCGCTCCTACCACTAGGCTGTCTGCCGACGGTAAAAGTAAAGAGGTAAATATTATTGAAATTTTTTATTTCTTAAAGTATTTTCTCTTTAATTATTTCTTTGTAAGTTTTCAGTAAAGTAGGAATCGATACAAGCGTTAAAATTGGTTAAAATGTTAAGTATTTAATAGTTATTTTTTGTGAACAACTGAAATAAATACAAAAAGCTTTCTAACTACAGAAAGTATGGGTTTCGATTAAAGTTGTGTATTGAAAGAGAGGAAGATATTTCAAAGCCAAAGAGCTAATTTAGAAAAGTATAAACTGAGTTATGAGATCAATTTGTTTCGATCCTAACTTTCGTTAACGATTATAGATGATTGGAGAGCCAAGTAGTAGATACTTTGTTTATATTGTTTGAATGTTTTTGTGAGTGGATAAAATACAAATATTATAAGGATATAAAGATAATAATCTGAGATCGATGATTAAGTAGTGTTATCCGGTAATGCTGCTTTATTCCTACACGTGCACAAGTTGAATATAGAGATTTGGTGTTCTACAAAAGTTATTATCAGGTTTGCTTTATCTTGTTTTGTATAGTATATATTAATATTTTCAACAAATGATGATATATTATCTAAATAAATATAAGATTTTCCTAAGAAAAAAAGGAACGCCAAAACAAAGATCGCTAGAATGCGTAAAGAGATGATTTTAAGTGTTAAGGTCTTACTTGTCATCAAGGACGAAATAAAAGTAAATGGAAAAAGAGGATCAATTACACCACCTCACTTTTAAAAGTGGGAAAAGCGGGAGTGAAAGAAGAAGAAATATAAGATTTTTCCATATTTTTTTAATTAAGTTTGGCTTAGGGTAGCAAGATTGAACTTTTTCGAAAATAATTTTCTAAATTCGATCGTTCCCTACTTAAAACTTGTTTTTGTCAGCTAATCTTCATAAAATGTAATAGCTAAGAATTTGAATTAGGGCCCAAAAAATTTTCAATTATAGGGAAGAGCGATGGGAGAGGGGTTATTCAGAAGTTTTTTATAGCACATAACAGTATAAAATATTTTTTACTCTGCTTCCATAGGCTAATACGCCTCTCATTAAAACTCATTTCATTATGTCTAATGTCAAAGAAGAAAAAATAAAGCAGACAAGCTAACCTTGGGCTTCTGCGCTAATAAATAGAGCAACTTTTAGTGAAATGTTGTGCTTGAAGCATCAAATCAATTCGCTGAATCTTTCATACGAACATGAGGATACCCGATGAACCACAACATCCAGCTTCGTTTCTACATTTCACCCCTACTGGAAGGGTTGGTGTAATGCATTGAAGCAGACTGAAAGGGCAACCCCACACAACACGAAGATGGTGGTGTCGAAACAGCGCAAGGACGCAGTAATCACAACCACACTCTTTTTATGCGTCTCATTAAAACGAACCTTTTACGCCTTATTTATTGCGTATGCAAATGACATATGGGACGGTGTCTTTAAAAGAAATATTTGAAATATCATTTCCACCAGTCTCAAGCAAGCGACGCATTTAGGGTAAGCCTTACTACGTTATCTTATTATTTCGCCTTTACGTGCGTTGCTGACAACTTGCAAAACCAAAAACTCGTCTCCCATTCAAAATATGCTTCATCTTACAAATAACTTCACAATAATAATTTGAATTGCCGTAAAAATTTTGATAAACAATGATAACGCCAAGTAGTCATATTGTTCAGAACAACATTCTTTTACCATTAAATCTTTTAAAGCAAGCGTGTTCAAAATAGTTCACCTCTGAACCAATTAATAACTTTTAATCTCATATTTGAAAATTCATATTAGCCTGAAATAAAGAAGATATACTTTTATTAAAATCCTAATTTATTTGGACAAAATGAAAGCATATAGCCCAAAAAAATTGTAAATGGGCATAATTGTTGAGATATTTGAAGTACAATGATTATTCAAACGCACTTCTACTTTGTTTTTAATTAAGTGAGTTATAAAGAAATTTAATTTAATAAATTTATGTTTAAACATGAATTTGGTACTAATCTAAGGAGTAAGGTTAAAATGGCATTCTAAGAAAATGTATATTTCTAATTGCAAGATTTTTTTAAGTCAAACTTTTGATAAACAGAAAATTTTTTCGAACTTATACATAGGATATATTGTTTGATCTGTTGAGTCTAAATATTTTATTACTGGATTTATAGTTGGCGGAATTCGTGGACTATGAATTCAAGTGAATTATAATAATAATTTATTCTTTTATATAGACCAAGAACAAAAAATTTCCCACAAGGTTTGGAGGTTTTCAATTAAGCACCACTGTTATTGATCGAATATTTACCAGTTTTACTATTTTCTGTCGTGTTTTTTTTCTTTTTCTGTAGTCCTTTCTTTTGCTCAACAATTTGTCACATGATTCTTTCTTTTCAACAAAAAAATCCCCCACTGTCTGACTGTCTTCACTATGATTTCAACAAGGCAAAAGAAAATTATTTATCTTAAGCCTTCCATTTTTGCACAAGTTTGTTCTTTATAAATAACGTTTTTACATAGGATATCTCTCTGCGCATAGTGTTTGGTATTTTATTTTTTTGTGAAATCTTTTGCAACATCCGATTTCAAGAGTGACATTAGAACATTGCACACTTTTGCTGATGAAATTTGACCAGCATCTTCGTATCGAAAATTTGGTCCTCTTTTTCTTCAGTTGGTATGCTAGTTGGAAATGTTTCTTAGTTGAATAATTCTGAAAGCGCCTCTTACATGTTAGCTCAATTTTAATGGGATTTGAACAGTAGAAAATATGGTCTTTTTGAAATATACAAAGTAATGAAAAAAATTTATACTTCACATGATAAAATATTTTGGGATGAAGAAGAGGAAATGGATTATTCCTATTTTTGGAAATAATTTTTTAGAAAAATCTAATAATGTTATCCTTTATTTTTTCTTCTTGAAGCTTTCAATGCCAAATATCCCAATTGAACTTTATTTCACATTTGTTCTTGTCTTCACAGTCAAGATACATTTTTAACTTCCAATTAATCTATCTGGCAAATCTTCTTAAATGTCTCATTCACTGACGTAAGTATTTCAGTCGTGAATATAAGTACATCCACATTAGCAAGTCAAAATTTTCTTAAAGTCTTTGAAATAATCAGCATAATATGGCTTAACGATATTGAAGCCAAGTGTATTTGTCAAATTTTATTTGATGATGCATTTAACGAAAAAGCTTTATTTTCTCAAAATCTTTAATTGTTTAATAGTTTGTAGAAAAGTTTAGAAAATTATATTTTTAATAGATTTGATTTTTTGGGATGTTTAAATTTTCTTGGACACAAATGCTTGTTTTGGATATGGAAAAATTACGTACAAGATTCACAGAGTTTTTTGAAATAAACAGATTGAACAGAATTCGATACTTTTGTGATTTGTCTATCAAAAATTCATTTTAGTATAAAAGTAATATAAAATATTTTTTCTTCTAAAACAAATATAATTTCACATAAAATTTTTTTATGCACTTAGATTTCGCTCAACAACTTCGTTTATCATGACGCTTGCTACAAAATTATGAGTTGTAAATATTATCGATATAATCTTATTAAAGGTTATTTTATTTCCATGCCCATTGTTATATATTATGTAATCTTTTTAGTGAAAATATCTGATTCATTTTGGTTTTAATCTAAAACATACTTGTAAATTAATATTTGATTGAGTTTATGAAAAGAGACCCATAATTTTCTTTGGACCAATTATGTTCAATATAGTACCGAATGTGAAGCATTCCAATAAAGGATAAATCATTCTCACCAAATGCATCTATATATAAATAAGATGCATATATTATAAATAAATATTCAAAACATAAAGCGATTTTAAGGATATTCCTATCTATATATAAACAATTGGGTTGGAGCAAAAAATAAAAATGATTTTTAATTATTTTCTTTTATTAGTTTTGAAACGCGTTATTATTGATCTGTAATTTGAGTGGGCAAGTTGCCTATGTTCAAAGGCAAAACTCGAATGTAGTGACTTCTTTTAAGAATCTAAAAGACTGGCAAAAGGCACTGATTTATATACAAATATTCATAGGTCATTCAAAATTTTTAGATTGATATTTTGGATCATTCTTTTATTAGACTATATAAAAAATAAGATTTGAATTTTATAAAAATTATATATTGAACGATCATCATAAAATATGTTAAAGAGACAAATTTATTTTGGAAGTCATAGTTTGGCTAATTTGGTTTTTATAATAGTTTAAAAAATTTATAAAAGTTGAATAAGGCAAGGATATACACAGTACACACCAAAGAGTTGCTTAAAAAATATAATAACAATTTTTTTTTAAAAAAGTTAAATTTAAAGTATGCAAAATTTTCTATCAAGTTTTTAAATTCAAACGACATCTTTCAACTAATTTTATTAAAATTTATATAGTATAGAAATAAGTATTAATGTATGTTATCAATAGTGACTTGCCTATCTTTAATGCCACCCATTTTACCTTACTAGCTTCGCATGCCACTGTTGGGCTTTTTACTCCATTGCTTATTTTAGATCAAAATTTCGATGTTAAATAAATATGTAAGGTAGTTTTAAAAGATCATGTAAATTTAAAGAGTTTAAAGAGTTTTCAGAATAATTTATTTTTTTTACTTTTTTTAAAAAATTGAAGGAATTTTGGGAACCATTATGTGAGTTCACTTTTAAAAAAAATTTTTAATTAATTTTTTCTTTTCTATTTTCTCTCAAAATTCACACAAACAACTTTTTTTTTATTTATACACAAATTAAGTATTTTTATTATTTATTATTAAAAAATATTTTAAAAAAAAAAATAAAAATTAAAATTTAAACCCACTAAATATATATATTTTTATATTAAAAATTTAAATAAAAAAAATATAAAAAAAATAAAAAAAACACAAAAACAAAATAAAAAAAATATAAAATATCTAAAAATTACAGAGAGAAGAATAAAAAAAAAAAAAAAAAAGTTTTTTTTTTATAAAAATTTAAACAAAAAAAACTCCCTTTTTTTCTTTTTTTTTCCTCCTTCACTAACATATTTCTTCTTTGGAGAGTTTTTTTTTTTTTTTTTTTTTTAAAAAAAATAATAATATAATAAAATATTTTTGATTGGAAGATTTAGAGCGAATGATCATTGATTGTTCGCAAAGTTTGAGAGATAAATATTTCAAAAAAAATTTCTGCTGCCTTCTCTAGTTGAACGATTTTTATTACAATACTTGGACTCACCCAAGAGTTGCAAGCTAGAATATCCAAGGAATTAGTGAAAATGGCCATGGTCCATCTTCTACTAGGTTTATAAGAAGCGAAATCTCTTGCCATTCTATTGAAATTATCTATACACAAACTTTATACTTATTATATAGTTATAAACTTTCTGTTTGATTTTTATTGAAGTTATTGACACGCCCTTAGTATGTTGAGATGATAAAACATAAACTGCTTTGAAATTTTACCTACATTGATTCATTGGTATGTAAATAGAAATAGATGCACGCACATTCAAAACAAACAATTTTACTCTCGGTTTCTTGTAAACTCAAATTGCGTATTTACTTTGGTTTAAGGGCGTTGGGTAAAAAACGGCGATTAGAATTTATAGTATCACAAATAGTCAAATCCTTATCGACCGCCCACTTTGCTAACTCGTGAAATGTAAAAAATTGGTGAAGAAAAACTTGACAAACTTTCGGTAAGTTAAGTCCCGTAATCAAACGTTTACAAATTTCTAAACTAGAATAGTAATTTCTATCAGTCAATCCAGAAATGTAAATTTCTGGCTTCATAACATAAAAAGTGTTAGCATCGTTTACTTTTGCCATATATTTTGAATGGGCATCCTCCTCTAAACTTTACTAGTTGTTCATCAATAGTGACAGCATCTAGTGAGGTCCAGTATCTGTAACAGTTTTCAAAAAATTTATCATGAATCACTCTGACAGCAGACAATTTATCATTTTGATTTATATGTTCAACACTATCAAAACAAATAAAAATATTTATAAAAGTAAACATTCGTTTTCCCATTGCTGCTCGTAAAAACGGATCGCCATTCATAGAGAAAAGATGTCGTGTCGCTGTTCTCTGGTCTTTAGCTTGCCCGATGTGAATAAGACATCCAAAATACGCTAATAGGTCACTAATTTTACATCTTTCGTAGCAAGCTCTTAAATCTTCCAATTTTGGAGTTCTTTTACTAAAACAAATTACTGTTACTGATACCTCTACATTTACATGAAGTAATAAAAAAATAACTTATAATTGCCTTTTTTCGTCATTTCCAAAATATGATTGATCAAAGCAATATCAAAAAATAGATTGAAGATTTTCATTACATCTTCCAAACTTTTTGCTTCATTTGTGAGACCATAATGACGTAAGGACAAGTTGCGACAATCCCAAGCTTGGACACGATAGCTAATTGTATTTGGAGGTTCCCAGAAGAATTTAGTTCCATCAGGAGCTAACAAGTTTTCGTCTGTTTCATCTTTTAGGATTTCTCCTTCTTCTTTTTCTTCTTCTTCTTCTTTTTCTCCTTCTTCTTCTTTTTCTCCTTCTTCTTCTTCTGGAAAGCGTTCTCTTGAAGTCGAAACTTCGTCATATATATCTGAGGCTGAATCGTCTCAGCAGAACGAATACTGAACAGATTCAGCAGAAGAATAAGTTGAATCATTTGATGAGAACTCCGTGGATGTAGCAAGAGTGAAACAAGTAAAGTGACAACAAATTGTAATGAAAAAGCAAAAATCTTTTCATGATGAGTAATTTACACCAAAGTTCTTACGGCGTGTTTCTATCACCAATCACAACATCTAAATTCTTTTCTTTCGCAAACCAAGCAAGGAAACAGTTGTGGCTTTCGAAAATTGTTACAAACCTTGAATATGATTTTTACCTTTACATTGAAAATTTCAAATGAAAATGACGTATTTGTACAAAAAAGATGCAAAATCGATTTCTCTAGCGAACCAAAAAAGTAAACAAATGCCGATTTCAAAAACTATTTCAATTATTGAATATGACTGCACAACATGTTCTGACATCACAACGTCAAAATCTAAACCAAGCAAGTGAACAAATATTGTTTTCGACATTTTTTTACCAACCTTGATTGTATTGTCTCTTATTTTCATTCAATTTATGACGTCATAATAAACATGCTGTAAATATTTTTACTTGGTGAAAAAGCATGTGGGTTTTTTTATTGATATAATGCAGGAGTGCCCATTGCGTCTATTGCGGTCGACCCGTCGATCGTAAAGGCATTGTGAGTAGATTATGGCATTGAGAAAGTAAACGTAAGCCTCGTTCGCTATAATCATAAAATTTGTCATGAAACAAATATGTACAGTTTTTTTATGAGTTCATTCAGTAATGAAAAGTGCGCAGGTACAAGGTAACACCAACAAATATTGAACATATAAATAAATATGTTTTGTATTTTTATAGTAGGTAGATCGTTTTGATTAGGTCATTTTATAAGTAGCTCGCATGCAAAAAGTGTGAGCACCACTGAATCTAACAAACAAAAGCGTATCTCAGCTTAAACTTCCTTCAGCATATTCTCTGCCTTCACTCATATTTTAAATTTTCTTAATTTTATATAATATCGAATTTTGATTTCAGTTTTTTATTAACTCAAATAATATCATTCACGTTAATACTAATAATGCTATAGCCAATGATGTGTCTATTTGACTCAAGATAATTTTTCATTCGCCCAAAATATTTGAAAGCTACGAATGAAAATTGTTTGTAAGCTTATTAATTTTTGAACTTTCGATTTCAAAAAGAGAATAACTTTTTTCTTTCTGAATTTTGAAAATTTTTCTAGAATTAAAATTGACTTCATTAACCTAAAAAATTGACTTTTATTGAATTGGTAAAAAAGATAGAGTTTTATTGAACTAAATAACTAAAAAAAGATATTGAAGACATGCCAAATTGATTTCAAATTTATTCATGGATCTTTTTTTAAGTGAACAAAAATTGACTTTATTGTCTTTTACTCACCCTGGTTATTATATTGTGAACTTATGTATACAGTATTATCATACTTAAAGTATAACATTAGAAGAAATATTTAAAATATCGGTATGTTAATGTTAAAAGTTAGTCTATTATAACTAAGACTCGTGAATTATTTAATAAATTAACTAATCAAGTCTATAAATAATGGGTGAGAGATATTATGGGTAATGCAGTTCATCTATAATCCTAACTCTTTCATCTTTATGGTTAAAGTCGTTTCTATGTCTTCATAATATTCAAATCTTATTGTTCTCTATAGTATAAAAATTATACCGTAGTTATAGCGTGTGCATTAAAGAAATAAAATGCTATTTAAATTAGCATAAACATTAGAATTCATAATTAATGTAGGTAGAAGTATGAATGACCTTATGGAAAGGATGTTTTTTTTATACTTTTTAATGAATTGGCCTTGAAAACTTTTTTTACCTCCATTCAGAATTTAATTATAAGTATTTTTCTCCGTGTAGTGAAAATTTTTTATGCAATTATATTAGAGCTTGCAAAAATTGATATAACTTTCAAATCTAAGTTGTGATTTACACTTATTTTCAACGGATTAAAATGATCCATAGTTAGCTGGTTAATTTGTTAGTTGGTTTATTTGTTAACCAATTGGTTTGTTGGTCAGTGAGTTAGCTATAGTTAGTTTGGCTTTTAATTAGTTATTTAATTTGTTTGATTGAAGAAAAATATCAATAATTTTATAAGAAAAATCGAGAATTATAAGAAAAATCCTGAATTATAAGAAAAATATGTTTAACATTTATTTTGTGCATATTTTAGGCTATTGAATATGTAGTAGTGTGATGTAATGATGATCAATCAATCTTGATAACTTGATGCTAATATTTTTCTGTTGTAGTTGATTTTTATACTACAAAGTTGTATTGATACATTTTCCAAACTTTCATCATGCTTCCAACTAAATACGTTCATCGTTCTCAAAACTATATATACGATAGCAGTGAGGGAATGGCGAACAGTAATTTGCAGAATTAAAGGGATTAATGTGGACCACAAGACAATATACGGATTTCCATATTAGGTAGCATCTGTAAAAACACCATAAGATTTTAGGAGTGAAGCTAGAGGAGTGTCACGCTTCAGAAAGAAGGCAGAGCGTTTTCCATATAAGATGGAGAACAATCCTGAAAAGTTCATAAAGTTTCTTGCTACAGTGACTGACCATATAATATTGAAACAAGCGTTGTAAGTGTTTTTGAAAGATCTTTCGTGAGATCTATTGATGCGATATTTAGAATACATGTAGTCATAGCTTGTCCTTTACACCGAGATTACTGTGTTTTCTAAATCCAGGTCTGCGCAAATCTACTTTATACAGGATTGCAGGATCCTAGTATAAATACTAGTAGATCTACTTTGTAGGTTTTCAGTAAAGGAAGAAAGGCATCCGCTAAAGTGTGGAAAAAGAACTGTTCACTATGGGGATATGATCCACGTAGACGAAGGTAAGAGCTCCTTTGTAGATTTCGAGAAAGACAGCTACACTTTTCGTTAATATTTCTGGAGAAAACTAAGAGCGAAGCAGAGGTACATGCGTAGTCTATGGAAATATAAAATCTCCTCTATTTGGAAAGAGAGGCATATATTGGGCATCATCCAACTTGATCCCTAGCAAGACCCCTTTGATAACGAAATTGACTCTTCACGAGAAATGAATTAGCATTTTATAATACTTAAGTACAAAAATAGAGATTCGATGCTAGGCTTACTAATTGGCGAAATAAACAGAATAATCTATGGGATGATCAAATCTTTTGCGAAACAGCAAAGTGAGGTCTTTTCGGAAATCTTTTTTAAAAGTTCTTAGAAAATGAACACAGTTTCATGTCCTTTTGAAGGAGGTGGCGTTAAAGAGTGGTCTGCCTTTTTATATATTTTCCCATTCTTTATATTTTAAAACCCTCATAGTAGGAAGCAAATTTTTATTTAAAATTTTTGCTGGAAGTAGATTTTTTGAGTCAATCAAAATCGATGTTAAACTTAGATGTAAAGTAGTCTAGCAAGGTCAGGGATATTTTTATCTTAAAGATATACGTTATGTACTTTTGGTTGTCTCCTTTCGTCTTTTCAAACCACTGATATCTTGACTTATCCTTTCTTTTTATTTTTACTATTTAGAGTCCTAAAATTTCAGAAATGAATCGCTATTCCATTCTATCCTTCCACCTCCTTTTCTTCATTGTAAGCGTTGATTAGTATTCATTTATATCTTTACAAATTCTTCATTTATTTATCTTTTTGAAATCTTCAAAAAAAATTCAGGGAATGAAGAAAGGTATAAAAATTGTAATACATATTTTTTGTCAAAGTTTTATTCGAAAAGATCGAAAAATTACATTAAAACTTTCTTAAAACAAATACAAAATATCCAAAAAATATTTTATAAGTTTAATATATTAATATTAAATAATATACGTAACCGTGAAATTGTTAGAGTTTGGAGGAATTAATTAAGGAGTAGGATACATTTGGAGTGAGCTTGTAACTTAACTTTAAATTCATGTGAGCACAATCAAGTTATAATATGATTATGTATTTGAAAACTAGTTAAAATGTTAGGCATTTTGAAGAAATGATATAAATTTAAGAAAAACATCTTTAGATTTATGGATTGTTATAAAAACATTTGATAAAACAAACCTTTAAGCTGTTGCATAAAAACAAAGATTCAATATAACTTGACATTTATAAAAATGATAAAAATAAAAATTGTAAAAATTGAGTCAACATTGCAGCAAATAGTAAGAAAATGGAATTTCAAAATTAGCACAATAAGTGTATAATATAAATGAAGGCACGGTTTTATAATTTTTATTTATCATATTTATAAACTTTAAGTTATATTGAATCTTTATTTTTGTCCTCCAGTTTCAAAGTTTCTTTTATCAAATGTTCAAAACTTGGTTGATTAAACTTTGAAAGTAATTAACATTTAAAATGTATTACTTCTGATGAGGGCTTTTTAAACAATTGTTCTGGCATATATTTCAAATGTTATTTCGTCTTTATGGTAAATTTGAAGATGACTTTAGTTTTCATTATAAACAAATTTGAATAATTTGGGGGCAAGACTGCCACTTTATTCGCTGAACGTTGAGCCTAATTGCACCAAAGCGAAAACGTTGTAAACAACCTTCAATATATTCATATTTATGTTCGAATTTTAATTCTTGATGAAATATTTTGCAGCTTTTCTGGTTATTTTCCAGACACTTTTACGAAGTCTAAACTATTTTATCAGAACCTGAAATAATTCCTCTGTCTTTAATTTTTTTTTAAAAATATTCTTCCAAAATATTTTGAGAATTATTAATGATTAAAATCCGCCGAATTGATGAGGGACCTGTTGAGTGGCTTTAGCATTAGTGTTAGTAAACTCTAATGCAATCTAAAAAAATTGCGTGATGCTGGAAGAGTCATACATCCAATGATATCATGTGTTTTATATTTTACTAGTAAACGAAATTTTTGCAAACGTTTGCTAACTTTGTCAGGGTATCATGATTTATTTCGTGTCATCTGTCATATAAGTTAAGTACGCCTTATTAGCCTTTCTCCGTTTCAATTTCTTTCAAGTAAACGGTGGAATTAAAATGTTATTTTACTTAAGCTTTTTAAATTTTTGCAATTTTTAAAAATATAAATGACCCAAAAAGAAACTCTTTAAAATTTCAATTTCACCACAAAATACAGCTTAATACGATTCACGGCATATTTTCTGGTTAAAATTATTCATATCTAGGTTTTTAGCTTTCATTAAATGTAGCAATTGTCAAAAATGAGCAAGGACTTTTCATGCATAAAGTTTGCATGCATAATCGTGAGTTCCGATGAAATTGAAAACTTAGATCAAGGAAGTTATAAAGACTTTCAGTATAGCTACATTCTCATTTTCCTAAGAAACCCTTTAGTACTCGAATTTTTTTTAGTTATTATACAAATAAGAGGCACACTTTTATATCGTTTTTTGATTGGTCAATATTTTTAAAAGTTTTAAATTATTGGGCATAATTCTATTTTGAACTTTATCATCGATCATTATAAGGAAACTATTTATATTTAAGGTTGCGAAAATTAGGTAAGTGATTTTTTTTATTGCTATGAATATGCACCTGGTACTCATCAAATGAAGATGTGTATATTTTGAAGCAAGTCAGAGAAGTACAATTCAACACTCTATTATAGTAAATCATAACTTCATAAAAGTGGCTTAAACCAACAGGAATTTCTTTAACTTATTTTAAACGGATTGCTTAACATATTGAATTACCAAAGCCGCCATTCTTTTAGCATTATTTGAAAGGATATATTTATTTCTAATTTTAAAGATTATACAATCCAATATTGCAAGAAAAGTGTGGTATTTTTACTTCTCAAAACAAAAATTTTTTTTACCAATTGTGTACTTTTAAAAATGAGTGATCGTTTAAAAATGGAAAAAATTGACAACTCTAGCAAATTAAATTCGTAAGATAATATTCTTGCTACGCAAAAGAGTTTATGTATACTTAAAAATTTCAGATTGTTTTATGTAAATATATTTTTAAACAATTTTGATTTTTGTATAAATAATGGTCCATATACAATTCACAAATTCAGAATGGAAAAGTCATGTGGTAATTTTCATAAGGCGACTTGTACAAA
The DNA here is from genome assembly GCA_030549495.1 of Nectonema munidae. Classification (NCBI taxonomy): domain Eukaryota; kingdom Metazoa; phylum Nematomorpha; class Nectonematoida; family Nectonematidae; genus Nectonema; species Nectonema munidae. The sequence continues at coordinate 177,884 of JAUIRK010000101.1, forward strand.
AACATTCTACATAAGATCACGTTTAAATAATGCTTTCAAAATATAATTGTCATTTCATTCAGAAAAAAATTAAATATTGGCAGTATCAATATTAATTAAAAAAAAGATTTATAAATTACAAATATTGAGAACTTTTGAATAACAATGTATTACACAAATCTCTTGGCAGTTTGAGAAAATAATTTAAGCTATAAACTGAGTTGAAACAATTTTATCAAATTCCAAAGAAACCTCATGTTAGAATTAGCCAATGATTAAAAAAGAGCTTGATAAGTCATAAATATTTAAAGAGTTTTATGTTTAAATTGATTTGCAATAAATGAGATATTGGAAACAAGCATTAAAAGTTTTATTTATTTTGTCAAGCTATGAAATGGAAATCTTCAAAACCGATATAAACGCTTCCAGAAGAATGACAGAACAGAAGTATTATAAAAATTTTAAAGTTAAAATATCTGGTCAACCAAACAAAAGGAGAAATTATGAGCAAGCTGAACAAGCCTCCATAATTAATCTTCCTGAAGGAAAATCAAAAAGAAAAATTGAGAAAGTAGATTTTGTGGCTGAATCGCTCTTAACAAACAAAAGCAAAAATGGTTTCAAAGAGTATACCAAAAATAGAAGGGTTGATCCAACAAGCAAAGAAATTAATCCAAAAAGCGAAAATACTTTCGAAGAAAGCCAGAGAAAAATAGAACAAAATAATAATTACACCGCACTAAGCGAAGAGAGTCAAAGAAGGATTTTGGGAGAAAGAAGATCTTTCATTAATTTGCAATCAAAAAGAAATCGCACAGGGTTGGAGAAGAAGAAAGGCATTCCAGCGGTGTCCAAGAGGGAGAGAAATGGATTGAATACAAGAAAAACTACTGAGAGCATACTTTCTGCCATTTATTCCATGCTGAACAATTCATTGTGCTCAAGTTTTCTTTTCGTTGATAAGAGCAAAAATTTTCTGGGAATGCTTTTTAAATTCACTTCCACTGGTCCTTCTGCTGCCCAAGACTTTTCTTTAAATCCTGACACTATTCAATCTAAGAGCGGAAGAGAAATGATATTTAAAGAGGGAACAGATCACGCTAAAAATGAAAGTGCAAACGGTGAAAAGGTTGAAAGTGCGGTGGATATCATTAATCGCTACATTGCCCGAAAATTTGTTGCAGAAAGAGGAGATAAAGTAACGGCTACTGTTGCAAAAAAAGCAAATGAAACAGAGAACATCACTCAAAGAAGAGATGAAATAGAAAATATTCAAATGAAACTGTTTACAGAAGAGAAAAGAGAGAAGAAAAGAAAGGCTACGAATTGGCGAGAAGTCATAGAACAAAATGAACTCAATGCCAGAAAGCAGGACATTAGAGCTTTAGGAGGAATTATGGTGGAGGAAAGACAACATCAGAAAAAAATTTCAATAAAGAATCAAAATGATGAAAGGATGCGACATGAAAGGAGGAAAAAGGATTCAAAAATGGTCTCTACCGCTATCAAAGTTGAAAAGAAGATTGAAGAAGAACTTCCAGAACAAGAAGTAAAAAGTCGAAGCCACAAAATTAGACAAGATTTTTCAAGAATGCCTACAAAAGTTCAAGGAAAAAAGCCTGTAATTAAAGTGAAGAAAGTAGAAACATCCAAAAAAATTAAGAAAGTAGTTTCACAAATAAATCAAAATATTCAAAAGAAAAAAAAAGAGAAGTTAGCAAAGGAATCGAAAGTGAGTAAGATTAAAATCTTGAAGAAAAGTGATAAAAGGGAAAACATTCCAATTGACAGAACTGCTTTAAAGAGATCGAAGTTTCAATCTAGCATGGATTCTTCAAAGAAAGATAACATCAAATCCGAAATCAAAATCCCAAAAAAGAAGGAGAAAAGTGATAGAAGAGAATTCTTTCGCCTAAACTCCCTTTCTAAGAAGTTGAAATCATGTTTACAAGATCTGAAGCCAGAAAAAAATGAAGCTTTGATATTCATTCGAAGAAAATTAATCACAGGTATGATAATTAAACCTCTTTTTCACAAATCGTTCCATTCAAATTATATATAATAGCGACATTTAATTCAGCATATCTTTTCTATTTTTGATATAAGTGTTGAGAAAATTGAGCATTGATCGTTTAGCGTAAAAGGGAGCGATCATATGTTCAAAAGTCAATAAAAAATACAACTTTTTTGTCTGAAATTTTGTCAATTTATAACACTTTTAGGTATAGGAAACTTGGGTTTCATATTTATATTACATAGTGGCATAAAATACATCACGAAAACTATTTGTCTACAAAATGTAGACAAGTGTAACTGTCATATATGATCATTGGCAAACCTTGTTTCTATGTAGAATAGACATAAAATCATAGCTCAGTATTTTCATAGCTTAAAACTTAAATAATGATATTTTGGAGCGATTTTCATCTCTTTGAAATCCCTTCCTTATAGTTTTAGTGAAATTTCAATACACTTCGTCAACTCTTCTATTCATCTCTAAGTTATGTCTGTTATCATTACTATCTTTTCTACTAATTCTCAAAATTAGATTAGTAATTTTTCTTTTCTCATTGTTGGATACAAACGACGAATTGTGCCTTCTCGATAAAATCGCCCCACGATACCTTAGAAGAAATAAATTATAATTCTTAAAATTTATTATTCAAATTTATGTAAATTTAATAAGTTGATTTATACTTACAAATTTTTCCATTGATTTTTAAAAAAGTTAAAATTTATCAAAGAAAATTATGTGCTTATCTATAAGAAAAAGACATTTTAATAACTTACGCCGATTTTAGCCATCGCAAAGATCTATTGACAACTCAAATTAAAAGTTTTACTTCTCCTTTTGGCTGACATGAAATGCAATTGTCGAGATAAATTATAGCACCTAAATTGCGGAGTTTTCAAAATGTTCATTTTATACAAATAGATTGACTTATTTATGTCCACTTAATTTTACTTTAATTTAAAATAAAAAAAAGAATTTAAAATGTAAGAGGAAAATTTTTAAATAAAAAAAGACGAAATTAAAGTTTTTTTACATTCAAAAAAACAAATAATATGTATAATTTTTCATTTGTACTAAAATATCGTCATTTTATATTTATTATAATTAAATATTTTCGATATTAAGAAGAAGTCATCGCGTTTTTCTAATAAAATTATGCCATAAAGCAAATGATTTAATTACCAAAACTAAGTTCATATTCGCTTTCAAGCTTAATGTTTTCATTTTGAAGTTTTTGAAAATGGTTTGCAAATGTTGCTAAATTATAACTAATCAAAGTTAGTATTCTTAGGTACATAAAGTCGTTTTTAAAAAAGCCAACGTTATATTAAATCCTTAGAAGAGTTTAATATAACTGGTTTACAAATTTGACTAAGAAATTAAACTAATTTCGAATAGTATAGGCATGGCTAGTGTTGTATGTAGACAAGTCTCTTTCTAAGTTTCACGTATAGCATTTGCTAAGAATGAAAGATTCCCTTTTCTTCGTCTTTTATCCCTTTCGTATTTTTAAATTTTATTCTACTTGACTTGCATATTTTTTTGGTAATGACTTATTACTTATTTTAATCTTATTCCTCAATGATTCGACAAACACATGCGCATAACGAATAATGATTTTAAGAAGTTTATACCGTTATTCCGACATTCACATTCCGACACCGACAGCGCTTCAAATCAAAATCTAATTTCTTTAAACATGCGCGTAGAGTTTGTTATCCGGCAAACAAAATATTAAACAATTTTTTTTCATAATACATTTTTAAGATTGACTGTGCGGTAGTACTACTTGCTGACACAATATTTTCCATATGTTTGTCTGTCAATCTTAGTTTATGCCTAAAGATAATGCATTGACGAAACACTAGTTTCTTTACTTCCCCCATCTCTTTGGTGTGGGATAGAAGTTGAAGCAATCATTTGTGAATGTTTTTTTTCTGATTAAACATAAATATTATATATAGTACTTCATTTAATAAATAAAAAAAATTAGCTTGAAGTATTGATTCTTTAAATATTTCATACACTGGTAGAAAGTTCGTTATTCCGACAATTCACAATCCGATGAGATCATGAGTGAAACGAATAGTGTCCGATAAACGACGTCTAACTGTATATCGCTTAGTGGAAGCACACAAAACTTTATTTGCCAAGCGTATAGCTCTTCATTATGCACACCTTAATCAAATCTTTTATATTGATTTTGACAAAATTTTTGTGAAAAACATTCTTCTTTAGAAAACTTCTCGGATTTCATCGTTTCTGAGGTCAAGAGCAATTGCATGAAGTACGCTACCATCATCAGACAGGTGCGCATGGAGTGGCAGAGGTGTGTGGACTACTTCCTAGAAAAAGACTCTAATCTTCTTCTGGTGTGCCAAATCCTCTCGAGAAAGTGAAGAAGTGAAACAGACCACGCATCCCTGGCAAATTTTTCTACTTTCTCTTTGTTTTAACTTGTTATTAACATCCCGTATATTTCCTTACAAATTTTTTCTTTATAGTCAAAGAAAAATGTTTGCTAAATAAATAAAACTTATATTTTTCTGTAAACCAGTAATTTTTTGTGCCGAAGTTCAAGTAAGAATTTCTTGAAATGTTTTTCATTGATTCAAATATTTTTGGATCTTTTTTTTTACTTGTTTTGTGTTACCTGCATTTATAAATTTTCTTAATAGACAAAAATAATCTTTCCCAAACTTCTCATATACTTTATATCAATAAGTAGTAATTTCTCTTCTATTTCATCTATTTTTAGGATATTCGATGCTCTCACCGTGAGGTTTAAATTGCCATCTCATGGCTGTGTGTGAGCATCAACCAATTAACCGTCAAGGATTACTTTGATGATCTTTATTCACTTATGAGTTGAAACTTGAAAGCACCATTAGGGTTTTAATTCAATCCAAAATTACCAAGTTTTGAATATATTAACAAATTTTGCAACAAAAATTTGATCAAGTTCTTCTAGTCAATCTTTCTAAAAATTTAATTATTCAGTTTCCCATTTTCTTAAATCGCGTTTCAATATTTGCCTTCACTCTAAATAATATTAAACTTTGTGCATTTGAATTATTGCAGTTGTAAATAATTTAAAATTCTTATAATAAAATTTATGAAATGTCCCTAGTGTTAATCTTCTTGTAATTTCTTATGAAATTTTATACATAAATATTTATTTTTTTTAGAATAAATTGATAACATTGTATTTGAAATTGGATCCTTTTAAACTGAATATGCTTGTGGCATAAAATTTTTTATATCAATTTTAAATTCCACAACATCAATGCTTTAAAAAAGGTAACGATCAAACTGTTAACTTTGTTAGGATGGGCCTTCTACCTTTAATAAGAAAGCAGATTTATAATAAATTTTGCTATGAGAAACGAAGATAAGAAATATTAACCAAGATAAAATCTAAAACCCAAGTAGAGAAAGGAGCTTATAAACACAAAGAGAAGAGTTGTTATAAGTAGCCTGTTGTTAAAAATACATCCTCTTAACATCCTCATCCGCGGATCTCAAGTTATTCTACATCTGCCATAACATCCATATCGGAAATTTTTAAACATTTTTCTTTTTTCTATATACAGCAAAGACTTTTTCGAATAGCAATTATGATATCCGCTTCCGCTAGTATGTCAAATTCGATATTTGTAACCGGTATACAGTATACACATATGGTAAACGATTCTAGATAAAAATAAAATTATAAACCGATTTCTATCATCTGAACCCTATCCAAGATTTTTGAAAGGTTAATTTACAAACAAATGTTATTTTATTCAAAATTGCATTTTCTACCCATTACAATTGGGTTTTACTAAAGATTACCCTACTAAACTTGTTCCCTCCTATTATATACATATATCTCAGAGTACGAGTCTTCTTGCTCTAACTGCTATACTTGTATGAGAGTTTGACATGTAAAAAGCGCCAGTTTTAACCTCATTAGCTTTCTGTGTCTACATCATTATTCATATTACTTTCACGTTCTCTTCTATGCTATTTATTGTAAATCTATATCTATATATATATTATCTATAGGTCTCTAAATGCTTTATTTCTGTTATGTTTTAACCAGAGAAAGAGTAAAATAAAGGAAGGTACAATTTATTGAAAGCCAAAGAAGTGTGTGCATTCGACAAACACACTAGTATTTATACACTGGAAAGATACTATGCAAATTTTCCAGTAACAACCCTAATCAAATGAATGGATTTTTGTAAGAAAATCTTTCCATTGATTTGATAGGGCTTCATGCAAATTCCTTTATAATTTGCATACACTTTGATAGAGGTAAACAATTTTTCACTGTATTCTCCTCCCAGAGAAAATTCTCCTCCCTCTCTTCCACCTCCACTCAAATATTTTCGTCATCATCATTTTGCCGCACTAAAATGAACAGCGTAGCACTGAGATAGAAATGAAATATTGCTGAATCTTTAGCTTATGTTATAGTTTACGTTTATGAGAAACAAATATTTTACACATTTTGTCCAAGTAAATTAAATTAGTTAATGAGTTACTTTGGTAAAAATTAAAGTGTTTTAGTTTATAATAAAAGACTCGATAATTTAATAATGGCTTGCATATAGAAATTTCCATACCTTCGCCAAACAGATTACTCTTTTTATGAAAAAATATTGTTGACTTGATCAAATAAAAAATGAAGTATGCGATGAAAAGCAAAGTGAATTTTTACGTTGAATATTTGTAATATAATAAAATTTATTTAACGTGATTACATCTTGGATAAAATTTCACAATTTATCATTGAAAATATATGTTAACGTAATTTTCCAAGTTATTTAGCAAATGGAACTTTGGAAAACTAAGTAGATCTTATGAACAAACAAGTTTGCGAGTCTAATTATTATTAAATGGAATTCATAGTTTTCTCTTTGAGGCTTAAATGGGGAACACAGCTAATCTAGTAAGGGATTTAATTCCGAACGATTTTATAACATTTTTCTGAATATTCAATATACGAAAGAAATGCGAATAAGTGTCTATATCTAGTCTTATTACTCTATTACACAAGGAACATTCTCTCATACTATCTTACGAGTGTGATGCATACCCTTCTTTCAGAAGAGTAAACTAAACTCGATAGAACTATAAACTGATATGCTCACAATTTATAGGAGGAGGAGAGAGAGCGTGCTCTCATCCTATCGCCCTCCTTCAAATCCGTCACTGAAAGATGTTTCCTATCCCTCCCCCATAGAAATACCGAATGTTGAATAGATATATAGACAAAGAGAATGGGAAATATTTATTTTTCAATGAAAACTCTCTTCACATTGCAGAGCAGTTGGATTAAGCTTTTGAAAAAACTTCCTCACTAAAGCGATGTAATTAAATCCAAAAATCTTGCTGTCAAATCCACTTTAACTGAAAACAAAATTTTTAAATACATATGTGTAAAGAAGATTAAGTAATCTGTGTAGATTAAAATAAAATTTTTATGCTGTGAAGAAATCCTTATCCACCGCTTTTTTTTATTACACGACACAAAATTTCTTCAAATTAAAATGGCGACCATTATTATTATTATTGGACAGAAATCTATATGAGTGATTAGAATTTATTTCATTTTTAGGTATAGCTAGAAATATATAAAAAAAAAGTGTAAATATGTGAACAAAACTCTCATCAGTCATCATATATGTAGACTTACCATACATCGCGGTTTAGCCGGGACAGTCTTGATTTTAAGGCCTTGTCCCGGCGTCCCGACCGGTCGATGGAAAAGTCCAGGTTAAACCCTTCAACAAGCTAACATGGCCCTATAGGTCAGTAACGGCTCGCGAAGAGGTGCTGTGGTGCTAAAGCACCACCAATCTTTTTATGCTTCCCCCACTAATGAACTGTTAACATATTTAACATTCATTTTACAGGGTTCAGTTTACAATATTTTTTTGACTAAAAGTTTTGGTCATCTATATTCCAATCTAACTGGTTGGTTATCTAATAATTACAAATGGCAAAGCATGATGAAAAATTATAGCATTTTAATGGATTGAAGCCACGAGCCGCCACTGCCAGGTATATAAATTTGTTTTGCAAAAAACATTTTGCTGATTTTATTGAATTAGGTTAGGTATTCTGAAAATAGCAGTAAGTAATTTTTCTTGATCTAACAGTTTATCCTACTAAATTAGCCTTCAATTTAAATCTTGCTAAAATTATTGTGCTTATTTAGTTTATCTTAAAATGCCTAAAAGAAAATACAATTTTACCAGTGATATTAAAAGAGACCATCCATTTTTAAAAGAAACTGTTAATAGCAAAGTTCTTTGCAGTCAACCTGTTTTTCAATTGGCCATGGTGGACGCTCAGATATTAAAGACCACTTTGAAACTAAGAAACACAAATCTTCTCTTGAGGCAGTAATGTCGTCATTTCGTGTGACAAACTTATTCAAGCTGCTTCTTCTTATGAGTTTCTACTCTTAGCAGCGAAAGAAGCTACTTTTGCGTATCACACGGCTATTCATGGACAGTCCTTCAGAAGTTCAGATTGTACCTCTAAGCTAGTTTAAAAATTATTTTGACCTAAATTTGCTCTTCGAAGAACAAAATGTGAAGCAGTGGTTACGAATTGCATTGCCCCGATGTTAGCTGCTGAACTACGTCAATAATTAAATAAAGCAAATTTTATTTCGCTTCTATTGATGCTTCAAACAGAAATGAGATCAAAACTGTTCCAGTTGTAGTTCGATATTTTCTACCTGATGTTGGTGTGAAAGTGAAACTTTTAGAATTGACATCACTTGGAGGTGAAACAGCTGCAATACTCGGTGAATACCTGGTTTCGGTTCTCGAGCAAAATGATCTTAAAGAAAAACTTGCTGCGTTTTGCGCAGATAATTGTAACACCAACTTTGGAGGTTTGAAAAGAAGAGGGCAGAATAATGTTTTCTTTAAAGTAAAAGAAAATATTCAAAAAAATCTGACAGGGGTTGGATTAGCACTGCAGCTTACATTGTGCACCATTACATTCAACATGCTGTAGATAATCTCCCCGTAGCTGTCGAAAGCCTTGTTGTAAAAATCTACAAGTTTTTTCATATATACACTGTTCGCGTTACAGAGCTCAAACACTTTTGCGACTTTGTTGATATTGAATATCAGTAAATTTTGCAGCACGAAAAACAAGATTTCTTTCTTTGCTACCAGCTTTACAAAGAATACTTGAAATGCTTGAAGGATTAAGAAGTTACTTCAACTCCCAAGAAGGTTGTCCTACGCTAATCAAAAACTGTTGTGAAGACCCAACCCAAGAGCTCTATTTAAAATTCGTTTATGGGCAGTTGAAATACTTCAATCAGACTATTTTAAAGCTAGAAAAAGAAAGCATCAGTGCTGTAGAAGGCCAGAACTAAAGCAAAACGTACTTACAAAGAAAGAAAATAACTTCTTGCCATCCCAGGCAATGGTGCTCCCCTGAGAAAGCTAGAAGAGGCAGGTGAAGTAAACGTGAGAAGGTTTTACAAAGAAGCAAGAAACTTTTATGATAAGTGTCTATCATATCTGGGTTTTTATGATGAAGCTTATGAAGATTTGCATTTTCACCATTGAGTTGACCTTAAGGCGGAATTATCGTGGGAACAAGTGCTTGAATCTACAAAAAAAGATCAACGTAACGTTTAGGAAGCAGATGATTGACAGCGACTCTTTTTGATGAGAAAGTAGTTGTAAAAAAGCATATTTCCGAATGTTGCAAGGAAGATAGCTGGCAGAAAGCATCCCTTGAACAGAAATTCTCCAGATATTTAAAAAATTTGAAGAAAAAGTCATAAGGAACATCAGGTCCCGTTGAGAGAATTTTTTCCATCATGAATAACAAATGGTCTGATCAAAGAAGTTAAAAACTGGAGCAGAATGTGAAATCCCTTATCACCTGCAAAATTAATTCGAATCTTTATTGCTGCGTTTTTACGAGAAAGTCCAATTAAACAAAAACTTTTTGAAAAAAGTTTTGGCTACAGATAAATATGATTGGGCGAATATATAAATTTATACAGTCTATATAGGTTATTTATAAAGAGTATAAATAAACATGTCTGTGTATTTTTATTTTTTTATCTGATAAAGGTCTTTGTTGTGAAGCGTCCTGGTTTTTAATTGCAAAAATATGGCAAGTCTACATATAGGGAGGAATATTATTTATTAATAGTATAAATCAGTAGAGTTAAGAAAGAGATATAAAATAAGGAATTTCATTGCAGAAAAAGAAAGATTGAGTAATTTGGTATAAAAGTAGCTTAAAATCAAGAAATGGCCGTCCATTTGAATAATTCTGCAATGAATTACTCAAAATATATACAATATTAAAAAAAAAAAAGCAACAAGTCCTTCAATACCTATATAAACATACAAAAATCATGTGTAATTTTATTTAATCAATCAAATACAAATAAATACCAAATAATGAGACTTTGATTGCGTTCATAAATAATCTAAACTGAAGTGCTAAGGACGTTTGGTAAAACTTCTAAAACTACTGTCAAAATAAAAATGGTAATAAAAGTATTTGAATGAAACAATTTCTTTCCCGTGTTGATTTCATATTTTCTTGAAAAAAGGAAAAAACTTGGAAATATTGCACTTCATGTTAATGCTCTAAAGAAGTCAGATTAGATTCAAACGAAAGCATTTAATATCAACTGAATGATCAGAATTTTTTTAAGATTTTATTTTAATTATAAGATTACCTACATATGGTATTGCATAAAAAGTAAGTAATATAAAAATTGATCTCACATGATTTATCTTCAGGTGCTAAAATAATCTTTTGTTAACGATTACAATAAAATTCAATTAATTCTATGCCTCTTACCTAATTTGCTTGAAAAAAATAAAACGAAAAAATATTATGATGTTTGGTTAAATCAAATTAAATTATAACTTTGAAAAATGCAAACAATATGGAATAATGTGATAACACAATTTTTTAAATTAATAAATATATAAAAAATGTTATCTTTAATTTGAAAAAAAATTTTGTTTGAAATAAAAATTTATATTAAATGTATAATATATTTGTTAATTAATCATTACAGGGGCGATTTAGAAATTGGCATTAGGGAGGAGGATTTTACTAAATTAGGACTCAAATTTGAAGCATATAAATTTAAGATTTATCAAAAATTTGTAAGCTATTTTTATCTTATTTTGGGTAATAGTTTAATAAAAAGCGAAAATTGACTTTTTAACATAAAACTTAGAGTATCATAATAATAATATATCAAAAAATATTAGGTTTATTATAAGAAAGTAACTAGATTAAGAACTAAGAGAGTTTAGGAGACCCATCCGTCTAAGACACTTTTTAGCATACATATCAATACTAGTGACAATATCCAATCGAATATCTCTGTGAACAAAAAGAAGAATGAGAGCATTAAAACGATCCTCATTCATTGAACTGCGAAGTGAATTAATGTGATAAAACTTGAGGTGTTAAATAAAAAATTTACAAAAAAAAATTTGATAATATAAAAGTAATAAGTGTCACACTTAACTACGATTGAAACATAAAAAACTTTTTAGGGCTTCTCACTTTAGAGAAAGATTGAATCTAAAAAACGAGTTGCAGAAATCATCATAATATTTGAGTTCTACGAAAAGAATTAGATCAAGAAAAATTTTCAAGCAATTGGCAATGCAATTTTATGGGGGGGGGGGCGCCCCCTTTAAATCCGTCAGTGCATTATTTATATGCACCCTTTAAGCATGAGAAAATAATTAGAGAATAAAAAATACCAAACCACTTAAAATTAAATGAAAAAAAAAATTAGAATAATTAAAGAAAAAAGCAGGTGAAATGCTGAATTATAAAATGTTAGATGCCAATTTCCTCAAGTTGATTGAATTAACACTCTTCACCAAAAAATTATATATAAAAGATTTTCATTAAAAACCAATTAAAAACAGCAATAAAAATAATAAGTTAGTAAAATTGGTAAAGGAATTTAAAAACATTGAAAGCTGTGTTGAAGAATAGAGGTTAAAGTTTGTTAGATTCTCATTTTATAATTCAGAATCTTTCAAGAAATACCAGTAGAACACTCTACCGCTGATTTTGAGTTTAACATATGTTTGAATCTGAGTCTCAATTTAAATGTCACTCAATTTAAAATTTAATTTTCAATTGGTTGAATGTAAATCACTTTCATGTCCGATATATATCAAAACCAGGGTTTATATTTCAAAGAAGGCCTTTCCATTTGATGATTAGATATCACACATATAAAAACGAATATTTAAAATATATAACATGATGCTTTGTGTCTCACTATATATGATATATTTTACCGAGATGGCTTTTATGAAATGATGTTTTAGTATTTGAGATGGAACGTTATGAATGAAAATATTTTACCAAATTGTCAACATATAAGACTTTTTTACGTGTGGGAATCGCATCCAAGAGAAGAATGTTCCTCCATAACTGGAAAGATGATTTTATGGTAGGATGAGGTATCGAATTCAGAATGACCGAATCAAGACCCACGCTTCAACCACTAGCCCATCTGCCGATATATGAAAGGATTCATTCCTTCTTTATCTCGAATCCTTTTATAACGACAATGGATATAAGATACATTTAAAATTTGACGCTTTTTAAAAATATTTTAACATTTGAGTTGAAGCTAGATTATATAAGGGAACTGAAGTAAAGGAAATATAAATATATATTTTTAAATCTACGTTTGAAAAAAGAAACCAAATATCTTTGAAACACTCTTTATATCAAAAATGAAAAATAAAAGCCAGACACAAAAAAATTAAAATTGAAAAAACGCATAATAGGATCGAAAACGATATGATATAATTTAGGAACTAGAAATTACAATCGAAAAAAGACAAAATAGAATTAAAAGAAGAAAAAATAGAACTAAAAATGGTATGCATATTATTATATTATATACACACATTATGTTTAATTAGAACACTAAGATGTTTCCTAGGCGTCCTCTAACAGGGCGCAATATTTTAATTGAAAGAAAAGCATTCGGACGGGAGGCTTAGAGATGGAACACTGCTTGGAACATTTTATTCAGTGTTCTGCTAAAAAATCGATTACGTATCAATATTTTGATAAAGTATCAAAGAGGTATCATATTAATGCTATATATTGGTACGTTAAAATAAATATGAATAGTGAATGAAAAATTACTCTTCTAAAAATGACAAAGAAAAAATTAACATGTGTTTATGTATTGTAGAGATTGTCCATCTTTTTGAACATATGTTCCTAACTTGCTCGATGTATGATTTTATTTTTTTTATAAGTTGAACTGATTATGCTATGTAGATATATATATTTTTTTTTCCTGAAAAATATTTTAAATAAAATCCTTCTTCTTCTTAAGCAAAATTTCTTACTTTTGTTATGCCTATGGTAATGTTCACAAAATTAAGTTAAGATTTAAAAGTAAATATCCTAGAAAAAAGGGATTCTACTCTGAAAAAAATTACAATTAAATATCAATATTAAAAAAATATCTAATTTAAATAAATTAAAGAAATTATGCGCTCCGAAAATTAAATTAATTTTTCATGGCTAAAATTTTTATTTGTAAATTACATCTTAAGTAAAAGTATAGCTATCAGATTCATTGGCGTATCTTTGTAAAATTTCTACGTACCCCAGGTTTGGAAGCGGTAATTTATTGGAATCAAGCATTGACAATGTATCTTTCATTTAGACGGATCTTTAAAATTTTAGGATAAAAAATGGAAAAATGTGTGGCATACGTGTTGAAAGTTTGTTTAATACGACAAAAACAAAATTAGTGGTCACTTGTATTAATTATAACAAATAGATATAAAGATTAAACACTAAAATTTGTTGTTGGAAAAAGTTTGAACGTATTCCAAGCTTTTGGTTCTGATAAAAATTTTTACAGTGCCTGTAATAATTATTCTCAAAAAAATTAATTAATATCTATTCACTTTCCGAATTGACAAGTTTTGGTCTGTTTAATGCTATATCAAACTTTTTTTAATTTTTTTCTGTCTCAAGACACTTTAAATTTAAGATTTTTGGTCTATATTTGAAAAAATTATGGATACTAATTCAAGCTAATCGTATCAGATATCTGTACAATTTCCAATAATTATATTAAACTGATCAGCATAGGAGTTTTATTCCTTGATAAATTATCAAAAGGAAAAGAGTATAAAAATAGTCATAAAAAGTTTTCAAGAGGGATCTATATTTTTCATTTTAATTTAGAGGAAGTAAATCCAGAGACCAACTCTGGTGTCAAATTCTATGAGAGGGGTGTAGTTTATATGACAGTTTTGAAGGGAACTATAGGATAATAAATTTAAAAATTTTTCTATTTATATAATAAACTTGGTTATGTAAATTGAAAAGAACATAAGAAAATATACTAAATTATTTTAAAAAATTTAAAAAAAATGTATGAGTTTAATTTTCGATAAAATCCTAATTTTGTTGAACTTAAAATAAATTTCAAAATTTTTTGTCGATTAAAGAAAAAATAGATAAAAAAAACAACAACAAAATAGGGAGGGTAAAAATTTTTTTAATAAAGGGAAGAGGGAAAGCACTTGTAAGAGTTTTTAACTCCACTTTGGTGTCCGAGTCGATCACAGAAAAAGGGGCAAGAAATCTCTGCATTTAAAAGAGCAATAATTTGTAGTGGACATGTTAATAGAATTAGTAAACTTACTAATTAACTAATTTAGTATAGAAAAAATGAATTAGAGGAAATATTGATATCAACTTTTTAGGTTTTCTTTTATTATTGAATTTCGTGGAAATTATAAAGAAGCTAATATAGAAATAGGAAATAGTCTTTATTCAAAATTTCTTAAAAGATATTTTTTGGCCACTATCGTCCTAAACACACATATGTGGTATAGTTAAGATCTGTTGATGAGGATATGTGGGGGAAAATTTATCTTTAAAAAAATGTATACTATTTCCATTAACTTTTTATTTGATATATCTTATCAATTCATACATTGTAAATATAGAGTAAATAATATTGGCATTCATATAAGACAGAACTCTGTTATCCATTCATTTTGATAATCGCAAAGCTTACGAATCCCATAAAAATTAGGTTACATAATAATTTTTCAATATATCAAATTTTTATTAATTGTTTAATTTTAAAATTTTAATTTTTGATTTATCACTTTTCTTAAGATTGGGATTTCATAAGGATGTGGAAAATGAGAAAGTTATGTCTTAAAGTTGATTCAAAGCGTTAGCAATAAAAAGGGTTGCTTACTTTTCAATGTTTTTTCTATAAAAAAAAGATGAAAATTATAATGGATATTTTTAGAAACATATACTAATTATGTAAACTGTTTATAGGAACGGAAATTTTTACATTCTATATTTTATACATATATTCCTCAATATATATATAATACATTTATAAAATAGATATCTTTTGTTTCCAAAAAGTTTTGAAAAGGAGGCACATTTTGCATTGAAACTACAAATATACATGAATATTTTTTACCTGATAAAGTGTGCGAAATTCAGTTCATAAAATGCTTAAATACTTGTATAAACTTTTAAGTGAACAAAAGATTTAAACAAAATCATAATTTTTCTGAGTGTTTGATGGGAAAATCACCTTTAAAAAAGGAATCTGTAACTTGCTTTTAAAAACTTTTGAAATACTTGAAGAAAGAATATTACATATTACCTCAGTGGTTTGGCAAGAACTAGGGTAAAAGTATAACGTGTATAAAACTTACAAAGTATACGTAGTCTTGGAAGACTCTTATTATACTTAAATAACAAAAACTTGAATGTTGAGATATCCGATTTATTGTCGAAATTTTGGAGTAAAATTTTTCAAATTTTTTAATATTAACTTCTGTGCTTTATTCTTTTTTCATTTCATTATATATTTTTCGGTTCTATTTTATCCTTTTTTTATTTTAGCTTTTTGAGTTCTATACTAAAAAAAGATAAAATTGAATCGTAAAAGGAATAAAATAGAATCGAAAAAAAGATAAAATAAAACTAAAAAAGTTATACTATAAATTATATATAAATATATGCTAGAAATAAAATATAAGGAGTGATCTTACGTAAAATAACAAAAGAAGCTAAATATAAATAACAATGAAAAAATTAAGATTTAGCAGGTTAGTTGAAGGATATAGGTATCAGAAAAAAAAGAATTATAAGGTCTTACTGTCTTCAATCTGTTTTCCCTTACCATTTCAAGTAAATATATCAGCAGCGGATATACCGATTAGTTTTTCCGCTCCATTATTGTTGGAGTGTTTTAATTAATGCGTGTTTTTAATATTTTAATATTCATTTAAACGTCTTTTTAATTCAAAAAGGATTTTAAAAAACAATTTTGAACTTAGAAAAGTACTCTGTTCATTTAAGTTAAGATATGTTTGAAATAAATCTATATCCATTTTTCTACATTTCTATTTAAAATTTTATAATTAGTGCTTCTTTAAGTATTCCTAATTAAATATACAAGTCAATTGAAAAGCGAAATACCGAACATTAATATCATGTATATTGTATAGGTAAATCTAAAATTGATTATTTTAATTCATGAGCTTTATTAATTGGATAGTAAGTCTTTCAAATTTTATAAAATTAATTAGAAAACATGAACTTTTTACTCTCAAATTGATATTATGCATATTTATTAAAATTTAATATTAAAATTTTTTACTAATTGTGTATTTTCATCCTAATTTAAAAAAATATTATACCTATGAATTTTTTTGATAATTAAATTAAAAAAAATTAAATTCTGATTTTTAAAATACCTAGAAAAAAAATATTTTAGTATTTTTTCTTAAGGTATTCGTTTCGATAGAGCTTCAAGCCTCATTTCCTCATAGTTTGATACAAGAGGCGTAATTGTGCTACTCAATTGTAATTTTCCACTGAGCTTCTTCACACCTATTTTCTAGACAAAGTTATTTCGTACCTGGAACAAAAGAGAGACGTTGGCGTAGTTTTCTTAGACATATCAAAAGCGTTTGATAGCATCTCGCATAAACGTTTACTATTGAAACCCTACTTTACTATTTATAAATTTTTTTTAATTTGTAAACATTTTGTCTTACTGATGTCACGAACTGTTCTTTTTTTTATAATTGTATGAATAAATCTTTCTTTATTGAAACCCATAAATATGGTTTTGATAGCAAAGCCCTGAACTTTTTCGATTCATATTTGAAAAACAAAACAATTCATTCAGTTTAATGCCAATGACTCACAAATTCTTTCTCTTTCCAAAGGTGTGTCTCAAGGCTATATTCTGGGGCCAATATTTTTTATAGTTTATGTGAATGATTTGATCAAAACTTCTAAGTTTTTTGACTACGTAGTCTACGCAGATGACGTAACTCTTCTTTTTTCGGACCATTCATATAAGAATCTCTCCTTTTCTGAGAACCTTTTTCAAGTTAAACGTTGGTTCGCTTACAATAACTTGACAATTAATAAATTTAAAACTAAAGCCATGATTATTTCTTCAAGTTCTCAACCTGTTTTATCTTTCTTTCAAAAAGAAAAGCTTGATGTTGTGACGAAATTTTATCTACTTGGTTTACGTATTGATAGTAAATTGAATTTCCATAGCCACATTACTAATCTTTGAATGAAACTCAGTAAAAGCACAGGCATGTATTATATAAAGTATTTTCCCCTTTATGTCAAATTGCTTTTATTAAAAACTCTTTTCTTGCCTTAGATTTCTTACAGTTTGATGAATTTTGGACATGCAAACTTGCATTCTCTTCAAGTTTTGTACAAAAAAGCGATAAGAAATGTTGCCAGTACAAGCAAATATTCTCATACTAACAACTTGTTTGTGGAATATGATCTTCTTAAACTCAAAGATCTCTTCTCCCAAAAAATTGGACTATTTCTCCTTTCTTCATTTAATGCGACGCATGGACTTTTTCCGAAACTCATTTTATACAAACAGAAAGTCTCTTATTCTTTTATTTTTCTGTTTTTTCCTTTTTTCCAACGTGCACTTATATATTCCTCTAAAGATATTTATATTCTTATATATTTGCTGTACTTTTTCTAAGTTTCGGATATTTTAATTTCTCTTATGTCTATATAACTTAATATTATTTATATTTCTACATTTCTCTTTATTTCATTTCCATCCAACTTTATCCTATATTTATTCTTGTTTTTTGGAGACAGTTCATCTCGATGGTAGTTCTGACTACCCTTTATTCGTCTCTAGCGTGTCACAATACCCAGTTTGCAATACCCCTCATACAAAGTTAAATGATTCATAATTATATTTTTCTGTTGGTAAATAATTAATTATATATTCCTTTTCAAACAATGAAAGTAAGAGTTGATAAAACCTCCTCAAGCAAATATATTCCTGGAAGAAAAAATTGTCAAAAATTATTGCAAGATCTTGGGACACTAGAAAAGAAACACTAAATTCTAAACCCATATAACAAAGTTTTAGATTTAGTATACAAGGTGAAATGCCTACAATAACATTTGATTGACACATTTGAGGCGTTGTGAATCACAGTTTAATAAATATCGATTTTGTCTAGGATATTATAAATTGTTAGTCACATGTTTCATGTAGTTAAAAGTTTATATCGTATTCCTTCGAATCAAGATGTTTTTATTAAAAAGATATTTTTTTTACATTTTGTTTATCTAATGATGCAATTCGCACGATAGCGATGAATTACCATGGGATATTTTTTTCTGCAATAGAATAATGTGATTCTATACATTTTTCTCATTTATTTATTTTATCAAAATAGTGGGACACTTCAAAGTAGATATCAAAGAAATATGTGTCTATCATGCTATCGAGGAATAAATGAAGAATTCCTTTGTATCTATTTTTATTGATAAACTTTGAAGATAAATTTTCAAGTTTTAAAATGTTTTACATAATATAAAACACCGAATAAAATTTCATCAAAATCAGATCTCGAAAACCACAAAAATCAGATTAGAACAGTAATTATATTGTTGGAAGCTACAATTGTGATCGAGGCAATACAATTAGATGACAACGCGTGTACAAATTAGAAATTACGGGAAAAGAATGATTTTTTTATTCCTACAGCTAGAAGTCTTGTGTGCCAGCCCTTTAGTGTTTGATATCTATGACGAACAAGTATATGCATATTTTGTCGAATCAAGCATCAGCACAGATGATCCAGTAAGCTATTGGAAACTGAAGCAATCCAATTTCCCACCGCTATCTAAACGCACTTTTAAATATCAAATATGTTTTTAATATTCAGATTAAGAAATAGAATCGTAATTTGAGAATCAGAATCAAAATTTTAGAAAATAAGAAATCAGAAATAGAATCAAAATTGTACTTAACAATTCCGACAATCACAATCACAAACATAATCATTTATCTAGATTCTAGAATAAGCACAAACCCTAATCAAGATTCATTTTTTTTGAGAATTAAAAAAATATATTTTTTATAAAAAAACACTATAAAAAATCTTCAAATATACTGATAAAAAATAATAACGAGCCAAGATACTTAACAATTAAAATTTCTAATTTTTATAGAAATTCAAGATTTCAACAGTAAACACTAAAGTGAAAATAACGCATTTGGATTAATAGTCCTTTAAAACGGTTATTACTTCTAGAAAAATTAATTGTATATTTATGAATATTTATGATAAGCCCATCTTTATTGGTTACAAAAATTTGTATTGATTATTATTATCATCGATAAGTATGACAAATTTTTTCCCATTATTCTTTGAATCCTCAGTAATAAGTATACATGGAATAGTAAAGTTCAGATTTCAAAAAAACTAAAGGGTGTATAAAAATTTTAACTTTGCAAAACTATAAACTTTGAACAAATATTTCAAAAAAAATATTTAAAAATCTTTCAAGCATATCATACTTGAGAACTTTTTTTCGTTATTTTTCGTAATCGTATCCATTTGAGCATTTTTAAGAAAATGCTTCTTTTTTTCGAATATTAAAAAACATTTTTATTCGGGGTAAAACTTCAAAATATTACGCTTACTTATATTTTGAATAAACAAGATATTTAAAAAAAATTTTAGTTTTTGTATTTCAGAAAATAAATTGAGTGAACCACTCTTTCATATTAAAAGAAGTAAAATCTTACTTTTAACTTGTGAGGGAAAAGCTAAAATGAAAAATTGAACCTAAAATTTGAATTCATGCAAAATACTTAGGGTAAATATGAAATATAAACCATTTGTAACTAAAGTAAATGACTAAAAATGATACCGTGATAGTTTCCCTACCGACATTTTGGCCAGAGGCAGTGTGAGCAGCTAACATTTTGAATAAAGACAGTTTAATATTCATTCTAACCTTTCCTTTCTTAACTTTACAGTCCAATTTTGCCAAAATGGAAACAATTTTAAAAGTTTTAATTTTAAACATGCATGTTGATAAAAATTTATGCTATCTTATTTGTTATTTAGTAAATCATATTTATACAAATTTTTATAAAAAAATTATTTTGATTTAGTTAAAATTCAGGAAAATATCAGTGAAGAACTTGTAAAAATCCAATAAATTGATTACAAATTTTTAGAATAAAATTTAAAAAATTTTAAGTTGTAATTTAAAATTTTTTTATTTATTTATAAAAAATTAAATCATATATTTTATTTTAAATATAAAATAGAATTTTTTTTGAAAGCAAATTTTGGCAGATTAACAAAAAAAAATTCCCAAATTTTTATGGAAATTAAAAATTTAACAGTAAACACTAAATTGAAAATAACGCATGTTGAATTAATATTTTAAATTGTTTTTTTTATAGTTTTAAATATTTAATTGAATTTTTAAATGGAATCTTTATAATTTTGCCCATCGTTATTGGTTACAAAAATTTGCTATTGATTATTATTATCAAATCGCCATAAATTATATTGACAAATTGTAATGAAGAATTGGAGTTAGTTTTTGTTCCTCCAGTATTATGGTAATACATGGAATAGATAGTGTGAAGAAGGAGATTTCAAAAAAACTAAAGGGTGTATAAAAATTTTAACTTTGCAAAACTATAAACTTTGAACAAATATTTCAAAAAAAATATTTAAAAATCTTTCAAGCATATCATACTTGAGAACTTTTTTTCGTTATTTTTCGTAATCGTATCCATTTGAGCATTTTTAAGAAAATGCTTCTTTTTTCGAATATTAAAAAACATTTTTATTCGGGGTAAAACTTCAAAATATTACGCTTACTTATATTTTGAATAAACAAGATATTTAAAAAAAATTTTAGTTTTTGTATTTCAGAAAATAAATTGAGTGAACCACTCTTTCATATTAAAAGAAGTAAAATCTTACTTTTAACTTGTGAGGGAAAAGCTAAAATGAAAAATTGAACCTAAAATTTGAATTCATGCAAAATACTTAGGGTAAATATGAAATATAAACCATTTGTAACTAAAGTAAATGACTAAAAATGATACCGTGATAGTTTCCCTACCGACATTTTGGCCAGAGGCAGTGTGAGCAGCTAACATTTTG
Organism: Nectonema munidae; assembly: GCA_030549495.1. Classification (NCBI taxonomy): domain Eukaryota; kingdom Metazoa; phylum Nematomorpha; class Nectonematoida; family Nectonematidae; genus Nectonema; species Nectonema munidae. The sequence continues at coordinate 199,418 of JAUIRK010000101.1, forward strand.
AATAAAGACAGTTTAATATTCATTCTAACCTTTCCTTTCTTAACTTTACAGTCCAATTTTGCCAAAATGGAAACAATTTTAAAAGTTTTAATTTTAAACATGCATGTTGATAAAAATTTATGCTATCTTATTTGTTATTTAGTAAATCATATTTATACAAATTTTTATAAAAAAATTATTTTGATTTAGTTAAAATTCAGGAAAATATCAGTGAAGAACTTGTAAAAATCCAATAAATTGATTACAAATTTTTAGAATAAAATTTAAAAAATTTTAAGTTGTAATTTAAAATTTTTTTATTTATTTATAAAAAATTAAATCATATATTTTATTTTAAATATAAAATAGAATTTTTTTTGAAAAAAATTTTGGCAGAAACAAAAAAAAATTCCCAAAATGGATACTAAAAATTGGTAAAAAAAAATTGTAAAAAAAAATTGTTGAATTAATATTTTCTATTGTTTTTTTTATAGTTTTAAATTTCTTTTTTTCAATTTTTAAAATGGAATCTTTTAATTTTGATGAATTGGCATCAGATCTTTGCTATATATTTTTCAAATCTGCCAAAAATTATATTGAAAACTGTAATGAAGAATTGGAGTTAGTTATTGTTCCTCCAGTTTCTGGTAATAAAGGAATAGATAGTGATGAAGAAGGAGATTATATCATTCTTGATGAAATTGATGTGCCCGATGAAAATGTTGGAGAACTATAGATACACAGAGTAAACTATGAAGTTCCACAATTTAACGAAACAATTTCCAAAGATGAATGGATAAAATCAGACAAGCTATCTCTGAGCTCTTTAGAAAATCTTGAGAATCAAAATTTTTTATCTCAATATGAAAGTTTCATATTATAGAAGAATATAGAAGAATCAGAAAGTTTATCTATGTATGAAATTTTTTTACTTTTTTTTACAGAATAAATGTTTACACATATTGTAGAACAAACTAATCTTTAAGCTAAAAGAGATAAAAAAAATCATAGCTTTTTTCAAACAGATGTTAAAGAAATGAAAAAATTTATGAGTTTATTACTCATTAGCGGATATCATTGTTTACCTGCTGAGAATGATTATTGGAGCACTGCTGAGGACCTTTTTGCTCCTATATTTTCAAACACTATGGGAAGAAATAAGTTCAAGAGCATAAAGAAATTTTTACATCTTGCAGATAATAATAAACTTGAAAGCTCTAAAGTTGCAAAAGTTTTACCTTTTTTAAATTTATTAAAGAAAAATTGTTTACAGTTTGGCTTTTTCCATCAGTATTTAAGCATCGATGAATCTATGATACCTTATCGAGGATTACACAGTGCTCGTCAATTCATCAAAGGAAAGCCTGTGAAGTTTGGCTACAAAATGTGGATGTTGTGTAGTTCAGAGGGGTACCCATATAACTTTGATATTTATTGTGGGAAAGAAGAAGGCCGAAAAACATAATTAGGAAGCCACGTGGCAAATACACTTATGAGTCCAATTTCACAAAGAAATAAGCATGCCGTTTTTTTCGACAACCTTTTTTACAAGTTACAAACTTTTACAAGAATTAACAGAAAGCAACATTAGAGCATGTGGCACAATACGCACTAATCGAACAGGTGGATGCCCGATACCATCAAGTAAAGAATTTCAAAAAAGTGATAGAGTTTCATTTGAATACAGATCAAATGGGAAAGTTATTTGGAATGATAATTGTGCAGTTACCATTGCAAGCAATTACTATGGTGTTTTTCCCAACCAAATGGCCGAAAGACGAGCAAAAAAATGAAAAAAGAGACAAATAAAACAGCTCTATCTTGTGAAAAAGTACAATAAGGGGATGGGTGATATCGATATTTGCGACAGCATGTTAGCAAGCTACATACCTAGATTACGATAAAAGAAGTCGTGGAACTTCTTTTCGCACATTGTAAATCTCTGTTGTGGAGGTTTACAAGTTTCATCAAAAAATTCAAAATGAATGTCATACACATCTTGACTTCAGAAGAGAAATATGTAGATGTCTCATCAATTCTGTGGAGCCAAGAAAACGATTAGGAGGTCCTACGTCTTCAACAGCAATAGATGTACGATTTGATGGAATCAATCATATATTAGAAACAACGACACAAGGAAGGTGTGTCGAATGCAAAAAAAATACAAAGCTTTTTTGCAAAAAAACCTAACAAAAGATTAAACAAGACTTGTAATTCAAAGTTTCGCAAAAAGATAAATAATGGTTGGATAAATTAAATGTACGTGTGAATAAATATATTTGTATGTATAATTAGTTGTAATAGTCGCAATTTTTTTTTGATATTCAATAAAATTTTTAAATTTTTTAATGAAAGTGTACAAAGTTCCCATTTTGTGAACATATTTAAAAGTATACAAAAAAATTGTGCACTAAATTTTTTTTTGTTTTTTCCATTTATTAACTTAAATAAAGAAATAAAATAGTAAATTTAAACCCTAAATTTTAATATTCTTTCTTCGGTCTGTAAAGGGTTAAGAACAAATCGATTTTGTAAAATATAAAAATAGATACTAAAATCATTCATACTTAAAATTTTTATGTACTTAAAATATCTGCAAATAAAAACAAGTTGTATTTTAACATAGCTTAACTTGTTAAGGCGAAAAATCTAACAAGCCTGGCAAGATGGCGTCAAACAAGAAGGAAAGTATATTGTAAGTTGCTACAATGACATAGAACATGATGATGCATACAACATAGGAAGTTATTGAGCTGGGAAAATATCTATTAATATGGTATCCTTGCAGATTATAATTCTATTTGAGAAAAATCTTAAAGGCATTATCTCGAGTTAGATTTTATAAATTTATCCTGGTATATTCATTGTTTTCTGAGGTAGGACACCATCCTCGACATCTAAGTTTTCACACATAGCTTGTCTTTGTGTAGATTATAGCATTGTCTTCAAATCTGTAAGAAAGATGAAGGCAGGGACAATTTATTATAGATTAATTTTTCTAAGCATTTTAATTATTTTTGTCTTATATATCGCTGTTATTTTTTCTAATGCTTCCATATTTTTACTGGAGGTTGGGTGCATAGGCCTTTTTAAATCCTTCAATTTCGCGAAATCAAAAGAGGAAAAGTGTCTATGCAAACACAAGATGAAATAAAGGATACGCTTTGAAAATAATTTTTGTAAAAGGCGGTTTAAATTAGAGGGAATCATTAAATAACAACGCCTAAATCGTTAATGTCCAGAACTAGCTTTATGTTATGCCCAGGTTTAGGTAGTAGGTAAAGATCTTGAAGTGTCAGTTTGGAGTTGCAAGTTGATGTACAGACTTTAAACCAGAAGTAATTTTAATATGCAAATCATTTATGTATTCGGCTAATCACATTGGCTTGAATGACAGCACTAGTTACTTTAGTTAAACTTGATAGGTGTGTCCATTCACAGAAACAAACTGTGTTATGTTAGTTATTAAACTTTCAGTGCATTTGACCATTTTAGTGTTTACGCTACGAGCCTTTAAATTTTTTAGCAAGTAATTGTCTTAGACCTTGTCAAACACCTTTTTAATGTCAATTACAAACATCAACCCTTTCACTGTTGTCCAAAAGTCTCAATATGTCGTTATGAAATTCCAATAATATTGGATTATTGTTATTTTTTCTTAAAGAAGCGATATTGATCAGTGTTCAACACATTGTTATCCTTTAAATAAGTAAGTATATCATTGGAGATTATGGATTCATGTATTTTTAACAGAATCGGAGTTACAATAATGTGTTTGTTGTTTTATGGAAGCTTAGGGTCTGCGTGCAGATTTTCCTGTTATAAAGAGAGGGTAATAAGCTTTGTTATTGGAGGTGTTGAAATTTAAGACAATTCTACAAATATGTGGGGGTAAATACTCGATACCAGGAGATTTTAAGCAACACATGTGCTTAGTTTTTTATAGACAGATTCTTCATTAATTATGATTTCTTTAAGGGAAGTAGAAATATGGAAATTAGGTACGATTCTCATAAGTTCCATTTCATGGTTTCAAAAACAGTACGAGAAATATTGACTAAAAATTTTAGATATTTTTCTAAATTGCCACAATAACAAATGATTATATATTTTATATAAATTGTTCTAGGAATAATTAAACGGGTGATATACGGAGTGTACTTCTTTTGTTTTTTTCTATGATATGTGTTGTAGTTGGCTTGGTTGATAGTAAACATAAAAAATTCATAAAACAGCAAGAATAAAAAAATTGATAGAAGAATTCCGGTTCACATTAGAAAGATCTTCTTAGGTTTGGTCATATTATCCTGAACGAACGTTTGATTTATTTGAGATAGGAGAAAATAATTTGAGGTTATGAGAAGTATCAAATGCTATGGAGTAATGATCACTACCGGTTAAATGATGGCAAGACAGAAATATTTTAATATCTGCAGGAAATTGGTAATCAAAAGTTCTAGAATGTTTTTTTCCAAAATGGTCTATTCATTTTGCTTCGTGAACTAATTGAAAAGAATTTTTCAAAACTAATAATTCTAAGATCACTTTGCTTCAGCAGAATTTTTTGAAGTGAAGTCTTCTAAGTTCGAAAACAGAAAGAAAGTCAAAATGATCAATGAAAGTCAAGGTAGGTTTAGGAAATAATTTAAAGAAAAATGAAAAAAGATGTAACATTTCTTGGGGAGAGTGAGTCTAGTTAGAGGAGGAGCTTCTGTAAAATAAAAAATATCATAGTAAAATTTAAATTAAAAAAAAAAAGTGCGCCGCCTTATATAGCCATGTATAAAATGTAAAATTTAATAAAAGATATAAATTATAGTGAAAATTAAAAAAAATGTTAAAATTATTTATTACACGAATTAACCGCAATAAATTTAAACCGATCCGTTATAGATGTGAACGAAGAGCTATAAAATTCAAAATATTGAGTTAGGTTCTTCTAGGAAAATAAAAATAATTTGATAAAACGTATTAATTATTTTTCCGGGCTTTAAAACCTTGAAAGGGTTGGTAGGCTTAGCTTAAATCAAGAATTGACGTTATTCGGAATATGAAAAAAAATCTACCTGTTATCATATCTTTAACGACTAAATCAAAATGAAATATAAGCACAGTACTTATTAAGAAGAGTTAAAATAAATCTAAGGATAAGGATAAATTAGTTCGCACAATTCTTGATAAAAATGGTTGGAATTTACTTGTAGCATCACAAAATCATAAGTGATTGGAAAAAATAAGGCTTCGTTTTATTAGCAAACATATTATTTAGTTTGCATTACATCTCACACTCTAACTTTTGTTCTCTGTATACAGTGAATACTGATAGCAGAGTTTCTGGCTATCCGGGTTTCGGGACATCAAGGTCTCACTGTATTTCGATATGTTTCTGAAAACTTCGCAAGGTTGACAACGTGAAATATTAATTTTTTTCTCACATGCAATTTTGCAAAACAAAGGACGTTTTTATCGTTTGAAAAAATCTTATCGTATATGGCTTAATGAAATGAAGTCAACATAATTAGATTACAGTTGAAATTAATTGTAGGCTGTTCCATTTGGTCAATGAAGAAAAATATACTAAAAATACTAATGATGAAGAAAAATACTAAAAACTTCACTTCATCATTTTTGATAAAGCTTCTTTGAAGAAGCGAAATATATAAATTTGCAGTAAAAAAATTTTTGTTCCAAATAAAAACTCTTTTTTGTACACATAATTGGATATAGTATGATTTGTATATAAAGAAGAGGTTACATATAGTTAAGTCTATTAAAGTTATGATATAAATTCGGGTAGACATTGATTTCAATAAAGCTAAATTATAATGATCAACATAACGAAAATGGATCAAGTTTTAAAATTGAAATTTCAATTTGAAACTTATTATTTAACATTTATGAATTCATCTCAGGGCGAAGTAGTGAAAAGGACTTCAAAAAAGAGGACTTGATGTAGGAGATGAACAGAATAGAAATGAATGGAGAAACAAAATTCCCATAATTGTTATATCCGGCTAGGCCCTAGCTTGCTGAGACAATAGCCATAAAACTGATTATTTATGACTTCGTTAAAATAAGTATACTTAAGCGGAGTACTTAAAAATTTAGGTTCTATTTTGTCCTTTTGGAATCTTTTGGCTATTTAAATTTTGGCTTTAATCAATTCTATCTCGATTAAAATTTTGGTTTTGACATGCGTCATTTTTTATTTCCAGATTAAATTTTTTGAATTTTTCAAAAGAAATGAGCAATTAAATTATTATAGAATTTATTATTTCTTTTTACATTTTTGTTTTATTTTTTATTTAGTTTTTTATTTACAAAATTTTCTAAAAAATTTTATTTTGACTTTTAATATTATTTCAAAAAACACATGTGATTGTATAGTATACTTAGAATTGGAAAAGACAAAATAGATTTGCAAAAGACACAATAAAACTAAAAAGGGTATATTGACTATATCATAATAGCGAAAAATCATACATGTTATGTAATATATTATAATCTGTCAAGCCTTTTTAAAGCTTTTTTGTCTCTTCGATAGTTTTGCCAGACCAATGATATGTGTATATTTAAGTGCTAGCCATCTTCAACATTTTTTGTCATTTAAACTTCGTATCATATTTCCTGAAGTATTCCTGGAAAATTTTTAACATGAAAAGTTATTCTCATTTTTCTCAATTTTGATTTTTTTAGTTATTGAATTTGAAGAAGTTTAGATGTTAAAATCAAAATGATATATATTTAAAGTTGAAGCATGACATAGAAAAATGATAAAAAATTTAAAAGTAGTATGTAATTACTTGAAAAGCAAACTAAAATAAATGAAACAACGAGCTTATAAAAAAAAGTGGCTTATATTTTGTTTAATTAAAGTGATTGAGAGAGAGAAGAGAGTTTATTGATTAATTTACAAGAAATTAAAAAAAAGAGTTTAATACGCACAATGAATGGTCCAACGTCACTTTGGAACAATGGTAAGTAAAAAATGTAAATACCTCATACAGATATAAAAAAAGAATACTAAATCATAAAATGAGTAAAATAAAATTTTAAACAATAGTTCATATTTTATCAAAAGTAGTAACCATGTAAGGTAGCATACATTACAAAAAAACTGCGAGACTTCAAAAGGCCTTTAGGCCGCTTATATGAAGTTACACAAAACTTCGTAAATAATAAAAATAGATTATATTCAAAGTTTATATGATAAATACTTCGTACTAGGGCTTATATCAGTTGTTCCCAATCTTTTTTAGTTTGCGGCACCCTTGGCGAGCCTTTTAAAAATTCCTGCCACCCCTTGAAGAAAAACTTATTTAAAATTTCCATAGTTTTTTTATTAAAATTTTTTAATTTCTACTGCATTGATGCAACAATACCCTATACAGAGATCATATAAAAAAATTTATACTGAACCTGCTATCACAGAAAATATAATAATACAAATATGTAAAGTTAAGTTTTAAAGTAGTTTCACAATTTTGGCGGCACCCTTAAAAAATCTTACGCCCCCATTTAGTGCTGCGGCACAGCGCTTGGGAATCACTGGTTTATATAATCATAATATATAGCAATGATATAAAAAAAATGTATATATATAAGACTTAGAAGCTCGATTAAAAAATTAAAAATATATGTTATATATTATATTATTATGAATGCAAAAACACGAAGTTAAGTCCTATGTACTGTGTTAAGAAAAAGAACATGAATAGCAATGAGATGTTTCACATATAAATGAGTACTTTTCAATATACTCCTTTTTAACCAACTTTTTAAACAATCCAACACTCAGATGTATGTATTCCAATAAATGCGTATTACTATTCCAAAAATTTGGTAACTTAAACTTAATTGTCTGGTAGTATCTCAGTCTATTATAATTGGGTAAAATGGTTGAATATATATAGAGCAGTTCATATTTACAATCGATGACATTGAAATCTAAAATTGTCTCAAATACATTAGACTGATGACAATTAAAAAGTTTAAATATAAACATAGCCAAATGATGTAGGTCATAAATTTTTACGTAAAGCAAAAGCTTCACTTTTAAAGAATATAATAATTCTTTAATTACTTTATTTATAATAAATTATTCAATTAATAATCTTGAATATTTTTTGAGACTTAAGGAAGTTGATATTCTATTTTTTATATAATTTTATTTTTATCTCAAAATAAATATATTGATATTGGAAAGAAGTTTGAAAATACAAATAAGGTAGTTTATACATAAATAAACACAAAACTTTCTAATTTAAAAGATTGAAACTCTTCCTCGAAACAAATACTTCAATAATATGCATACCTCACTTTTCTGTCTGTTTTGCTCCAAACCCTAACTCTAAATCTAACCCAAATTAAAAAAAAATCATAAATATATGAAAATCAAAATTTCTTTAAAGCATTATTAATGAAATATTTATATTGATCATTTGGAAAGATTTATTCCAAGCCAATTTTTATTGTTTAAACATCTAATTTAGTAGTATTCAAGTTGGCCTTTGTGTTTAGGCTAAAAAGAAATTTTTTTTATTTTTATCAACACAATTATTTGAAATATTTATAAAAAAGGTATATTTTTAATTTTAATAAAATTAGTGAAATAAATATTAGAATTGGGTATACGTGAAATGCTTTTTACTTTAGACAAGTTTAACTTTTCAAAAAAAAAGTATTTCTGAAATTATAATGTATCGATCGTTGAAATATAATTGAGTATACAAATGTGTAAAAAAACAAATGGCTTTGCCTTGGACATCCCGATGTTTCTTTTCATTATCGCAGGAATCTACTATCAAAACCAGCACACAACTTTCATGATTTAGAAGTTGTGACATCATAAACATTGATTCAATATATTGTAAATAATTAAAGATTTGACACTTTGCTTACTTCTCCCACTCTACATTAAATGGAAGTTTTAATTCAAGAAAACACGGTGTGAAAATAAATACTTTTTTATGAAAGTCAAAGAAAGTTTTTTTTGTATAATTTTTAAAGAAAGTGTGGCAGTGATCAAACAATACAATGTTCGACGACGCTATCAACCTAAACATCAGAATTATATATATTACGTTGATGTAGTATAGGCTATTAGGATGAGGAGAAAAGCCAAAAAAAATCCACAATAGCCACCAGCTATGTAGTAGTTCAACTTAATGCCCAACATGATAAATCTTTCTTGGATGGTGAATTTGTAAAACAGTGCCGAGTTTTAAAGTAGCAGAAATAATGTGCTCAAAAAATCAAGAATTTTACAAAGGTATAGCTTGTGAAGGAACACAGTTGTGCTGCGAATCAAAGATTTGCCTGCTAAGATTAAGAATCAGCTGTCAGACAAAGTGGGCAAAATGTGATTTCTACTGCACTACATGTGATGAGAGCGCAGACACAACAGAGACAGCATAGTTGCTCATTTTTACGCTAGGAGTTGACAACTTTTGCATTGCAGAAGAGCAAAAAACAACAAGTTGTAAAGACATATAAGCGCTCTGCAGCAAGAGTATCCAGATTGACCTTATGTTGAGAGTTATTACAAAAAGTGTAAAAAAAATTAGAACGAGGGAAATCTTCCGCGAAAACTCTAGACTTTTTTTTGGCTGACATGCGCCTCAGTGCTTCGCGGGTTTCATTTACTGAGAACAGAGATTGGCGAGTTTTTAAATGAAAAAGAATGTCCTCTTTGCCAAATCAGTGGTCCTTTAGGGTCAGCAGACTTGGTGTTTTACGTTACTCTCATCAATCCCCTCACCACACTCAACAACGACCTACAAGGTAAAGTTTACACGCACATGAAAAGTTAGGCCTGAAAGTCCAACTATTTTAGACACCGTTAGTGTACTTAAATGTGCCTCAGTTCAGAAATCAAATGTATCAGCGATTCCTTCTGAAATCTTCTGAAATCTAATCTGAGATTCCTAATCTGCGATTTTCTTCAAGATTTCAAAGAACTCATCAGTACAAATATATAAAAAGCCGACACAAAAACAGTTCCGAAAAAACTTCTTTTCTAACAGAATTATCAACGACTGGAACAGCCTTCCCGCGTATGTAGTGAACTCTCCTAATTTAAATATCTTCAAGCAACGTCTTGACCACTTCTGGAAAGATAAGATGTATACTCCTTCCTAGCTTAGTAACTTGGAATATCCTAGTTTTCTTATATTAATCTTTTTTCCATAATTGTCACTTACACTATTCTCGATCAGTTTAGTTATTCTTTTTCTTTTCCTTAAATTGATGCGATCATTACAAGCAAATTTGCCTTTCTATTCGCTTAATAAATTATGTTATGTTATGTTATTCCAAATATAAATTTCTTTTACAAAAAAGGAAAATGTGTGTCTGTGATTTCATCGCTCATGACGATTTCTCGATACCTAGAATATTTTTCTGGGATTAAGATCCAAATCAAGTTGTCGCTACTCTTTTATGATAAATGTAGACGAAATGGGAGAAAGCCTGTAGTTAGAACTTATAGAAATGCAGTGTGGTTATTCTCTAAAAATTCAGCTTCGAAAAAGTCAAGTTTTCTGTGATATGACATTCTGTCATTGTTGACTCAACATCCATATGTGAACAAATGTTTTTTAAGATGACGTTGAAAAAAAACAAATATAACAATGACTAAAGATCATATTTGTGATGTCGTTTGTATTTCAAAAACGTTATTTTGAAAATAAATGCTACCGTTTTTAGTTAAATAGATAAAAAAAACTTGTTACGTAAAAAGCCAGCTTAACCAGCATGAACTGTCGAGTAAATGTCCCATTTATTCCTGTATTTTTCCATGTGTCCCTTTGTTAAAAAGGTATAGACACTCTTGTTTTTATTTTAAAGGCAAAGAATAATAGAATTATTTTGTTGTTGAAAGATTATCAAAATTTGATTTAATTTTGAAGTTATATTTTAAGTGTTTGAAAGTTACTTGGCCCTCTTCACTCAGTTAATTCCAGTTTTTTTCTTCTGTAATATTTAAGATCTAATTTCCTTCATCTTTCTTTGATTGCTTTCCCTACTTTATCAAGTATAATTATTTTTTGCCTACGATTACACCACCTTGTCTATGCTAACTCTTTTTTTATGCGACTATTTTGTTTTTTTCTCATTTCTATACGTTTAAACGTATTCTTAATTTCATTCTTATTGCGTTGTATGACTTTTAACGTTGAGTATTATTTTTACTATCATCTTCTTTTCCCCTTATTTTTTTATATTAGACCTTTTATTTTTATTCTCTTATAATAGTACATATACATCTTTTTATTTTCTGTCTACACTATTGTAGACTTTGGAACGATTCTCCACATGGAAAGTTCCTGGATCATCATTCATCTTCCCTCACCCAAATTCCAAAGTTACGTCAATGTCCTAGCCTTTATTTTAAAATGTTTTTTAGTGACGACAACCTATTTGTGTTTGTTCACTATTGTATAAATAAAATTAAAAAAAAGTGTTTGAGACTTACAATGTAAAATTTCTAAAATGGAAGACATACATTTAGAACAAAAAAAAGATCATAACCATTGTACCTTTTATCAATTTCTCGGCGAAAAATATGTAGTCTTTATGAGTCAATTCTAAAGAAGAAAAAGTGTTCTAAAGAAAAATAAAAGAAATGATGTTTTTATGCAATCTCAGGCCAAAAGCATAATTTCCGCCTAGTAACGTGGATTGATTCATTTGTGCCAAGGATAGATTTATTAGAATCACAAAGCAAAAAACTTTCTAGATTCTCTCAATTTTGATCGGTTTATTTATGTAAACAATTAAGTTAATAAAAAAAATTTGTGTTCAAAAATTAAAGAATAAATTTACATTTTTTGTACATCTTGAATGCTGAGCAATTTGTCTATCATACGTTGGGAGCGTAGAGTCTCGGCCCAGTTTGTCTGAGTTTGATTCCCGATCGTGACTATACCCTGCTATTAAATATTATTCTTCGCTTGGATGCGATACCAAAAACTAACGAAAGATTAGTTGTAGACAGTCATCAAAACAGCTTTGAATCGCACTTGATACCCAATTTCCATCTCTTTGATATCCTAATGAAAACGTTCGCTTTGTTTATCGCACTCGTCTTCAAAGTTTTTAGGAAGGCGATCTAAATGACTATGCAAAATATTAATTTTAACGATTATATTTGAACAAATATCACGATATGATGAAATGAAATTTTTTTACAAACTCTACATTTGCAATTACGAAGAAATTTTTCACTATATCTGAAAAGGCTATCAAAGCTAAAGCTTTGAAATTATTATTTTTTTTTAATTTCTCATCTTTCAAAATTCTACAAATTTGTGCTCAATCAAAAATCGCTACTTTAAAGTAAACACTTGTTGAACGTGTAAAAATATCACAATATATCGGAAACAGTCTCCATTTATATCAGGAACTTTTATAATTTGCTAATCCAAGCTCAATATGCAAAGGGGTACAAATATGTCTTTGCAAACTAAAGGTTCTTCAGTTGCATTCACAGTTTTATATCTTTCTACACCTGTTCTCAATTCCAAAGTTTTTGGATGTAATGATTCATCTCTGCTCTTCCACATGAAGAAGAAGAAGAAGAAAAAAAAGAAATTTATTTGGCAAAATAAACGATACTAAATTTCAGAATTAAAAAAATTCTTAAAGCCATATAATATAGTTAATAGTAGTTAATGAACATTAGTTTATTCATTAATTCGACAGGAAAAGCTAAATATAATAAATATTAAAACGCGAAGATATTCAAAAAGCCAGCCGGTGAGATGAAAATGCTATAAGGTTTATAAATTTTACATTAACCTTCGCTATACGCACGAATATCCTTATAGCATGGTAGACGCACATATGGCAATTTACTCCATATGCTTTGTGATATGTAAAAACTATATAAAACATAGAGAACATAAAAAAATGTGCTAGGACCATTAAAAATTTATTTTTTCCATTATAACTTGGAACACCCTAATGTATACATAAATGACCGATCGTATATGAATAGATTTTCTCACACAAGCACTGGTATGGAATCACTCGTATCACACTTGCACACGATCATAAGTTATACATTCACTTGCACACGATCATAAGTTATACATTCACTTGCACACTATCATACGTAATACATACACTTGCACACGATCATATGTAATACATACACTTGCAAGCTTTTTTCTGATGAAAGCTCTCAAAGTTCGGAATATGAAGAAGACATTGATTACAATTTAATTTGCCCAGATCAAATTGATTACGGTTGGGAGTCTTTTTATGATTCACGCCGAAGAGTTGTAAGTGAAAATATCAGAAATGTTATCAACTTTCCACCTGGTCCTAAAAACTCTGCTTTTATGGAAACTAATATCTTGAAAATTTTTCAATTTTTTTTCCCCAAGAATTGATCAATTATCTTTTCCTCAAAACTAAAAAAGATGGATTCTAACTATGAGTAAATTTTATAAATATTCTAACAATGCTTTTTATATTTTTTATTTTTGACGAGGTAGCGGAACTTTTCTAGCCCTCCCTTTACCAGTAAAGTTAGCACAGTGACAAATTTGCTGAATCATTTTTTACGAAACTCAGTGAATTTTCTTTATTATCTGGTACTGCTTTACGAATCAATTCATTCGCTTCAATCTATTCGAACTGTCAAACCAATTTATTAGCCTATTCAATTCAAGCAAACTTTATATACTAAAGTTAAAGTCAACAACTCATGTTTTATTCAACAAAATCGTTTGAAATTTTTGTAACATAAAATCAATTTTTTAAATAAAGTTATTTAAAATATTAAGGTTGTAATTTAAGAACATTTTTAATTTTTTTTAATTAGCCTAGTAATTTAAAAAATTAAAATAATTTTATAAAAATTTTCATGATTTTGTTTAATTTTTTTATCAAGCAAGTAGTTTAGTAACAAATAAGCTTCTACCAGAATCTTTTTATTTTTAGTATTAAAAATTTTTTTTAAAAACCTGAGGTTTTTTTGAAATACCACAAATAAAAAGTTTTTCACTTAATTTTGGTTTTATCATGTATAACAAGAATTACTGATTGGTAAGAAACTATTTTTGCGGTTTAGATAAAGGTTTCTAGATACTCAGTAGTGTCATATTATGTTGAGCTGTCAAAAACCATCAAACTTCGCCCCTTTCCGTCACTGGGCAAATAAAAATAGTCCGTCAGTAATATGGTTAACTTGGAAAATGCCTTTTTGTCCAAGCAAAATAAGCATGCTTACAAACAAAAAATTATACATACACAAGCACAAACATACATACACTCACACATACACACGCACGCACACACCACACACACATGCTAAAAGACAAAGAGATAAATTTTTATCAGGGGCATTTACATCAAACCGAGAGTCCGTTCAAATAATTTTTTGCAATTTATATTTCAGAAAAGTTAAAATATAGATTTTTTTTAATTTTTTATTTAGAAAATCTAATCCTAAGCATAGTAATCTTAGGCACTATGCAGATAATTTTCAAGTGTTCTACCTAGTTTCCTATTTATCCTGTTTAAAGTATATAGGTCAATCAATGGATCAGAGAATGAAAATTTCAAGTTTGTTCAGTGAAAATTGTGGTGTTCCGTTTTTGAAAGCTGCACTTGGTAGAAATATGTTTGTTTTAATACACAATTTTCTAACTTTTGACGAAAAAGCTGAGAGAAATCCTAATGATAAAATATCTGCTATAAGAAAGATTTATGATCATTTTTATCACACTTTTTCCAACTTTTGGACTCCAAATAAAGCCTTTACAATAGACGAGCAGTTGGTCAGCTTTAGAGGACGCTGTAATATAAAGATATATGACCCTAAAAAGCCCGGCCATCATGGCCTTAAATTTTATCATCTAAATGATGCTGAAAGTTTTTATTTTCTCAAACCAGAAATTTACATCTCTGGTTTACCCAACAAAGAATACTTTTCTTCTAAGAACATCATCAAAAGATTAGTAACAGATGCAAATCTACCTGATGGCTGTGGCCTTTATATAGATAGATTTTTTACGTCCCATGAAGTTGCAGAGTGGGGACTTTTAAAAAATATTACCATTTGTGGTACTGTTATGTCTTCTAGAAGATTTATTCCAAGAATTCTTCAGCCCTCTTATTTAAAACTCTTCATCTAAATGAATGCGAATCCCGTATTGTTTATTCTCGTCAAGCTTCTCTTTCCGCCTATATTCCTCGTAAACATGCAACACGCAATTTTAAAGTTGTTTACATTCTTTCATCTCAACACAGAAAAAAAGTCGAAATTTCTTCAGAGTATGATAAGCCTGAATCTCTAATAGAATATAACAAATACAAAGGCGGGGTCGACGTTGCGAATAGAATGGTCAAGCAATACCGGAGTTATAAACCTTGTAGAAGGTGGACTAGAGCAGCATTTGCAAACTATCTTGATATGAGTGTTCTAAATGCTTTCATCATTGCGAAGTTCAATGGCCTGACGACTACCCATCAATAAAAAGTAGTGGAAGAAAAATATTTATAAAACAATTGGCTATGCATTTGAGTGAAGAGTCCATGAAAATCAGATCCCAAACCCCTCAAGTGAATCTGAAGACAAAAAATATTTTAAGTTTTTACGGATTTCACCAGGTTGACAGCTTAGAAACATCGAGTAGCCGAGGTTTCTGCAATATTTGTAAGCCTAAAAAAAGCAGAACAACGCGAAAGTGTAAAAAATGCCTTTTTTTATGTGTAAAAATCACACGAAATTAATCTGCCAAAATTGTATATGATTTTTTTCTTCTTTGTCAAAAAAATGGTTTTTTAAAAATAATTTGAAAAAAGTTTTTCAGATAATAATTTTAGACATATTTCATAAAAAAATCATAAAATTGATTAAATTTACATGGTAATTAAAAATATATCATCCCAAAATGTATTTTTTCTTAAAAAAATTAACGCCATCTATAAAGTTTAAGTCAAAAAAATGGTTTTTCAAAAATAATTTGAAAAAAGTTTTTCAGATGATAATTTTAGACATATTTCATAAAAGATCATAAAATTGATTAAATTTACATGCCAATTAAAAAATTACGATAATGAAAAAATGTTACGCTATCGAGTTTTTAAATATTAGTCTGGAGTAAATTGCCATATGTGCGTATAGCGAAGGTTAATCATGATACAAGCATTAACATGACAAAAATATACAAAAAAGAGAAAACACACATGTTTCAAAAATGATTTATATATAAAATATATGTACATTGTACATATATGTAGAAATGTAAAAATGAAACAAAACATTACCTACATATTAATTATAAGATTATTAGATTAAAATATATGTAGAAATATGTAAAACTGTAAAAATTAAACAAAACAGTATTTAATATTAATTTTGTTGATATTTGAAAAAAAAATTATAATAAAAAGACTAACTCTGACAAGCATATCAATATGCTTTTTTGCACGTTGCATCATATTTATGAATGAGATATTCCTTAATCTTAGATTTGAAATTATGCATCGAAGTATAAACAAGGCGCAATTCATGAAGAAAATCATTCCAAAAAATTATAGCTCAATATTTCAAAAAAGTTTTGAAAGCATGAGTATTTAGTATAAGCCAAATTTGAGCCCGATAACCAGGCAAATAACACTTGAGTCAACACAGATTAGCGAATTATGCTCACGATACAATACCATATTTAAAATTAATATTAATTCTTTGTATTTTTCTTTAGTTTGTTGAGTCGTGAAGAGGAACGCAACCATTATATCTCCTTCCATGGTGTAAACACACACTTTAACCCGTTAACGCCCAATGTCGACTATAGTCGACTTTACAAAAATAAAATCGTCTGCCTTTATCAAAGCTCTTTAATACAAATCTTCTGCTCTGCATTAGATATCGTGTGATTATTCTGGTCGTTAACGGTTTAACCCATTAAGTACCATAGAAATAAGACGATATCTAAAAAACGCAGACGATTTATATTTAAAGTCATTGAAAAAAGCAGACGAAGATGAAATTACTTATGTTCCCAAATGGGAACATTGGGACTTAATGGGTTAAATTACGCAGTCTAAAAATACGCCATTCTTCACATTATCAAAGCCTTATGAGGAGCCGACTAAGACCACTACAAAAATCGCGTTTCTTCTTTTATTAGAAACGAAAGAAATTCTTTATGTTAACCTCGATAAAAATGTATACGAACATCATATTGCAAAAGATTTTTTTCTATCGAGAGGCTAAAATCTACGAAGAGATTTTGGATAAATTCAAATCACGGATTAAATTATTCCGTTCTATTTGAGAAAAAGCTGAAGCAAAGTTTCAACTGATTGATATTGATCTTTAAATCAATTCATATCGAAGTAATGAAGTAATTTATTTCAACAGACGAATTCCAAGCTCTTTGTTATGTGAAGCTTAGGATGTAAAAGATAGGCGTTTGTCTTAAAACTTTTAGCCTTGGAAAGCCATGTAAATTTTTTGATAATGCAAAATTTGACTTTTTTATAACACATATATTTGGGAATTTTTTGTATTTTTTTTTCTATATTTTTTGGCTCATCCTGATAAATTTTTTGAGGAAACTGTTCATGTTTGGATTTTTTATATATGAATTTTAATAAAATCAATATTTATATTTTAAATCCCAAAATTCAATAGAACATGAATAACATTTTTAGTTTTTGGAATGTTTTTCAAGAAATTTTGCTCTCTTGAAATTAAAGCAACTGCTAAATATTAAAGTAGAAATATGCTTTGCATGCAATTAGATCTTTAAATAATGTGTTATTCTAGGGTTTCAAAAATTTTGATTCAAAACATTTTAATAATAATAATTTCGACGATTTAAATTTAAGAATATTCTTCGTTCTCTTCCTTTCGTTTTTGAAAGCTCTAGAGGACTACCGTCTGTCTTACCATCTCTTCTCATAATTCTGTAGCCTTTGCAATATAAATATATATAACTCGGAGATCAAATCTACTATTATTACTTTGTTCACATTGAAATAGTAAATACTAATATTATTTGATCATTTTTCCAATACATTAAGAAAGTTAAAAATATTTTAGTTCTTCAAACTTGAAATGGCTTAGCACAGTGTTTTCGAACCTTTTCGAAGTGATTACCCCAAAAAGCAATTCGTAATTACCATTATGAAGTACCCGATTTAAGATATACCCAACATAGTCAAATGTTTTCTTTTTCGCAGTTGCGGATTCAGCGCAAATGCTAACTTTCCCATTTTTATTATCAATCGCAGAAAGGTCTAGGCTGGCGTGAGATGATATGTTCAGTATATTACGTTTTTAGGTCTTCATTTCAACGAAAGTACAGACAGGCAGAATAAGCAGAGATAAATAGTAGAAAATCCCAATGGAATTTTTACGGCTTGAGAAGCTAGTACTTGCATATCCTACACGCAAGAGTTCCAAAAGATGCCTAACAAGCCTTGGCTCCAAACAGCAAAACTCACATTTCAAGGCGTCTCATGCATAGTTGCAATTTCGCAAAAAAGGAAGCAAGCTTTTCCCTAAGTTGCAATGACGTGCTCTGTTTTACTTGAAATTTAAGTTTCCTGTATCACCTTTCCAATGATATCAGATAGGTAGCACAAAGGTAGTATCCATAATTCATTGTAAACAGATTCCGAACTTTCATTTGCAGAAATATATAAATTAATTCATGGAGCTCATCACAGCCTCTTTGATATAACCCTAATGAACTTATCTAACTAATCCAAGCAAAGTGGAAAAAAAATGCAAGATCCCATGCTCTCCAAAATTTGGGATAGAAAATTGTTAATACCCGTGAAATGAGTTGTTCAAGAATGCCAGGAGCGAGATTGTCTGCAAATCGCATAACACACGAGTAAAATACTATAGATAGAGCTTTTTGGCTTGCTCCAAGATACACAATTTTTGGAAGACACTACGGGGATGATACTTTAACAGATGTTGTTTTAGCTTTCTTGGTTTCAGATTTCCATTGATTATAACTTTAAGCAATAAAAATTATGACCGTTCTCCCAAAGAATCACCAATATTCACAAAACCATCTTTATAGATTCGTTTCAGTCTGAATTCACTAGACTTCCTACGAAAAATACCTGTATGATTATCAAGAAACAAAAGTATGAGCAAAAAATAATAAAAACAACTACAAATAAGTATTAATGATTAAATTTTTGAGATTTCAAGATATTATCTTCAGACATTTTAAAAAGCTTGCAACATCTAGGAATGTCAACGATCAATCTTTTTGTCCGATATCACGATATGACAATAAATTTAAGATTCATAACTGCTGAACACTAAATGAAATTTAATCTGATAACACCTAAATAGAGAAGTTTTCAAAATATTTTATTTTTTATACAAACAATTCCATTTATATCGAGAGAAATAAGTTTTAACTCATTAGTTTGTTGATTAATATCTTCTTCATTTTAGGCTTTAATCATTATAGTTTAAAAAATGAAAAATTTTAAATTATAGAAAAATTAATTACTTAATTTGGATACTAGAGGAAAAGAAAAACAATGAAAGAAAATAACAAATTCAATGTAAAGTAAACCGTCATTTCAAAGAATCGAGCATAATTTATTAGTAATAAAAATTGCTTGAGGAAATAATAAAAATGGCCGTCTTTGACACTTAATTGCATACGGGGTTATGACAGTTTAAATGAGCGCCTACTAGTAGACATTTAATGAAAACTTATATCTTCCCTTGGATGCCATATGGAAATAAATGAATTAGTTAAAAGAAACTTTACCTGTCTCGCCTTCTTTACGCCTTCTGTGTCTTTTTGTGAGTGTTAAAGAAAAAAGCATGAATAGTAGAAGCGTGGTCTAGGATAGAAAAATTTCTTTTAGATCTTCGAATCAATTCACAATCATTTTTACGCTTTCAGGCACAATGGGTGAACCAGGAAATAAAAATCGTTTGCTTAGTTTGAGTGATATGAAAGTTGATTCAAAGAAAAAATAAGACTACTCATTTTCCAAAAAGAATGCCTGAAAGAGTTAACATATGAAAAGAAAGATGTTTACCAGTTGTGTTGCTTTGAGCATTTCAATGAAGTTTGCGAATGAAATTAAGAGTGTTTTCTTTTGAAATTACAATTGTTAGAGGAGATCCTTAAAAGAATCATGATTAAAACTGTTACGACAATTTTGCAAGACTATAGTTGGAGTCAACTCAAAATTTCCTAATTTTTAAATCAAATTATAAAGTTTTATAATTAAAAAGCATCGCGTTTATTATCAAATTCATTGGCCTATTCTCTATCTTGAATTGAGCAAAGAAATTGAAACTTTAATTCCTCACAAAATATCAAAAATCCTTTGATTTAAATCACAATTTAATGGTGTCTTCCTGTTAATAGGTTCATCTTCAATCGAGTTTTAAATGTACAGCCTATGAAAGTGCAGATGTTTAAAATATTTTATTATGGCAAAGATGCAGGGCCGGGCCTATACGCCAGTTACGCAACGGGGAACGACCCAAAGATCTCGGGCGCCCCAAAATTCTGGTATACATTATATTTT
The DNA here is from genome assembly GCA_030549495.1 of Nectonema munidae. Classification (NCBI taxonomy): domain Eukaryota; kingdom Metazoa; phylum Nematomorpha; class Nectonematoida; family Nectonematidae; genus Nectonema; species Nectonema munidae. The sequence continues at coordinate 219,941 of JAUIRK010000101.1, forward strand.
CAAATACTGATAATAATTTGCAAAATTGTGCAGCACGGCCGTGTGAAAGAAAAGAAGCCGATTTTACAAAAAGATATTTTAAAGGTAAAAATTTTACCTTTACACGGCCGAGCATGACTAAGAGGTATGTTTTTATTGCCTACAAAATAGATATATTGCTTACAAAAACATACCTCTTAGTCGTGCTGCAGGACAATAACTTGTCTATATATTTATTACTTTGTGTATTAATTTTATAATTTTTATTTTTTTTGCAGGTTGAATAAAATATAACTAGTAAGTTATCGCACGAAAGCGGGACTCAAAAACGAAAAAAAGCAGAAAGATAAGGAAATTATTGAAAAACTTCCAAAGATAAGTAGTTATATTTCAATTTATCAATCTTCCAATCAAAATCAACCTTTTGATTCTCCTGTCCCTCATAAGCATTCAGAACTAGAATCTGTTTCTGCTCCACAACATCAGGGTGACTCAAAATCTCATGGATCTGGACTTTGGGAAAAATTTCTAAACCTAGACCAATTTCTAGACCATAGTAACAATTTCGCAGCTTCAGAAAAAAAAAATTAAATTTCATGAAAACAGGCCGGAGCATAGAGTCTCTGTAAAGTCGTGGTTATTAAGATCTGAAGAGAAAAAATTTGTCGATGCAAAACTTCTAGATCGCCTGAAAGAAGAATGGAACTATTTCCAAGCAGTACTGCGTAGAGTAATCGAAGTCATAAAGTTTCTGGCCCAAAGTGGACTGGCATTCCGTGGTGAGGAAGAAGTGTTTGGATCCTCTAGAGATGGAAATTATATGGGGATTTTGGAATTAATCCAGAAATTTTATTCTTTTCTTGCAGAACATATTTCTTTTTATGGAAGCAAAAGAAAGAGGGTAAGTTATCTTTCTTCGACAATATGCAATGAACTTATGAGACAAATATGTGAAGATATTTTGTACATGATGCTAAATACATTTCCATATGTGTCGATTCAACACCTGATGTCAGTCATATTGATCAGCTTCCTATCATTGTACGATACATTATCGAAATGAGAGAGATTCTTAAAATTCCTTCTCATTCTAAGTCATTCTGTCTAAAGTCTTAAAGAAAATGTAATTAAAGCTTTTGAATAAATGACTCTTTCCATTAATGATTGCAGAGGTCAAAGTTATGATAACGCTGCAAATATGTCAGGCAAATATTCTGGTTTACAAGTAAGAATTAAGGAAATAAATCCAACAGCAGATTACATTCCATATGCAGCACATTTTGGAATTGCTAGTGTTAACTCTTGATTGGATGCTTGCAATTTCTTTGGACTTTTGCAAGAATTATATGCATATTCGGTTGGCTCAACGAAATGCTGGAATTTACTAAAAAAATTATTATCTCCTAATGAAAACTGCAGAATTCTTACGCTAAATCATTTGCATCTGCACGTTGGCATTGCCATTCTGAAGGAATAAAAGCGCTCCTATAAATTACTTGAACATTTATGGCATGTTGAATGAATTTTCAGACAACGAAGAACTAAAAGGAGATGCTCGACTTGCTGCATAAACTTTTGCTAAGAAAATGTGCCTTTTGGAAAAAGGATTTATGTGTGTTCTTTGGAACAAGATCTTAACACGGTTTCAGGGAGCTAGTACTCTTCTTCAAAGCTCAAATATTGATATTAACATGGCAGTGTCATTGTTTCTATCACTTAAAAGTTTTGTTTCTTCTGAAAAAATACGAAACATAAAAGGACGGTGCCAAGCTGATAATTCCGTGGAATCGGATGCTAATCTTCAAGGTGCACAAAAATTTCGCGTACAAAGTTTCGTGGTCATTATTGACAAATTACTTGCAACTTATCTTCAGATTTTTGATAATTTTGCCTTTATCAAATCATTAAGAGAGAATAATCACACACAGCTCAGAGTAGATGTATCCAACTTGGTAAAGAAATACACCAACGATTTAGAACCTGACTGTGAGGACGAATTTGTAAGTTCCTTAGATTTTGTCCCCCACTTAAAGTGGGATGGCGAACCTAGTACTCTTTTAAAATACTTCAGAAAAATCCAATTTTAGAATCAATTTTTGCCAATGTTTCAACCGCTCTATGATTGTTCTCAACATTGTCAGTTAACGTCTGTGAAGGTGAGCGTTCATTTTCTAAACTCGCTTTAATAAAGAACAGATTTCCTTCAACAATGACACAAAAACGACTAAATGCATTTTTTGTTATGTCGATCGAAAATGATGTTACTTCTTCAATGACGTTTGAAAATCTAATTGAACGATTTTCACAAGAAAAAAAACAAGAAAGCGCTCTTTAAAGTAGCTATATATTTCTAGCCAATTTTATATATTTGAAAATTTGAAGGAACGTCTAGAATATTAATGCATCGAGAATGCAAATTTATGACACAAATCGTGCATCTCCAGCATCAATTCATCATGGGAAATGTAAGATTAAATTTTAGTCGTACAACTTTGTTTTTCATGAGGGAAGGATAAGCAACACACATATTCACTAAAATTTGTCGAAGTCGATATAACGCTAGCTGAATTCGCAAGAGTCCATCTTTTATCAAATCCTTCACAATCATTCTTCCAATCTTTTATCATGGCTTTTTCCTTGTTTCCAAGTAGGAAAGAAAAATTGTTTTGAGGATTTTTTAACAAATTAGTTTTATTTCCTTATGCATATATATTATATTTTCATAAAAACTTTACAAAAAATTTGTATTATAATAGTGGTGCAGTGTTCCTTCAATCAAAAGAGGACCAAAGTAGCTTGATCACAGATGAGCAGTTTCTCAGATAAGCTTGTTCGGTATTCCAGCGCCGCACCTCTCATTGTTAAGGGTCACCGCGGTAAAAGACTGAGCTCAACGCGATCCTTGAATTTTTGATTTTTAATACCCACAAAACAAGCCCACTTTTCGTAGAAAAGAAGTTCCAACTGGTGTTGAGTTTATTTCAATTCCATATTTTCCCAACCATAAACCAAAAAATATTGCTTTATAATTTCTTGGGATATCTTAATTAATATCATGAAAATGAAAAACCGTTTAGTGATTTTATCACAAAATTGAACTAAAATCAGAAAGATTTTTTCATGAACATAATCTTATCTTGATTAGAAACTTATTATAAACTAATACAAAAAAATTATGATTTGAGGCCGACCATTTATTTTTGATATCTAATAGGAAAAAAATTCTAGATTCGAATTCCATCCATTCTTTTTGATATATTGAATAAATGAAATCTTTTTTTATCGCTTCAATATTATCATAATGTTATCCACGTCTCCCCTCATTTTGTCCCAATCAATGTTCAATCTAATTTTTTGAATATCCATGTGAAAACAAATTTTGTGTGTATTAAAATTATTTTGCATATTTCTGCTCACCTGTATCCCAGGGGTCGGCAACCTACGGCACGCGTGCCACATGTGGCACGCGAAGGAATTTTCAGTGGCACGCAAAAATTCTAAGGTTTACAATTAAAATTTTTCATTTACACATAAAGTAAAATAAATTTTTAAACAGTTTTTATAATAGATCTTAAAGGCAATCAAGTGTGCTTTTAACTATGCGCAACCATTTTTATTTAGTATTGTGCCGATATTGAAGAGTTGGCTAAAGTTATCAAAGAGTCAAGCACTAATTACTTATATAATTTTTTTATTGCTAATTATAATTTTACTTATTATTGTATATTTATGCAAATGTGTATATAAAAATTAAATAAATTATAAAAGAATTATGTTAATTTTGGTTTGGATAAATATACATATGAGGCTGGCACTCGAGATGATTTGAGAAGTGTTAAGTTTGTCACGCCGTTAGCATAAGTTTGCCGATCCCTGCTGTATCCAATGGTAATGACATTTTAACTTCAGTAAACTTTTTACGACAGAACCAGAAAACAAGAAGGAATTCTTAAATATTATCATTTCTTGAAAGAAGAATTTAGTTGATTCAGTTCAATAGTAGGCAGTTAAAATAAATTTTGTTTTAAATAGAATTATTTATCAGACACAGAGCATGAATATTTGTATTCTTCAATTTTAAAAGGTGCACATTATTCAACTTCTAAGTAATCTTCTAAATATTTTTATGTATTCACCACCTCCTGAATCTCGCTTGCCACTATCTTTTAGGCCCGAACCCCACTGAGCTGAATGTTTTTGAGGGAATGCTCCACTCAACATATTCCAATTAAGCAAAGTTTACTTTATGTTTAATATATACACGTTTTGACATAAAAAATATTTATGAACTAAATAAGATTTTTGATGATTGACCTAGTGATTCAATCTGGATCTTTTTAACTGTAAACAGAATACGATCATTTTTTCGAAATAAATTGCAAAAAAATTCTTCTTCCCGTATTTAACATGGCTCCTTTCATCAGAGGACTAGGATATAGGAGTTGTTAAATGGTCAGTGCTCAACTTCAAAGAATTTAGTCTTAGAATCGTATATTGAATCCTGCCAAGATCAATTTAACTTTCATTTATAGAGATCAATGACGTTGAAAACCGATTATTTAAGCGCACATTTAATAAATATTCGTACATTTTGGTGAAATAGCTACATTTAAGATTAGAAAATCTGGATATTGTTGTAAAGTCAGTTGCTGTGAATAATACTAAGAACTCTCTGAATATGTTACCTATTTTTTATTATCGTTTAAAGAACGTGCCTGACAAACCTAATAGAATAAAATTTATTTGGCTTAAATGAAATAGAATAGACTAATAAATGAAAAAATATAGATGTTGGTACAAGAAAATGTAAAATTATGTTGTTGGACATAGTATAAAAGATGTAGGATACGAGGATAATGAAAAGGCCGGAAGGCCGCTGAGATGATCAATCTTACATATATAAAAATATTTAAAAAAATCATTGAAAATAATAACAAATTTTGAGTAGCTACTTTTGAAAACAGATCTTTATTAAATTTATCAAGGCCTTTAATCAGAATTAAATGATTCAAAATGAAAGCAAATAAGTGAAATTAGTTTTTATCACATTTTTATAAGCAAGACAATTCAATTCCTATTTTCATTTTTAAATGTCTCACCCCCCTTTCCTTTCCACCTGAATATAAAATTTGCAAAAAAAATCATTTAAATGATCTACTTATCATATCCCAACCTCAAAATATGAATCCATTCTTTTAAGAGCCTCCTTGTTTAGACTAGGCGTCTTGAGGATGTTAATCACTTTTAACTGGTTAAGATCTGTACTGCTTAACTTACAATTCATTTAAAAAATAGGCGTTTACAACTTCACTTTAAAAACTACAGCTTATTATTTTTATTGAAATGATATTTTTACTGGAATTCATTAGCAGCAAACACAGCTAACTTCAAATAGTTTAAATATATCATATCAACATGTATACGGATGTAACTTAATTATTATGGTGTCTTACCTTGAAATAAATCTACAAGCAGAACAAAACAATGTTTATAGAATTATGTATAAAAAGTAATCAATGTAAAATTTAGAAGTATAGATAAATGAAACTATTTTACCAGGTAAAATATGGAAAAAACAAGTGTTAGAGGGGAATTTATGGATTATAAAAGGGGATATTTCATGTGAGCTTTCCACTATTTATTATGAGAGTTCTTTCTAAGAATAGCCCCAGGATCACTTCCTTCCATCTATACACAGCATTATCATTATCATCATCATAAGCATTAGTTTCAACATCATCAGCATTCAAAACAGCATCATTGCATCATCACTTTATAATCATCATTATAACATATTCAAATTAACATTTTCGTCATCATTTTCAATTTTTCTCTAAAATTTGTTTTGTTTGAATTTGTTTACAGGTGATTTGAGATATTATTGCATGTTTCATATTATTTTGAAACTTATTACGTGTTTTGTACTACTTTGAAGTTGTTATTACGCGATAGTACACGAAAATAATGAGGTTCTCTTATAAAATTAGTTAATAAAAAAACTTTAACGTATTTTTTAGAGTAATTTGAGATATTTTGGGGCATTTGGTATATTGTAAGATTTTTCATTTTTTTGGAAATTTATAATGTGTTTTGGGAGTTTATTGGAACGCATAATATATTTGCTATATTTAGTTAATTTTATAGTAATTTGACATTATTTTCATAGTTTTAAAACATTTTATAAAATTTAAGTGTTTCAAAAAGTTTTGGAATGCTTTGAAACATTTTCCCTTCTTTTGAGGTGCATAGTGTATTTGCTATATTTAATTGTTTATAACATATATTTCATAGTTTTAAAGCATTTCAAGGAATTTTTAAGTTTTATAAGTGTTTTGGAATGATAAATGACATTTGGTATGTTTTGTGTTGTCCATGGGTGTCTTAGGGCGTTTAGTCTGATCTGTTGTACATCAAAAAATATTTATTGATTGGACATATGTTGCACCTGATCATGAAATTACCAACTACAAACGCGATCTGCACCAACTGATGCATTTGATTTATAATCACTTTTTATTTCTTTAATTTTTTCAAAGTTTAGTTCTATTAGAAATAAAAGTTTAGTATATTAGCTTACTTTTGTTATTTTTACTGTGATGTCTGAAAAAACTCTTTGAAAATCTTAGAGATTTAGAGAATTTGATGCTGATATTTTTTTCTGAACAGGAGTTTTCGTATTAAACAGAGCCTTTGGATGCATCAAATTCAAGCTTAGAGACAACAGAAGATGAAGATCTAGGAAAGTGTTTTGTAAAGTAAAGACAGGTCACTTTGGTTAAGACAAAGTTCTTCAAACTGTTTACAAGGTCGCCTACCTAAACATAATGTTGTGAATTTTTGATCTGGTCCAACACTTTTTTCAATATCCCGAATAACTGTTGAGAGTCCTCTTTCTTCTTTTAGAATCTTTTTTGATGATAATATGATGAAAAATCTGATAAAAATTGGTCTGTTAGCATAAAAGAACGTAAAAATTTTGTTAGTCTTATAATTGCACCGGGTATTATTGTAGGAAGAAGTTGTTTACCCATAAAAAGTATGTTGCATCATTTTGGTGTTGTTCTTTATAATATATAATACAAAGTATAAATATTTTTTTCAATAAACAAGTTTTTTTTTAATTAAAAATGGAGAATAGGGTCAATTGATGCATTTAGTCTTTCTCGATATATTAAAAATGGCGTCTTTCTGTGGTTAAAGCCTTTGTTCAAGTGAATTATAAAAAACTTCTAAGAAAGCTTCTTAGCTATGCGTTTAGTTAATCGTCGCTGCATAATGTCATTCTAGCTCTGCGATTGATATCGAAGTATGTTCTAAACATTTAAAAACCGCATTCTTTCCATTAACCGAAGAATACTTCAAGAATTCTTAGGGGCAGCCTTTTTGAATAGGATGGAAGATATCAGACCCTAACGCTAATTCCCAGCCCTTACAAAACTCCCATCCGATTCTGCCTAGAGATACTTAATTTCAAATATTTAACACCACTCTTCGTTTCCGACTTCGACTACCGAAGACCCACTCCCTATGCTTACAAATATAAATTATCTTATAAAAATTAGACTACTAAATTTTATTAGATGCATTCTCTGTCTTTGATGCCGATCCTTTAAAAAACTCAGAATCCTTCGACTCTACTGACTCCAGAATTTGATTCCGCAAACCTGTATCGATAAAATAATTTTTATCGAAGACAGAATAGAAAAAATTAACGTCAAGAATAATCAATACTATAAATCAAATTATGTACACACATTGCACAAAATCACATCCGCACATCAAACCTTAACGTTCACGATTGGAGAATATGTTAATAAATAGCGCATGAGTAACAATCTTTTTATTTATTCTTTTTTTTAAATCTTTGGAAAAAAAAATTTAATTCAAAAATAAAAGAATAACAATTTACATAATGAAGATTAAGTAAAAAAATACTAAAACTTAATTACATTTGTCAAAAGTCGTCTCCTCCTACTTCCTTTTCAGAATGTGTAATAGTGAAGAACTTGAAATAAAAAAGATGCCACTTTTTAGGATTTTTGCTCTAGAATATTAACTTTAAAATAAGAATGTTGCGGCTTAAGTTTATTCATAAATCGAGAGTACTCAAAGATGAACAAATGAAATGAGTGAGGAGATGCTTTTGATGAAATTCAAAGTAAATAAAATTAAATGCACAATGTTTATTATTAAAAAGAGGTTCAATTCATTTGATATAATCGCATCTGAGCAATGGAGAAGTATCAATCACCAGCCATCATCATGACGGAACGGCACGCCTCTGCTTCTCCTTCGGAATCCTCAAAGAAGATGTCGGAACACGTTTTCCAAGAGATCCTGCCAGTTAAGCCTCTTCTCAAAACTACCGTCTCGCACCTATCCTGAACTCTCAACGCCAAAGAGTCTACAATGTTACCTATACGAAAAAAAGAAGATAGAAAGGATAAAGCTGATGAAATGTATTATCTGCTACTATATAAAGTGGTAGCTTATATGATATAGTAAAATTAATAATATTGTTGTAAATTTACCACCTTTAAAGTCTTTTAATGATCTTTAGATAAAAATGTTTTAGATGTGAATTTTAAAATAATGTTATCATCGATCCCAAAAGTAAAGAATTTTATTGAAGGAAGCTAATTAATTAATTAAGTTGTTTGTGGCGTTCGCACCCATCCTTTCGGATATCGTGGCCCGCCCGGAATGCTGAGTCCAAGTCTAACTGGACTTTCCACCCAACTAAACACCTACCGCCCCTTGTTACAGCTATACCTTGTTATATATATTATTTTACAAGAATTTATGTTACAATATATAAATACATCTGAGTGAACGATACAATCCTAACGCTAACGCTCCCAATTTGGGAAATAAACTTATTGTCTATGATAGCTTGATTACTAACCAAGTAGAATCGGGTCGCTAGAGCACTACCTAACCGTAAAAACCTTTAAATTCTTCAGAGGAAGAAAACCAGGGTAAAAAACCGGTACGAAAAGGAAGCTTCAGCTCCTTTAATAAATCAACTTTCGAATATTAATATATTTGAATATTAAACCAAATATTAAAAAAAGTTTCAAATTTTTTTAGTTTTTATATTAAATAAAAGATTTTTAATATATAATTTTTCTAATTTAATTAATAAATAGTTATATGACATTGTAAGTTTGTTTTTTTATGAAATTATCAAAATATAATATGTACAAATCAACGCCATCTATGTATATTAATTTAATAAAAACTCATTTATAATAATTTAAATGATCAGTATGGGTAGAATTATCTAAGGACTTTTAACTACTTTTATTGCTCAACTTCCTTTTTTGGATTTAGGGTAGATTTTTGTATAAGCATGAGCATGTATGTATAAATTTAGCCCTAAAACTCCTCTTCTGTCCCTCCAACTTCCTATTTCTGGCTACGCCACTGTGCGGGATCGAACCCAAGACCTTGAGTTATCGAAATCCAGCATCTAATCAACCTTACTCATGCCCCCTATAAATTGATTAAGGTTTTTTAAAATACTATTTGAAAAATTTATTTACAATTTATAGTAATTTATAAAGTTAATCAATATTTTAATATCTAATTTACTCTTCAAATATAAATGTTACTGGTTATTTGTTCAGTGGTTCTAATCAAAACAGGTTTAGAAATTTTCATTCTGAAAATATTTTATTTTTATGAAATGTATGATAACATCAAGAGATATATTTTTATGAAAGAATGGCTCATTTTAATACTTTAAAACAATCGTTTCCTATTGTCTATAGATACCGAGAAAGAAATCTAGTTAAAAAACTGGACCCCATTAGGAATCGAAGTCATTTTTTGAAATTAAATTTTAGAAAACTTTCATAAGGATAATTCATTAAGAAGAGAGATCATGCATTAAATTATTACAAATTTCTATTATATCTCAAGATAGCCTATTAATTAATTATAATTTGTATAACTCTATTAAAAATAAAATTATTTTTTATTTCTTTTTTAAATAAGTAAATAAACACATGTGATTTTTGAAATAATATTAAAAGATAAATAAAGATGGGAAAATTTTGTAATTAAAAAAAGAAATAAAATTAAAAAAATATTGAAAAAAAATAATTAAAAATTGTAATAAATTAATTGCTAAAATTCCTACAACAAAATCAAAAAATTAGTAGATAAAATTGCAAAAAGACAAAATAGAACTAAATATGGTTTATATATTTATTAGAAGGAATTAAGGTGATCGTATATTTGTCGGCCGTCGGCAATTGTTCAGTTTGCTTCTTAATAAGGCCTGTCCTGTTACTAGGATAACTACCCCATTTTTTACTATTGACTTCCAAAAAATGGGTGCAAATAAGCATCACAATAAGCAGGAAAATAAGAAATTTTGAAAATTTTTATACTGTATATTTTTAACAATGATTATAGCTCTCCTTAAATTAAACGCATACTTTTTTAAATGATGGGGTCGTCTCCATTCAAAAGGGTTTGAAAAATCTTTCTTAGGAAAATTTTAAAAATAATTTTCAATTTTTTTGATAAGTTTTTTTCAAAAAATTTCTTTTTTTTCCAAAATGTAAAACTTTCTACACATTCTTGCATGGGAGAGCTAATCGCTGGAATGAAGTGAGCATCGTAATAAAAAAATTAAAATTAAAAAATTTATTGTATTTAAAATATTAAAGTATGTTTATTTCAGGCATACATCACTAATTCTATTTGTATTTTGACCTATTTTTTAACAATAATGGTAAAAACTTAGCCAAAAAACGGTATCAGAATGGTCAACTTTGTTTAAAAAATATTTTACTTAAAATATGAATAAATGTTTTTGAAGAAAATTTTCAGGCATAAACTAGAAAATTTGATTGTCGTTTTCGCATTCTAATTAACGGAAATTGAGTCCAACAATGAAATAAGCATAGAAATCAAGTATAAAAAATATATTTTGTCGAGAATATAAATAATATTCTAGGAAATAATTTTTGCCATCAACCACATGGATTAACATTTTCACACTCTAATTTCAAAAAATGATCGAGAAATAAAATCTGCTTGTTCTTAGTTGAAAAATGAAATTGGCATTTTGGTATAAAAAATATACTTGTTTTAAAATTTAATTAATATTCCTGAAGTTTAGAAGTAAACCGCAAAATTGATTTACACTTTGAGACATTTTGAAAACCAAATTGCAAAAAAATATGGAGCTGAAATTTAAATTGGCATGCTTGATAAAGTATAAAATATGTATTTTTTTAATTTGAATAATATTCATACATATAATTTTTAGACATAAACCACAAATTTTATTGACACTTTTAGAATTGTTCACACCCTAATTAGGAAAATTGAGTGCGGAAATGAAGTCAGCATGGTTGATTTGGTATAAAAAATATTTAAAATTTGAATGAATGTTTTCTTAGGCAATTTTATCATCAATCAAAAATTTGATTGACATTTGCTACAAATTTGCCATGTTTATTGAAAAAATATGTATTGGTAAGTGTTATGTGTTTCGATCAGTGACGGATTCTAGGTGATAGATCTTAAAATGAGATCGAAATTGATGGAGGAAAAGTAATTGACAGATATGCCAAGAAGAAAAATAGAAGAAAGGATTTTATTATTTGATTTTTTTAAAATAAAACTTGTATTAAAATTTAATTTAAACTTTTAAATTTCAATCATAACTTTTTTAGTTCGTTTTTCGCATACTTCAACTTTAAAAAAATTTAAAAAAAAAACTTTTTAGCTTGTCATTTTGTATTTTTATTTTTTTCATACCCCCCCCCCCCCCCCACTGAAAATTCCTTCATCCGCGACTGGTTGCAATATATATATGATTATAAAATTTCAGGAGTGTATCTAATGTAAACACTTGGTTATATATAAGTTATAGACATTATACTATAAAAATCTAGCTGAAAAAATCTACATTCGATTTTGATTGACAGTTTTTGACATGAGAGAGTCATTCAACTACCGTGAAAATAGTATCAAAAAGGTAGCTAATGAGGGGGGGGGGGGGGTAAGGGTTAAAATGCTAAATGAAATTTATGGTTGGTTTAGGAGAAAATTTTCAAATTCTAAAACCTTATTTTAGTATACCTTCTCAATTTTTTTTAGTTAAAATTATACATGAAGAAAGCAACTCAAGGATTCTAATAAACGGATTTCTATTCGTTTTTTTGAATTTTAACTTTTTATACAAATAGAAAATTATAATTTAGTGTAAAAAAATTTTCAGCAATTTCGAAAAAAGTTACAGGAATTCAAATGTGTGAGAAATTATTTAACCAACAGAATTTCAAAATGCTCTTTTGTGTATTGATTAGACATCGGTTGCACTGCCTGAGAGGGAACCAACAACACAGGGAACATTACTCGAGAATAAATTCAATCAAAGATATCGAAAAGAATAAAAGTGACTTCATGTACCTTCTTCGACAGCTTTTCTCACATAGTTGACTGGATTTGGGTCCGCCATCAAGAGCATATCATAGCATTTTTGCAGGGCGCCTTGCGTGGTAACTTGGGGAGTGGGGGCATCTGTGAAGAAGGCAGGGAGGTCTGATGTAGTTTCTCTGTAGTCAAGTGGAAAAGTATCTGTCTCGTAGGTGTATATCGTCGTAACCTCATTATGGTCAGTGGAAATATCATAACTTGAATCAATAGTTTCCCCAGGTCTGTCAATTGTCTCTACAAAGTCAGGACTAAAATCATCTGCATCTTGATCTACTTCATATTCTTCGGTGTCAATCGAAACGATCTTTTCCGAAGTTTGTTCGTCGATCGTATACTCATCATCATACGTTTCTTCTACTTGTTCTTTCTCTTGTATGTCAATTGATCCGATCTCTTCCGAAGTTTGTTCATCGATCGTTGTCTCATAGGTAGTAGAAGATTCTTCAATTTGGCCTTGTTCATCGGTGATTGCGGGCACTGTCACAATCTCCCCAACATCCACAGAAGAGAGATGACTGAAACCGTCAAGAGAATCTTCGGAACTTATGGAGCCAAATGTCGAGGATTCTCCTATCACGTTGTCCTGCTTTACGAAGGTCTCAGTTGGAGCGACATTTTCTTCTGAGGATGAGAATAATTGCGAAAACTGTTGTCCACCTCCTGGAAGATTGCTCGAAATTTGGTTATATGTTTGATACTGCTGGCGTCCTCCTCCTTTACTTCCTGGGTACCTATTGATGAAGGAAAATTGTAAGATTTAGAGTCACTAGCCTACGAAATAAAAATATGCCAAAGTGCTATAGTCAACTGCTCTACTTTGTACTATTGTATAGTATACTTTTTTCATGGCTTCGCTGATCGTGAGTTTAAGATCTAATCTGCCACCAATATCTTACAGACATTTTTTAATTAGCCAAAGTTTTTCCCTAAGATGGCAGATCACTCTAAAAGTGTACTCTAACTTTTAAATGATTATGCTTTTTTCATTTAATTAAATACTTCAATATCTTAGATTCTTAGTTATTAGATCTATTAAGTTTGATTATTTTTTACGTATTTAGATTCTTATTGTCTAGTCGAATATTTTACTTAATCAATTAGTTAATACCATTGGTTAGTTATTTAATTAGATGTTTGATTGGTTAGTTAGTTAGTTAATTAATTAGTTAGTCGCTTGGTTGATTTATTCTACACAGTTCGCTTTTCGTGCTAAAATGTGTTAATCATTGTCATCTATGCTTCATTGAGATTTTTTTCCAACCTTAATACAACATCACTTTCCTAACACTTAGTTAAAGTTTAATAACTAATCTAAATAGTAAATGATACTTCACTCAAATTATTAACCAATTAGCAATACGGAAAAGCTATGAATTAAGCAGATACTTTAAGAAATAATAAATTATGCAATCCGTAACAAATTTTTTTGTCCTATTTTCTCATTTTATCCTTAGATCCGAAATCTTTGAAACATCATGAATTCAAATGTCTTAATTTTAAATTAACAATATTATTTCAATGTATTCCTTTACAAATGAATAAAACATAGCCTTCCGTTTTATGACAAATAGAGTATTTGAATAGAAAGCTTAATTTCCCACTAAACTTCCATTTTTATGATATTCCATTTTTTAAATTTTCTTTGACTTTTATTAAGACATGAATTCACAAATCTTTCAAATATAGAAGTTAATCCTTTGATCCACCATGGTAGACTTTCTTTTTTTAATTTTAAATAAAAGGGTTAACAAGTAATAATTATAAAAATTTACTTAATTTTTACAAAGGTTTAAAAAACGTTTAAAAATTTCGCAAATCATCAAATGCAACTTACGTGTATATTGGCTAAAAAATTAAACAGAAATTATTCAAGATCCCAAAAATAGAATGGCGGAGGGATTAAATTTACAATTTTAAATTAAAAAAATGAAAAGATGTAGTAAGAACTTGAATTTAACTTTTTTTTTTAACTTTCTCCAACTCTTATAAATGAAATAAGCGTAGTGATATGATAGTGCAAAAATATGGATTATGAAGGATAAATTAAGTGATTTAGTTTTGGTATCCTACATAACATCCAGGATGATTCAAAAGTTGCCATAAATAGGAGAAACATTTTATCAACAAAAAATGAAATCATCAGCGTTTATCTTTTGTAATCCAAATATTTTTCTTTATATGCAGATACAGACAAACTTCCTTTTGAAAAAAGAATGCTAATCTAATAGATACAGAGCCGGCTACACAAATAAACTATTATAACTATTTTTTATAAAAAAAAATAATTAAAAAAAATGCAATGTGTCTGACGACGACTTCTGAATCTCACCCTGACTGGGAAAAGATATCACTTATTAATTAAAATTGTAAAGTTATTTTTGGAATTAGTAAACGATGAGTATTAACTTCATTAATTACGGCTACTAATTATGCTATTTTCACAGATATAAATAAAAATAAAAGACTAGACGGAGTACTCATTATTTTCTTCAATATTTTTAAGAAAAAGAAGAAGGAGAAGAATAACTTTATTCAAAACATTAACAGCATCATTAATAAAAAGAAAATACATATTTTTGTATAGATCAAGATTAGTAAAATTATAGATAAAAATTTCATTGATGAGGTTAGCTTTCAAAGGTTTATATAAACCGCTTTAAGAATGTAATTAAAAAAATATATTAAAAAAAAAATTTTTATTTTCAATATTTTTAAATACAAGTTTTCACGATATATTTCCCATGTTGCTTTTTAGAGTCCTTACCCAAAAACCTTAATTTTAGAAAAAGTATTATGAATATTTTTTAATTAATCAATAAAGTTGTTTCACAATATTTCAAATAAATTTGGTCTATTTATTTAGTTTAATTTTTAAATTTGACTAAAATCTTTATTCGATAAATAGTAGTAAGGTTAACTGACTTGTAGTAATTTCAAAGACAGCTAAGTTTACCAGTATTTTCAAGTTATCTTAATTAGTGTACGACCTGAGTTTATAATTGTCGACTCTACAAAATATCAATCGTCGTCGCTTTTAAATGCTTTCCCAATCATCTTCTAAACATTAGATATCAACCGTTTAATCTCGTCATAAACCGACCAGGTAGTTTTTTTATCATTGGGATTCATTTAGAAGTACTTACTTTTAGGCAAAACTCTGATTAATAAATATAGGCTTAACTTTCTACTAATTTTATTGGTAGGTTACACTTTCAAAGTAATAAAGCTTAATAATTCAGTAGTAAACATTTTTGGACAAGAGCATTTGCTAATTTAATTGGAAAGTTTGTAAACGCAAATGTATTGAAATATTGATACCATTTTCATAAAATAAATGTTTTGAAGGAAAGACAAATATACTTTTTATAAAACTTTATATATTTTCATAATAATTTTGAGAGTTAAATTCTGCGGTTCATAAAAAAAAAGCCTGGAGTTTGTATTATGTATAGGATTCACATAATTGAAGTCATAAACAGTGAATTTTAACAAAAAATGTAAACTAATTAAAGATTTGTTCTGACTATGAAAGATTGGGATTAAGCTACCCTTTTCCCGTTTGTTTTTTGCCACTCAAATTTGTTCTTTTGCAATTTTATAAGGAATCTGTCATTTTAAAGATAATTTAAGCCACGTTAAAAAACTTTGTTTATAAACATTAGATTATAAATTTAAATTGACGCGAAACAAAATAATTAATAAGGTATTCTTTCAAGAAATATGGAACAAATTTGTATTGGTTGAAATATTTACAAACCCCCATCTTTTTTGCTTCACGAAATTTCGGTTTAAACAATTTTACTGTATATTATATTCTAGGCGGTAGCTGCTTCAGAGAGAGTGAGCGATGGGACAATGCTTCAATTAATAACTTCAAACAAGTTTATTATAATTTTCTGAAGGAAGAATTGTATTTTAAGTCTGTAAGATAAGATTAGTAAAAATATTCGTTGTGGAATACGAATGACACTCTACCAACCTAGGCAGGTTAATTTGCAATGCTCACATGTAAATTGAATATTAAACAAAAATATATTTTAGAAAAAATGGTATACCATTGTTTTGGGGTAAATTTTGGTCCTAGATACGCCTAAGCACCCTTTTTAAATTTAGAATACGCAAAAACTTGTTATTTATGACTGGCACTCTCATAATTTTTTATTATTCTTTACAATGAGAGATTTTGTGTTTATTGAATGGAAATGTTTAATTACTTTCCTTATTAATAAGTTACAAACGGTACCTTATAGTGGTTTTATCAAAGAGACGCAATTACACGGCTTGTGTCGACATATGAACAAATGAGTGTTGATGCTGGGTCGAACCCAAGACCATTTGGTCTCTAAACCCACTATCCTACCAACCTTACTCACGCCCCAAACTTAGATTATTATCTAAGATATTTAAAACCTTAGATTTATTAAGGAATTGTTTTTGCAATAAAATGAAATCAAGATATATATATATATATATCATTTTTTTACAAATTCAAAATCTTACATTTATATTTTGACGTCAAATTTGTAAAATATTAGGCATAAAAAAGTGTATAAGTGTATTCTTCCCCTTAAATTATTATACATTCTCGTAAATAACAGTTGTTTCTATTCAAAGAAAAATCACGAAGTAAATTATGAAGAACGAGGCCTTGTAAATTTGCTGGAGTGAAGGGTAATTTAGTAACTGTAATGTTCGATTTAGTAAACTTCAATGGATCAAGATAGAAATAGAAGAGCTCATGTTTCTAAAAATTCAGAAAATAAAATGACAGGAAGAGGAAAATGAAAATAAGAAACTGTCCAATGACAGTTGGTAATTACTTTCTTAATGAAACGATTAGACAATAGTAATTTCAAAAGTTTAATACAAGTATTTAATTTGTATATTGAATTCACCATTATTCAACTGATGAATTTAAATATATTTAATTAGTTTCCATTTAACTTTAAAAGTAAAGAACCACAAATTCTATGTAGAAAAATTAAGTAAGATTATTTTGTTAAGAAAATTTATTCATAATACTAGTCAATAGTTATTTTTCATCATGAATCTTATTGTGGTTATACTATGTAAATGTATGCCTAGATTTCGAAAATCAAATTAGTTTTTTTCTGTCTGGTACGATTTTTTAGAAAATGAAATTTAATTTATTAAAGAAAAAAATCAATTTATTATTCACGTTTTTATTCTAATTTTTCAAAAAAAAAATTTATTTTTAAAATATTGTCATTTGTTTAAAAATTATTATTAATGAATTAAAATTTAAATATTTTCTATTAAAATATTTTTTGAAAGAGATAGAAAAAATGTATTATTTATATTTTAAATGTTTACTTTGTGATCAGGATAAAAAGTTGGCAATAATCATCTTTTCAGCATGCTCAAATGGACTAAGAGATTGATTGGTTTAGTTAGAATAACAAAGAAGTCACTATTTGCAATACCAATGGTATGGAGAGAACAAATATAATCATATAAATGATTGTTTTTTTCGCATAATTAATTTATGCCGATTTACATTTAAAATAAGACATAAAATTGTGTATCCTGATTTAAAATCTGCGATAAAACGAGTACAACACAATGATACTGACATTTGGAATCCGATATCTTCAAAACATGAGCTCTAATCATTTGAAGCAAATATTTTTCTGATAAGAATATAAATGAATAAATTAACAAAGATTTTATTTCTGAACAAGAAGACAAAGCTGAGCGATTTCGTTAAATAGTTGGGTTAATAAAAAAAAACTTAAATTTTGGCACCTGTCTTGAAAGAAAGAAATTTTCTCAACAAAAATGTTTGTATTTGTCTTTTTGAAAAAGGAACAAAGATTTAATGCTTCACTTCTCTGTTGATAGACTTCTTTGCTACTGTAATGATATTGATATGAAGTCTCAAACTGTCCTTTAATTTATTGGCTATTTCAAAGCAAAGAAGGCTCAAAGCTCTCCTTTTACATATTGGCCATTTTAAACCATCAATCCTTATAACTCATTCTGTTCATATGGAACAAAAGTATGCAAATATATTTTCGCTAATAAAATCCTTGAATTACAAAAACTACAAATGGAAAATTTGTATCGATTTCAAGGTTTTGGCGTGATAATGGGAATGCAAATGTGATTTACTAAGTTTTGATGTTTTCTACGTTTATGGAGAGATTTGAGCAACAACAGCCAAAAAACTGGAAAAAACTGTATTAAATCAGAAAGTTCTACTCGCAACTCATATGCGCTATCTGTATTTAATGTTCAACATGATCCTGTTGTAAATCTAAGACATGTTTTTCTTTTCCTTCTCCATATAAAGTTTGGTCTCATGAAACAATTTGTAAAGAAATTGGTTCACAGAAATGTTAAAGCTTTGGGGTATCTTAAAACAAAATTGATGAAAATCAGTGAGGCAAAATTGAAAAAAGTTGCGTTTGTTGGTCTCCAAATAGAAGAATTACTGAAATATAACGAATATTTAAATATTAAAATAGGTTTTGCACACGATCCTGTCCTTATGTCCAATATGGTACCCGAACATTTGGCTGAATGGAGATTGAAGATACTGCAAATGAGAGATTGTATTTCAAATCTGTAAGAAATCTCATTCAAGAACTTCATTTGCTAATATAACAAGTAAAAGATGATTCATTCCAGGGAAACCGGAAACGAATATTTTCCCATAAATTTCCAGAACAAGAGAAAATTTTACTCCAATAGATGAACAATAAAGCGCAATAAATAAAATGATTAAATATTTTTATTTGAGTATTCACATTGGTGTTATTGGAATGTATTAAAATTGATATAAAAGTTTATAATTAAACTAAAATTATATAAAGGTCGTCACGCTTTATACAGTAGCAGCTATGCTACATTTTTTTCAGTGGAGGTAAAATATCAGTTCCACTTAGTAACTAAAATATTAAACGCTCTAGTCCACATTTTCACTAATGAATTAGTAAAGTTTGCTAGTTTGAAGGTGTAAACTACCAGCACAATGAGTAGAAAGGTAATTCCACTTGTCTATTCTTTCTTTAATAGCTTATAATTATGGTATTGCTTCGTTGGCTGTTTAACAATATAAAAAGCATATAGCTTTTCGCTGAGTAACCCTCTTTCAACGAAAATGCTGTTTGACATAAAGGTCGATTTACAAATTGTCCAGCGACTATATGTAGGTTCGACGAACTGTCTGGCGACGAAGTGTCCTGTGACGAAACGTTGGGTCACGATGCAAAATAGTATTTCTTACGAATCAACTTAGCAAGTTTTTAAAACATACTATTCCTAGTTAGCCAAAAAATCTTTGGCAAAAATGTCAACTACTCTTATTTACTAACCAAACACACATTGTAGACGCAAAAAGGGAAGATGTTAACGTCACCTAGCCTTTTAGAAACATAAATTTTTAGAACATAAATCATTTAGAAAGCATTAGGTTTTGAAGCTGTGCCTCATATCCTAACTTCTAAACTGACTGTTTTAGCCATTTTCAGCATCCCATAAAGCTGCTATAATGGTAGAAGTTTGGGCATTACGCAATACTCATGACTACCGCAAATTCCATAGGCATGTCCAGTACTAAATGCCTGCTTGTAAAAGGCTAGATGGCGTTATAACTTATTAAAATATATCTAAAATACTCCTTTAAAATATAAGTGTGCAAAGAATAGCGAATAAAATGGGCAAATCCTCGATTATTCTATCTCGCTAATATAGCAAGTAAAGTGGGTGTTACTAACTTGAAATATTTCTTTACTAATTAATAGAATAACTATTAATTAATAACTTTGAAATTTTCAAGAAAAAGGACGAATAAAACTTTCCATATGTCAATACTATCCATGATTATTTTTTCCTTGAACGGCATTTTGTCAAAGAGAAATAGTTCTATACTAAAATTAACTGAAAAATCTTTTGTATTTCAACGAAATGCATTATTTGTGGAAACACGGATTGCGAAACCAGCCATAATTAGTGTTCCTTTATGCGTTTTCCGAGGCCCGAGATCCCGTATTAATTTTAACATTTTTGTTTCAGAAATATATTCAATTCTCGAAATTTGATCAAGCTTTCATACTTTCATTGTTTGAAAAAACAGAATCTCGTATACTTATTCAAGTATATATTTGATTTTGCTCTTTTTAAATGCATTTATGAAGAGAATCATTTTCTGCATTGTATACTTTCATATTTTATACGCACAATGTCCAAAGTATTCATCGTTATTTAAAGAAGCTTTCTAATTATTCTAGCTAATATTCTTGCAGTAGAAATAAACATATGTTTCCAGGTTAGTTTTCATTAAATTTGATTTATTTGTCACCAAAGTCGCTTTCCTTATTAATCATTTACATCTCAAAATTATACATTGAAAACTATTCTTCTTTCTTCTGTTGAGTGCAAAAGAACATTTACATATCAAAATTAATGTATCCCTTCGGCTCATGCGCAGAAAAGTGATGGTTATTTTATCAACAGGTACTACAGTGTGACACAAGACATCAATACCCTATTCTTAAGATAAAAATTTACCAAAAGTGAGATTTTTTAATATATATATATATAATAGTATAACTCTCAGTACAAGACGCACTATTTGGGTATTCACTTTTAATTGTGACATATATGAACGCCAAAATCCTAACTTTTAACGCAAGATTAAAAGATCATTCATTTCACGGAAACCGGAAACTAATATTTTTTCTGTAGCATTCCAAGACAATAAAAAATAGAAAATTTTAAGAACATTAGTGATAACAATAATCCATGGAGAAATATTTGTATATTTCATTTCAGTTAAAAAAAATTGGAGTCGCTTTGATCAGATGAATAAGTTCTAAAATACTATCGAATAGGATATAGCTATCGAATTATAATAATAATTGATGATGATGATGATAATGATGATGTTGCTGATGTTGATCATTGTGATGATGATGATCATGGTGATGAGATAAGGAAGATGTAGTAAAAATTGTTAAAATTAAAAGGCACTTACCAATGTATAAATGCTTAAAAGAAAGACAAATATTTTCACGTCCATCTAAAAAGATTAAAATTTAAATTAAAGGACAAAAGCACAATTCCTTATCTCAGTCTGGAAGCGGAAGGAATACGTGGAAAATAAATAATATTTTTTAAAGATGCAAAGTCGCAAGATAATCGTGACTAGGAATCTTATCTCAATTTTCGCAATATCCCCTGCAAAATCACCACATTTAGCCACATCGAAAATGAAATGGAAATAGCAGCAAGCTCTTTATCAATAAAATTAGTATTACTTTTCAAACTGGAAGGAATGACAAAAACGCTTATTTAGTAAGAGAGTGTATTTTGCGTGGATGATAGTATAGTGATGGGATGAAATGTTCAGTTCTTAGACGCGTCTTTTCAGAGAAACAAGAAAAATAGAAACCATAAAAAACAAATTATGTTAATTTTTTGCAAAATATTTTTTCTTTATTTATATTGAAATTTCCTATAGGTAAGATGAGGTGACCTTGAAAATTAATTAAAACCCCTCCTCATCATATCCCTTTTGTCTTTTTAGTAGAAACAAAAGTGCGTACTGTGATGATTACATCGTACTCACAAAAGGCATAATACATATGTGATAAAAACGTTGCTTGCTCAAATTTTTAAAAATTTACATCTAAAGAGCACCTTGATAAAATTGAGAGATGAATTTTATTCTCATGTAAACTACTTCTTCTTACTTTTAGATTGTTTCTGGAAAACGGTGAAAAATCGAGATTACTAAAAATAGATAATAAAATTAAACATTAAAAGTCTACTTTGTCTTTTGTACTCTTTTGACATTGAAAAGAGAAGAAAACACGGATAGAAATGGAGAGAATAAAACATATACAATCACTTTCTCCTTCAATAGAATTTTATGTTATTTAAGTTGCGCATTTGAGCTTTGCATATACATATATATATATAGAGTGAGTGGTGAAAATAAGGAACACATATGTCTTGCTTATGGTTCAGAAAGACCAGAATTAGGGGTTGGTCTAGGACTGTGATGTAGGTCTGGCAGTGCTCCTACATACCGACATAGATTATAACAGTTGTATTAACTAAGTTTGCCTTGATAAATTTTACGTTGTTTATCACTTAATTTTGATGATACGCTTAAAAAAATGTATCTTCAACGTGCCTTACAGAGTAGAGTACTGCTCGTATATGCGGGCCCCCGCAAATGAAAAAATTTAGATGTTTTTTCTATTCCTCAGTATGAAATTGAAATATTAAAAGATTTTAAAAATTTTGCTTGAAACTTATAAAATGATTTTTAAAAGCAGGATTGCGTATTTGGAGCTGGCGATTTTTAGAAAACATATGGCGTGGTCTCTTTTTTTAAAAGAAATCAGGAGTCAGAATAAGGAATTAGAATATAAATGAATATATTTTAATGTGTTCTTGGAATCAGAGTTTTGTAAAGGCTTCCCGTGGGAGTGAGATGTTTAACCCTTCGATTCCATCCCCTTAAAACCGCCATTGCCTAGATGGTTTCGCCATATAAATAGATCAAAAGGAGAGTTTATCAAAACGGCGTATGGATTATAAAATTGTGGTACGGGTAAACTAAAAATAACCTGGAATGAAGTAGTTGAGAATGATATGAGAAAAAGAAATTAAAATTAGGGTTAGGAAATGAGAGAAACAACTCATTTCAAAAGAAAAATATTTAGGCTAGAGAGATGACTTGACACCTTTTGGAAGTATGTGAAGCACATAACTTTCACCAAAGAGAAAAAATGGTAAATATTTAAAATGGAAAAAGTTACTTTTATATTTCCAGAAGGAATTCAAGAGCAATACTTACACGAATTGCTTTTTTTGAAAGCAAAGTTGAGAGAAGAATTAAAAATTGTATGTGATTTTATAGCAACTACCTGCGCAAAAGCACGGTTTTCAAGCCAGATTTATTCAAATGATCTATACAAATAATCTTCTAGCAACTGTTTGGGAATTAAAATGTTCGAAAGCTTTAAAACGTTTTACTATTCACCGGGTATCGATGAGGCTTTGCCTGAAATCCGTCGTTCAAATATGATAGTAGAAAGAGCAGTAAAGCTAATGGAAGAGCTTTACAATGGCAAATAAATCAATAAATTGTAATAAAATAACATAAAAATACTTTTTGTTTATTCAATTTTCAATATGCAGTTTTTTCACGAGTACGTAAAATAGGTTTTTTAGTGACTTTAGAATAAGTGCTGAATAAAGCTTAAATTTCTTTTATATTTTACTTAAAAATCTTATAAAATTTAATATTCACAATTTTTGTCCAAATATCACCATCAAAATTTTTTCACACACAAAACGGCCAAGCAACTTCAAAATCTGTTGAAAGCTCATTATTGAATATACTTCTATGAACGTATAAATATTTTGGTCTAATACAGAATATATTAGAAGAATATATATAAGCATTTATCATTTATAAAAGTGAGTTTTCTTTTATAATTTTGCAATGCATTCAATTTCAAAATTTTTAACATCCAAAAATTTTACAATAACAAGATTTTTTGATTATAATTAAAAAATATAATTTTTAAGGTCCAAAATATATTGCCATGATTATTACATAAATCTTCATTTTGTTTAACGCTATTAGGGCTGGGCTAATTTTTTCCGCTCAAGGGGTGCAAATTCTCCTGCCCCTTTTCTCAGATATAAATAAGTTTTTATAAATATTTTTCAACTATGCTGAATTCATTGGTCATGTCCATTTTATTTATCGAAATCAATCAAACCTGTCAAAAAAATTAATTTTTATTTGATACCTCATCTCAAAAAGTAACTTTTTATTTAAATAATTATATAATGTTTTTTACACCCATGCTAATTCAGTGAGGATATTCATTTTTATGAAAATCAATCAAAGATGTCAAAAAATTGATTTATATATGACAGCTCATCTCAAAAAGAAACTTTTTATCCAAAAAATTATTTAAAGTTTTTACACATATATACCGATTTTCAAGCATGCTGGAATTCAGTGGTGATATTATTTTTTTTATGAAAATTAAATCAAACCTGTCAAGAAAATGATTTATATATGACAGCTCATCTCAAAAAGAAACATTTTTTCTAAAGTGTCTTTTTTGATTTTACTTTTCTGAATAAGCTTTGAAGTCTTGTTTCTTATTAAATGCGCGTAATATTATGTGCGATTGTCAGGTTCTTTTTAACTTTAGAATTTAAAAGACACTTAAGAATTTAAAAAAGACACTTTCGAATTAAAAAAAGACACTTTCGAATTTGAAAAAGACACTTTAGAATTTTAAAAAGACTGTTTAGAACTAAAAATGGTATATACCGATTTTCAAGTA
The DNA here is from genome assembly GCA_030549495.1 of Nectonema munidae. Lineage (NCBI taxonomy): Eukaryota > Metazoa > Nematomorpha > Nectonematoida > Nectonematidae > Nectonema > Nectonema munidae. The sequence continues at coordinate 244,723 of JAUIRK010000101.1, forward strand.
TGCTGGAATTCAGTGGTGATAATTTTTTATGACAATCAATCAAACCTGTCAAAAAATTGATTTCTATTTGACAGCTCATGTCAAAATTAAAATTTTTATTGAAATACTTATAAAAAGTTTTTTACATATATACCCATTTTCAAGTATGCCCAAATTTTGTGGTAATGCTCATTTTTTATGAAATCAATGAAATCTGTGAAAAAATTCGATAAAACTGTAAATCATTGTCAAATATATAAACTTGAAAATAAATTCTACTAGAAATATTTCTCTTCTAATTATATTGTTAATTTATTTAATAAACCAACTTTAGGTGTTTAATTCGGTCAAAATATTTCATTTGTCAGTAAATTAGGAATCTCGATAGAAACTACATCGTTTTGACTACAAATTTACGTTTTGGCTAGTAGTCTCTACAATATTTCTTCAATATTTTATACAGTGTGTAATTTTACTATTCATTCTATAATGATTCTTTCTGGGTAGTTCTTTCATCAGATTTTGTGGAAAAAAAGTAAACTACAAATTTGATTAACACTTATAAATATGAGTCCAGAAATGAAATCAGTATGGACGATTTAATATAACATATATTTTATAAGATATATTTCTCATCAATCAAAATTTTGATTGACATTTTCTAAAAAGTAGCCATGATTATTGAAAAAATTAAATATATAGTCTTATGCTTCAAAAATGTATATAATTATAAATTTTCAAGGGAGAATATAATATAGAATTCATTTTTTAGTGAAGAAAGAGCGTTTTACGCCCCCAGCACTAATAGGGACTTTGTACTTGTTCTTTCGGCCCACGATAGAATCTTGAAAGAGAACATCAAAACGAGAGAATGATGAAAATTTCTAAAAGCAATATTGAAAATTGCAAATTTGGATTGTTCTTTTACCATTCGTTTTTTGGACACTATATTTTTAAATGAAAAAAGGGCAGCCATGTGAACACCTTCAGTTTTTGCTTTGCAATAACTTAATTTTCTAACTGAAGATTTTGTATTGAAACTTTAAAATAAAAGTATACGAAAGTATAAAACTTTATTATCTAAAAGGCAAGAATATCGGCATATATAAAAAATTGGAAAGTACGAAGTTAACAAAAATTAAAAAAATAAATTTAAAAAAAAGTAACGTCACACTTCAATATATGAAATATGAAAGACAAAAAATTTTAAAATAGTACAAGTAAATAATAATAAAATTAGAAAGGGCATAGGAATAATAATGGTGGCAAAGTGGCATAGAATGAAACTTGAGACCATGTAGAAAAATAGAAATTGCATATTATGAAGAAAAGGAGTAATTGAAATGTAGGATAGAGATCACATGATAACACACTCTTTTGAATTTGATTTATCTGCTTCTGCACAATCTCCCAAACTAGATTCTTTATCACTGTTCTAAAATATCAGATAGTGAGAATATAAAAATATGTATAGCTTCTTATTCCCCTTGCTCTACAAAACGAAAAAGTTTCAATTTTATCAAAATGACATTAACTTCTTGATGATAACGAAGTCACTAATAACACTGTTCTTTTTACACAAATGTCTCTCCATTTATTTATATCAAAATCAAACATAGAGTATATTTTCTTATAACAAGTTTACAAAATTGCCTCTCTTTCATTTATTTCCAATCACATACACAGGTAAATGGTGGTATAAAAAGGGCTTGCCCCGCGTCTTCATGATTGTGTGTTTAAGTAAATATTGGCTAAAAATAACGAGGGGATGTTGCAAGTTATTTTCCAACTCTATTCGATGCGAATGAAAAGAAAGTAGGCATACAGCTTTAAGAAATTACTCTAGCTAGAACACCTTTAATGATTACCAAACTTATCATCATGGAAGTGAGAATGTGAATCATCCACATAAGTTACGTTTATAAGATGATGTCTATGCATGGAATGAAAATGTGTCGCATAAAAATTTGGAATGTACACGTACACCAAAATGAAAGATTATGTAAATGAATACACTCGTGTATGCAGACATTGGAATTTGCATAAATAACCAAAATAATTCATAGCTATTTATGGAAAAATGTCAAATATGGCATTTCTATCTAAAGAACAACAAAATTAAAATAGGATAAGATAACACGATACAAAAATGCACAACCTTTTTAAAAGTCCTGTATTATTGCAATGTATCTGTAAAAGAATACTCACGTATGTGAAAAAAGAGTTTTGTCGTTCTTTATAGTGTTTATATATTGATGAGCTATTGTGCGATAAATGCCTCCTTAAAATCCCTATCATTAAGGGCTCATAATTTATTACTGAACTTAGAATAAATGAATATGATAAAATTCGTAGAATGCAATTTTATTTAGAATTCAATATAGGCGCCGCCATTCACCATTAACTTAAGATGAAGCCGAAAGAAAGAATTTGTAGAGTATCAGATCATTAATTTGATTTTTAAAGAAGTGTGAATTCGAGAAGACGACTCTTATAAGAAAAATCGGAGAAAAGATAAATAGACAGCGGTGCCCAGAAGAATGAGAACGAATTCGGTGATGCAAAAGAATAAAATACGCTAGGAATAACGATCTAATACAATATTCTAGGAATATATTGATGATAATAACTATGGCCACAATTGAGTGCGATTAGAAGCGACCATGGCTTTCGATTTTACAAAGTTACGAATTATTCAGAATGTTTGCCACTTCTCTTCTTCAACTTTTCTTCGAGTATACGCGAACGACCATGCATATTCAGATACAGTACCAATCTTATGCCAGACTATTTTATTTGTGGTTACCATGACAACACATCTACATGACCAAAACGTAGATCGTGTTAACGTTCGGGGTTGCTATTAGCGTTAGTTGATCCTGAATCGTCGTTCATCATCTTTGCACTTAAAGAACAAATCTTCATACTTTGTAAAACGCTGCTAGTTGCGCACGTTCCTATAGGGTGAGACGTTCAGTGATCTTTGTAGAGCTTCCAAACAAATCACCCGATCAGAAAAAAAACAAGTGCAGACATTTAAAGGAGCATACACAAAAATCTTGGAAGAAAAAATAAGATAAAATAATTAGTATTTCAAAATAAGGAGTTAATTATTATCAAGCAGTGTCTGGTATGTTTGGCAATAGCAAGGATGCAAATGCTAATTGACACTTGTACCGGTACAATTGAAAATCATGCCCACGAAAATCTTTGATGACATAAGAAGGTTTTGTGATTCAACGCAAATTTAGTTTACCTTCTATGTAATAATTAATAAAAAGTAATGTTATTACAAAAGGCGAAAGAAACTTATTATATTTATTCTAAAAATATTATAATAAACATATTTTAAAAATTACTCTAAAGTTCCATCATTTAAATTTTCGATGTTAGTGTAACTTTGGACATAAATGTTATAATGATTAAGACAAGACAAAAAATATGCCTAAGTCCCTCTTCTTTACATCATTGCTTCTCAAAAAAAACATGATCAAAATCAATTAGACCAATATTTTTAACGATTATTTTTAGTAAAAATGTTGTGGTTTAAAAGGAAATGTTGAGAAAGCAAAGAAACAAATAGACCATCATCTTACATTGTGATTTTCTTTCGTAGAGTTTGGCGTTAATCTCTTGTTAGATATGATCATTTCGGAAGTCTTGGAATTTGAGATCTTATCTTCTACTTTTGTTCCAAACTGCGCAACTTGCTAAAAATAAACAAGGAATGAAACAAAACATGTGGTTAAATTAGAGTAAGGATTCAGAAAATGCCATACCCTAGGGTCATGGACACATCCGCGTTCTTTTGATGAACTCACAACTGTCATCTGATAGGCGTTAAACTCGAATTTTTATTTGATGTTGATAGCAAGAAGAAAGTATACCCTCCAAACGTAGACAAAATTTCGATTTTCTAATATTTTTAGACTAAGTATACAACTTAGCTTGGCAACCGCATGCACACACCATGCTAGTGATGTACCGATACTTGAATAAGTTAGTAGTAATGAGTGTGTATGGCTTTAAACTAGCAGGCATAAATTAAAAAAACTAATGAATGCTTCAGAAGAATATAATGTAGCATTATTTGAACTTACGTATTTTCGCGTCCAGCTGCATCTTAGTGACGATTATGTATCAATTTAAAAATAGGGAGATAAATATTAAAGAAATATTGTAACAAAATTGAAATAATAGCGAATTTCAGTATTTATTGTTGAAGACGACTAGCGACTCTAAGCAAATTCGCGACCCTGGCGTTTAGAGCCTATGTTAGCTAAGACGCATTTGTGATGCTGTTTTATACAGCAAAAAGAAAACAAGGAAAACACTTTTCTTAAAGTAATACCATATTTAAAATTTACAGAATAAACGTGTCATTTTACTCTGCCTGTTCGGCTCAAGAAATCGGGGAATTATAATTAAAATTACCGAACAAAATAAGCAGATTTTTTATTTCGTTATGATGAAGTTTTAAAATTAATTATATCACTGAATTATATAGTAAATTCTTTTACTTAAAGTATAAAGGAACCTGTGTAGACCTTGTAAAAGTAATTTTTCTGTAAATTGACAAATGGAGGTGTATTTCTGATTATCTCTACAGTTGATTCTTCTCTTTTCATTGGCTTCAGTAATGCTAAGCTTTTTTCTTCTATATCATATTCAGTATCACTCTCATCTTTATATCGATCTTCTTCATTCTTACCCATACTTCTAGTTTCCTCTAATTCTTCAATTTTGTCAATATGTTCATCGTTTTTCTTTTTATCTGTTATTACATTGTCACCTATTGAAAGGTATTCTTCAACATCCGCTTTAGCAATATTCTTTTCATAGCATAGCAACATTAAAGCTTGTTTTAAACATTCAAGTTGAGAATCACTTGCTAGCATATTTTCTAGATCACGGTAATATTCAGCTTTTTTAAAGGAGGATGAATCAATAATATTCAATGAAGCGAAAGATAATCATCGCAAAGCTTGAAGAAAAATTTGATGTTTCAGAATTTGATAAATAATACATGATCATGTTTGTACGGTATTTTGATTTAAAACATTCAATTATGCCCTGATCAAGGGGCTGACATAAAGAAGTCGAGTTAGCTGAAAGGTATTCGATTTGAATATTAGGGAAATTAGGTATACTTTTATGTGCGTACAATTATTATCAAGAAGTAACACAATTTTTTTATTTCCTGCTCTCATTGCACTATTCATGTGAGCAATCCATTCGCGAAAAATAAAAGTTGTCATCCAAGAATTTGAATTATTTTTATAATCACATGGCCGATACTTTACCCCATATTTTCCAATAAGTAAAGCTCGTAGCCAGTAGCATTGCAGCAAAAAAGTATTGCCAATCTTTCTTTGGAATCGGTGCCCCATACACACAGATCAGCTTCCAAGACATGATCATCGTCCAATTTCTTCTATTGGAATCTCTTTTCTTTACAAGCTTTAAAATTAGGCATGTTAAATTTTTGAGCAAAAAAACAAACTCTTTCACAAATGAGAGGCCGACTTTATGTAAGTTGTTAGCTCCACTTTCTACAAACCATTTGAAGATTCATTTATCTACATGTTGATTTTGCGGGATACTTCTTCTTAGATAAAGTTGAACAACTAATATTGATTTTTTTTTACAATTTCTGATTTTTCCAAATTGTTATTTTTAACTCTTAAAGAATAGTTTTCTTTTCGAAAATATAAAGATGTTTGCGTCTTTGTTTTGATTCTTTATCCATCATAATGATTAAAAGAAAATGAATTTATTATCTAAATTCGTCAAAATTATTGAATATAAAAATGTCGATACCTTATTTTATTTTACTTTTATAAACACACTGCTTTTAAGGAAAAACTTTTTCATACCATATTAACTTTAGCATAAAAAATTTTCAAAGTGTTAAAAGAAGACATGTCACTCAAGTCTCAAGCAATGGCGGAGGGAGGGAGCAGGTGCTGTTCCAGAGGGAGCTTAAACCATCTGCCTTCTTCTTGTTAAAAGTATATTTAAGTTAGTTTAAAAAGCCAAATTTAATATTACATGAATCTTATATATTTTTCGTAATTACCAAATAAAATCATCATAGACAGTAAGAGGTCTAATTGTCCAGAGTTTAAATTGTCCATGAATCGGCAGACCCTGCTTTCTAGGGTTCCTGACATATTTCTCAGTTAACGTTGGATTAATAATGTTTGAACTCATGGTTTCTCCAATTTTTTTTATTAGAATCAATTCTGCTTCAAGAGAATTGGGCCTTAAATAAGTAACAATTAGAGGCCTGATTGTCTCTAAACCTTGAAAATATTTCACTGAAAATAGAGAAAATTCAAACCTAGACATAAGAGAAGGATAACAAGAAACAGCGATATTACAAAATTGATAAAAGAAATGATAAAGTTTCATTTCAGCATTTTTCTCTTTCAAAACACGTTTTTTTTTAAATATTTTTCTTAATCTGTGTCAGTTCAATCAAAATGCGATTGATAAAGTGACTTTTTGTATGAAGCACACACAGAAGAGTGAGGGGGAAGAGTAAAGAATACAGACGTATGGATGGTTGATTCAAAAAAACGCAAAACCATTAAGAACACAGAAAGATAATAAATTACTATTTATTAGATCATAGCAGATTTTAGCAGGCTTATATTTTTTTCTATATTGAAGATTTTGATATGGTTAATTTCGTTGTATCGGGGTAAAATTCCTAGTAAACCTACTTTAAGGGGAATGCTGAAAATTTCGTTATATTAAATAGTTCGTTCTATTGAAGTACATTATAACGAGGTTCGACACAGAAAACTTGAGAAAATTTTTGGTATTCCAATTAAAAGTTTCTAAAATAGAAACTTTCTATCAAATCCTCGATATGTAGATATTTAGTAAAATGTAGATAGAATTAGTAAAGTCGCGGAACTTACATTAAAATCCTTATTGAAAACTAAGACACAAAAATTTTCTCCTTTAGGCCAAGACAGGCGTTTCATGACAATACTGACGGGAGGAGTGTGATTCATGGATGTTTCCGTTGAACTCCAGATAGTGCAAACTTGGCCTGCTTTCAGAGTTGCTCTAGCACGAAATTTGTACGTCACAGAAGACGAATCGTGGACATCTGTTGACTTTGTTACTCGCCAACCACCAACACATAAATCCTTTTTAAAAAGTTGAAGTTGTTATATAGGATACAATAATTCACAAAAGATCTAAATAATAATTAGAGAACGAATGAAGTCCCGAACACAAAATAACTGAAGATATTCTTGAGAACTAGAGATGCCAAACCGAAGCCTTGACAATAAACGTTATCAATGAATATGAGTATCGGATCGAAATCCAATCTCATTTCCTTTATCAGTGAATAATCTGAAGAACTACTACTTTTTCTGTCACAAATGTTTAGGATATTTTTCCTTAATACGTCATCTATCTTGATTATTTCACAAAACATCTCTCTCACTACAAACGTGTGATCAAGGAAAGCTGGGCTGGCTAGCGATGTATATTTTATGCAAACAATCCTTAGCAAATATCTTTTAATTGCTCATCTAGCGAAGACGACTTGTTATTCCTAACTTTTAACAACGCCTCCTCCGTGTGCTACCGCCAACTTTGGAAACTACTGGTTTAAAATATGAAGAATGATCTCCCATCATTTGTATATGAAGTTTCAAATAGGCATTACCACATAGATACATACACAAACACTTTTTTATTGAGAGAGAAATTCATCGCCTTAGCGCCTAAATCTTCAATAAATAATTCAATTTTATTAGAGCATAGCTTTGTGGATAACTTAAAAAAATAGCATTATTACTAAATCTTTGTAAGAAAAATGATTACATTTATTATTCAATAAAAAGAGAGGATATTTTAAATAAATTGCAATACATGTTTTCCATTGTTTGCAATTTTAACAAACTTTCCATCAACATCACATTCAGTAACTTCAATCTGAGATGCTGGAGACGAAAACATATGGTATTCGTTGGTCTTTTTCTTTGAAAGGTTTTGAGTGGAATTAGCTTTAGCTGTAAACCAAGTTGTGAGGCTGCGCAAAGGAGAGAACTTGCTACTTTGATCAGCAGCTTCGCTATGGCTCATCCGCATTCGCTTGCAACTCTTCCTAGTGGATTCATCATTCGACATGTTGTGTCTAAATCGCGTTATGAAACGATCAGATTATTATTAATAAGATATATTTGAAAAATCTAAAAACTAAAGATGCACAGCACAAAAAAACTCAATTCTGAGTGTGTGACTCTTTATTAAACGAATATTTCGTCAAAAATACTTTAGACTCAGCATTTCAAAGATATGAAAAATATTTATGTTCGAGCTTTTTGAAAAAAATATTAGAAAATATTAAATACATCAAACAATGAATAAACGGAAAATTTCTATGAAATCATTTAATCACTTAAGACATTGGACAGATTTTAAGACAAAGAGATTTGAAATTTTCAAAATATTTTTGGAGACATGAAACTATATAAAACAAAGCAAGTATATAAAGTTGCTTCGTATATTATTAAAAAAAGTGTTCGCATTACATCTGGTGTTATGGTATTTAAGGTATTATTAATATTAGTGTTAGCATTACGTTCGGCTATACTTGCGGTTTTGTTTTAAGCATATTTAATAAACATTACAATGTGTACCCACCTTATAAAGTATAGGAAACATATATTATAGTGTCACCTTAAAAAAGTATACAAAGGATAACAAGTATATAATGTTGGTTTGTATGTATACTTCTAGTCGTTGTAAGCGAAACAGTGTCAGCCACCTTATAAAAAATGAAATTTTGCAGGGGGATTTTGAACAGCATCAAGCAAGCACCGGCGTAAAAGAAAGATGGGAAGAGAGGTAGAATTGAGTTGTAGCATTAAAAAAATTGAAATAAAAATATTATTCACTAAATAATGTGCATAAACTTTATTTATATTATTCACTAAATAGGTGCAACAGTAGTTTGTCTTCTCATCTTGCATACCGATAAACATGTATTATTTGTGTCTTTGGAGTTATTAGAACTTTTAATTCGCGCGCAAAAGAACCTGCATTTAGACAACACGTGTGAAAGGTACGCTGATCAGTGTAACTTATAATTATATTTAATATTTTTTTATTTTTAACTTAATTTATAATAATAATAATACAAGAAGAAATCATGACCAGTTTCATGTTCCAGTTTACCTTTTGTTTAATATTCTTCACAATATTAGAAAAATGATAATTTAAAAATACTAGATCTTGCACGATTGACTTTAGACTTTTTGTTTATTCCTTGCGAAAAAAATTATTCAGAATAAATGATTTCCAGTTTACTAAAATTAAGATTTACATTAATGTGTTGGTTATTTTTTCTTTAATGTTTAAATAACTTAAATCTAAATTTGATGAAAGGTACTTCAAATATATCTAGATGTATGCAAGTTTCAAAGTTGAGCTTTCAATTCGATTTATGGAAAATTGAGTGTGGAATTTCATGGTTAATAATGTGGGTTGTTTATAATAAATTTACTTTATAAAGTACTGAGGGGATCTATTTACGGTACGATTAAAACCGGTCCTAGTGGTTCAATTCGGTACGGTCTCTAATTCTTGTAGTCCGGTCCGATCTGGTACGCATATATTATAGTCTGTTTCAAAGTATAGACGTCCAAGTTCAGTCTTGGTCTGGATATTCGGACGAGACTTTGAACAGATATAGGTATATCTATGACCTAGATTATTCAGAAAAAAGATGTTATAAAATCGCCCAAGGATAAATATTTTTCTAAATCCGCACCTAACACACAAATGATAAATATTAGAGAAACGAAAAGTTTACCGAACTTCAATTCTTAAAAAAATGAAATTAAAGATAATTAAAAAGCAGAAGAACATGTTATACCTTTCTTCTTCGCAAGAAAGTAGCTTAGAGTAGATGGAGAGTTCTTGGCTGAGAGCGATTTTCGCTGACTCCAATTCCTGGTAATCGTCGATGTAATTGGAGAGCGTTTTCTGTAAATCACTCACTTCATTCTCCTTTTTCCTTAGAAGCAAAAATATGGGAGTTAAATTCACATATTTATTTTTAACTCAAATTAAATCAATTATTTAATTTGAATTAAATCAAAATTACATCTCGCTTGTTTTTTCTATGATCAAATGAATTGACTGGAGAGTAATATAAAAAACTTTCCCTTAAGATGCCTCTATTTCATTAAAAAAAAGAAATAGTTTTTTTGTCATGTAAATCAACACAGTGTCGAAATAAAATTTGATTGTGATTCAGATCTGTATACAATACTGCTTATGGATATTATTATTAAACATGCCTCAACGATCAAACACTCGTTAATCTATGGTTCCCAAAATAAGGAAAAAGTATCCCCTGAGGGTAAGTTAGTAATTTAAAGAGGTAGTGAGTGCAATGGAATTTATAGAATTTTTTCATATAAACATCTATATATGAAGGCAGATTATTATTTGTTAGACAAGTTGGCAAAGAGGCGTTTCAAATGTTAGAAAGAAAATGGTCATTTTAAGATGGCAGACATTTTATTGATCATATCCATTTGCATTATTTATTTGATTCACTCAAAAGATACAACAGATAGAGCACTTCATTTTCTCAAGCATAAACTTTATAAAGTCAAAATACCGCTCTCGTCTCACAAAACAAATGAGAGTCTACAGTCCTGTGCGAAGATCAAAGTCACATCTTACACCCATACACAGGGAAGATCTGTAGCAAATTTCAGAAATAGAAGCCACATTAAACAATTAAGAACAATAGCATTTAATAACCTATTATTTTCTGTAAAAAAAAAATCAAAATCATTTATTTCAGAATCTGAGCTGATGCACGTTTTTTTGTATGTTCAGATGTTTCTATTAATTGCTTGTTGTGCAAAAAACTGAAGAGGGCGAGAGCACACTGGCATGGATTTATCAGAGATGTTTCTTTTTTTATATTTTATTTTAATTTAAAAATAAAATTGGGCTAGTTTTTATTTTAATATTACACAAATATGGGAAGGAATCAAATAGGCATGCATATAGTTTAAATTTTAATTTATTTCAAAGTAGGCCTTTTGTTATATTCAGTGGTTGTACCGGGCCAAATTAAAAAAAAGTATAAAAGACTTTTAAAAGTTTATAAGCTGTTATTTTTTGCGGCTCCAGGGTATTAAGAGGGTGGCAAAATGGTTCTTTTTATCATAAAGGTTGCAGACCCCTGTTCTAAAGTCAAGATCAGCGTGTCTCAACCCAGTGCGAATTGCACATATATGGGCAAAAATGAAATTCATATAGGCAATTTTTTAGAGCATGATAAATCCTTTTTTTTAATATGGAATCTGCAGGACAGCATTTTAGGGAATTGTTTATTCAAATTAAGTGCAATCGAAGAATTCAAATTAGAGTTTTAAAAAGAAAAAAGGAAGGATTTTATAGTGGACGATTTTAAAATGTTTAGAATCTTAATGGACAATTCAAACAAAAAGATCGAAAACCCCTGATCTAGACAACCTTATTCACGCTTCTGTGAACGGTTTTACTTCAAGCCAACTCAAACCACCACAGACCCTTCTCCTAGCGTATGTAACAGGCGCGGTTTACGCTAACGCACTAAAGCAATCATCTCTTTGGTTTTGACGAACTATAAAAGATAATAGTGGATTGATGAAGAGAAAGTGAATGAATGTGAAAAGTAAGATACAAGAAGGTGCTTACTGCATCTCAGAGAGATGGACTTCCTTGTCTTTGGCCATTTGCGTGGACAACCGTGTGTTCCTCTTCTTGAGCATGTCGATGTCATTTTGCATTGCTTGGAATTTCATTGAATTTTCATTCTGCTCACTTTCAAAGCATGAAAAGCGGTTCTTTAGAGCAAAGTTTTCTTTTTGCATTTTTTCTGCATTTTTTATAGAATTTGACAAATTTTCTTCCAGAGAAGTTATCTGGGAGTAAAGTTGGAAGCAACATTAAACTAATATTGAAAGCGTGAGAAGAGTTGAATGTTACCTTTTTTTCGTACAGGATTTGAAGTTCATTCTTAAGATCGTTCGTCATGTTCTCATGATTGTTTCTTAGATCATCTATAGCTAATTCCAATTTGTTTTGATACTCATTACGTAGATCAGGTTCTAAGTCTTTATACAAGATTTCATGCTTAAAAGATTCTTCTTTAAATTGCTAAAAGCAAAAAATAACCTCAATGAATAATTTTTAAGTAACTGATTTACTTTAAACTTTGTAAAAAGATAAATAAATATCTCCAACCTGTATTCTACGATGATTCATCTCCAAACTATCTACTACAATGATTCATCTCCAACCTGTATACTACGATGATTCATCTCCAGCCTGTATACTACGATGATTCATCTTCAACCTGTATACTACGATAGTTTCTATTCCATGTACAAATGACTAGGGAGACAATGTTCTACTTTCTGTTCACATTTTGCTAGATGTAAGATTTGATATACCTCATTCGAGGAAACGATGTTACATAAGAGTTATTACCTATATTTTTGTAATTTTTTCACGATAATAAATAATATATCTGTCAAATAATCAAAATAAAATTCTGTAATCAAAGAATCGAAAAATATTCTCTAAAAAATCAAAAAATATGAAACTTTCTGTTCAAATTTTGCTAGGTGTAAGATCTAATATACCTCATACGATGCTACAAATGTTTTTGCCTATATTTTTGCAATTTGCACGATATTAAATAATATATTTGTCAAATAATAATCAATATAAAATCCTGTAATCAAAGAATCGAAAATCCCAACAAAAATTTCAAATTTTTTTTGAACAAAAACAATTTTTTTAAAAAGTTTAGTCGCATTGAACTTTTTATGCAGTAAACAATAATAAAAATAATATTTATCTTCAAAAATAAAAAGGCAAATAAAATTTCGGCAACTATTTTTAATCGTATACATTATGAACTAACTTAAAATTTTGGCGAATAATTCGAAAGTTATAAGCGATATAAAAATAAAGGTTAATTTATAAAAAAAGGAAAAAATAAAACTATTTTATAAAAATCTACAAATAAATTTAGGTTCTGATATTAGAGTGGTTTATAATTGTCTTAGAAATTGTTACAAATTAAAGCTGAAAATTTGTCAAAATGTAACAAGCCTTAGTTTAAAATTACCAAATATAAAAAACATGGATACCTCATTTGCTTTAATGGTAATGAAGCCCATGGAATATAAAAACAGTAAAATGGTATTTCTCAAGTACTTATGATATACGTAATCTAATCTGAAAGCCCATAAAAAATTCTTTAATTTGGTATATCGCATGATGCATTTTGTTGAGAAATGCAAAAGTTATAAGCGTTTTAATATTTGGCTAAAATTTAAGCTAGTAATACTACAAATAAACTAAGCCTACACTAGCCCGATAAAATAAACCACACGCGTGCTAAAGATGTGGTGTAGCGTATGCGAAATAAGAATTCCCTGCGCTCACAAACACGTAATGCAACATGTGTTAATCTTTCTTCGCATAGTTATGCGCTAAAATCAATAACAAGCGTGTTAGAATCAATAATGTGATTTATTGTTCGTGCACTGTCGGTATAAATATAACGAAAGCCCTTCGTTAAAAATCAGAAAGGTTGTATCTAAACTAAATAAAAATTGTTTCGAAATAAAAGTTGACTACGATTATCCAACAAAACTTCTACATTCGATCGACAATTTTCACTTCAAATTTTTTTTTTATTTATTAGAAAAACATTATACTGACCTATACAACTGACCCATAAAGAGTAAAAATATATAAATTTATTTTCGACATTTTTTTTAAAATATGACATTTAAAATGTAAAAACCCATATTCTACCTTTGTTAATATGAAATATTGAAAAAATAGTATATAACTCATCACGTTAATTATTGGTATTTTTGGAACTAGATAAAAGTTGACTGACCAAAAGCAGATTTTGGAAAAATAAAAAAATATTTTTTTTAGCCTATGTTACCCACAAAGAGTATAGCTTTCCAATGATACCATTTTCAATCAAAAATTTTCTATAAATCTTCACATTATGTTAGTCACAAAAGTACTAAAATTTCGACCAAATATTTTGAAGTAAAGTCCAGTTATCAAAAAAATTTAAAAACTTTGGCAAAAATAAATTATTCTAGCATATGTAGCAAACGATAAGCTTTCAAAGGATATATATATATATCATGAAAAAGAAACATTGAAAAACAGTTTAATTCTTTCTGTAAAAACAATTAAACATTTTCAAAAAATCGAATTAGTATTATTATTATTATATATTACATAAACATTTCAACCAATCATATAGTTTTCATTAAATAAAACTGCAATTTCAAAGTTAAGTGTTTTGAACTTTTAATTTTAGAATGGTGCTTTCAATATGTATGTAAAATATTTTTTGAAAATTTTCATTTTAAGTATGTTTTTTAAGCATTTTACGATTTACACATTTAAATATATAATAAGGTCTGGCAAGTTGTCTCCCCGGAGGTCTTGCCAGACCTCTGATATACTAACTTTGCACGTCACAAAAGGTACACATTTTCAAAAAATATAGATGTGATTTTATGAGATAATAAAGAAAATTAACCAACTAATTAACTATCACTAACTAGCCAATAACTAAATAACTATTATTTGAAAAGTAATAACGTTTACAAAAAGATATATCCTATTAACCAGATAAATGCATATTTTGTTGCTCGCTGTTTTTTGTTATCAAAAAATAAAACATAATATTGCATGCATCACATAACTTAATAAAGAGACAACCAACGGCTGAGTGGTATCAAGAATGAAAGCACGCCTTTTCTAAGTAAAGGGACACACGACAGCGTTAAAGAAACAAATCATAACCCAAATAGAAAAACAAACAAAACGAAGGCAATTATGAAAAGCACAAGAATGCTTCATCATCATCAGCATTTGATTGTGTGTGCATGGAGAAAACCGGGCAAGAGAAAATGTGCTAGAAGCAAAAAGCTGCACTATGTATTCTTACAAGATAAACAATTCTTTAGCAGCTTTACATAACGAAACAACTCTTGCTGTTGCACAAAATGATGCGTTATTACGAGAAATGAGTGAAAATGAAACCAGCCAGTCGTCAACAGCTAATGACATTTTCACCCAGTAGTAAAACACAGATCAAATGATATACACGAACAGTCCCATGATAAACTGACTGAATAATCTATTTACTCTCATCACCCGTTTTCATCCACACTATAATGTCAAATCCATGACCATAGCTAAAAGGTGGCCTCACGTTTCTCTCTCTTGAAGCATATTTTATTTTCTACTCATTGTAGTGACACCCCACTAAGACGGTACTTGACTATTGGTCCCTATTAGTTAGTTAATAATAATAGTTTTAATTAGTTAACAATGTCTATAATTTTAAAATGAAAAAAAACTGTAATATAAGTGTTTGATGCTTATTTTCTGAAGATAAAAAAATTTTTGATTGAAAAAGAGAAGTTTTGTTCTATGGAAAATACACAAATAAAGCAACCAAAAAACTTAAGTCATCAAATTATTGATTATACATATAAAAATATTTTGGAAGTTTATCACAATAAAGATTCTAAAATGACAACAACAATCATTAGATTGATAAGGAAAGATTGTATCAGCGTAACTTAATTATTTCATTAATTCGTTTTTCAAATGGTAATAGCTACTTGTTGGTTAGTAACAACAGTTACTTGGTTATCGAAACTCTGATCCATATTCATACTCGTTGGCAAATAAATTTTTATTTATACATACATAGTTGTCTCATTCATTGTAATTTGATAATTACTTCAAAGGTTTAATGATACCCAACACCCTCTTCTGTGGAAAGTTCATTGGGAAAAAGAATTTTAAGCATAAAAATAACAAAAAAGTCGATAAAAATTATGCAGACATATACATATATACAATAATAGGAAGATCAAGTAATTCTAATTTAAAGACATCATTATTCGCTACTTACATGAATAACATACCTTTTTTAGCATGGATCGTATGTTTTCATAGTAGGTATCAAGTGGGAGCGCGCATGTTTGAAAATTGTGCGGGACAATTTTTTTATATTAACTTATTTCAATCAATGCATTGATTTTTATGTGTTATATAAAAATTAGTTACTAAAATGATTTTCATGGTGAAAGCGCAAATGCTGCAATAGTGAGGGAGAAAATCAAAAAAATCTAAAACTCTGTGCAAGACTAAAATCCTACGCCTCTGTGACAAGTGTACAATATTCAATTGATTTATGAAACTGCTAGTATTGGTTACCTTAGCATCCTATATACGTCACAAGTATCATGAGCCTTCACTGAATATCTCAAACTGCTCCAACTCTATGTGCTAAGCAAAATTCTAAAAATCTATATACACAAAAGAGTGTATATAGTATACAGGGAGGGTTTTATATACCATATTAAAAATTTTCAATTAGATTTTAATCACTTAAGACGATAATAAATAGCTTATCGGTTACATATTTTATCATTAACAATAATAATTGGTTTTAAGACTACTTTCCCAGCTAGGGTCTAGTCAGTTTTACAACTATGAATACATATTTGCTCAATTTTACATTTCCAAGTTCCCTATTTTGCTCGTCGTCTAATTTTAATTTTTTTTTCTCATATCTTTATCAACTACTTCTTTCTAGGTTTAATTTTTAGTACCCTTACCAAAATTTTGTAATTCATAATACTTAGATAAACTCTCCTTGATTTATATATCGCCAAACCATCATAGCATAATATTATTTATTTCATTTACTTGACATAAATTTCTTTTTTTTCATTACTTATTCTGGATTTTAAACAAAATTACACATAATTCTGAGCATTTTCATTTCTGTTGTATTTAATCTACTTTTCTCAGCTTCTTTCAACGCTCAACTTTGACCACTATATTAAACTAAATTTAGAGAGAAAGAACTACTACACAAAATACTTATAATAAGCTACCCTTAATCCTAGAGCACCTTCTATGTAACCATTTATTGCAAAAAAACATAAAGAATAGAATTTTTTAACTCTTTTTCCACAAACGCTACAAAAAAAACCTTCATGAAATCTAGGTTCTTAGAAACTAGATTTTCCGATTTTAATGTTTCGCTTATCTTCACCAATTAAGTTTAATTGGTATTAAATTTTGTTCGAAAAAAAACTTTTTTTTTTGAATAATCCTTTTTTCAGAATTTCTTTCCAAATTTTCTCAAATAACTCTATGTAAGCATCTGCAATTAAAATTATATCACCTGCGCATAAAATTTCTTATATATAATTTTTAGGAAAATTATGTCTGATAAGCTTTACGGGTAAATGCGAGTGAGAATAAACACGAATTTTAGCGGGTACCAGTATAAACTTTTTTTGTGAACGCGCAACAAGGTCATGTTTTGACGGATATAACACGGGTGCATGTAAAGTATTCTCTCGTTGCAGTACTATAATATACACACTAGGATGGAAGACCCTTATTTTGAATGGCACTTGAAAATTATTAATATGGTGCATGGAATGGATGAATTTAAATATGAATAGATAAATAGGCAGCAAGCAGTGAAAAACCTCTTGATATATGCTATCTTTGAAGGAAACATCTTCCTTCATTGTTTGCAGTCTATTTTCCAAGTCGACACGATCTAAAGTTTGAGCTTCCAGCTTCTTCTTTAAAACACTGATCTGATCATAGCAGTCCTTTAACTCTTCCTTCAATTTCTTCAAAACAACAAATCAATTAATCAAAGGATAAATGATAAAGTTTTGTCGGTGTGTGTTTTGTAAATAATAGGCTGTCCTTACTTTGACATTTTCATTTAGTCTTTTAACCTGATTATCCAAAGGTTCAATTTTGATTGACAACTCTTGATTCGACTTTACTAACTTGACATTTTCATCTTTTAACAAACGAATCTCTTCTTCTAATTTGGTATTGCTCGTCATGTATGAAGACAGTTTTGATTTAGTTTTGTCATATTCGGAAAGAATTTTGTTATGCATTGTATTTAATTCATCCAATTCCTTCACACTTTTTTCCTTCCTATCATTTATAAAAGATCATAAAGATGTAATAAGTTTCAAAAAAATCCAAGAAAAATAAATAACACAAAGGAGCAATATTGATCTAGCAACTACTATTGCTATGGTGATCAGACGTGTTTCCATAGGCTCAAATATAGGAGGGCTAATTTTAGAAGTTTGTCAATATTGTCAGATTGGAGAGCTAGAAGCGGTGGGTAAACTCTCACACCCCGCCTCATACATGTGAATCGACGTTTGATGGTTTTTCTATTACTAGTTTCTAGATTGCTGACAAGGCTAATTGAAAAAAAACATAGCATGTTCATTCTAAAATCGAATGAATTGAAAGTTCCCGCTCTTTATTTGATCCCATTTTTCTTAAAGAAATATAAAACACCAAAGGCAGATCTAGCATGAGGTGCTTGGAGGACGCATCTCCCTGGTAAATGGTCAAACCAAACGTTTTTGAAGTGCGAACCTGTAAAAAGATATAAACTTCGTAAAATAATGAATAAGTGTTGAGTTTTTTTTTTTTGCAAAAATGTTTATATTCGCGTTACGTCAAAATTTTGTTACGAAAATAAAATTGGCTTACAAAATTAAACTCCAGATTTCTATACGAGTAAGGATTCCTATAAGGTCTCGATTGATATACATAAGTACAAATTACGTATGAACTTATATAAAAAAATATCCCCATACATATTTATAAAGATGCTCTTAAAATATTAGGAGTGAAAAAAGAATTTGAAAAAATAAGGTAAAAAACTGTAAAATAGATGAAAACGAGTATGTGGACTTCAATCGAGTTCCAAATTAAGGCGCGAAAAGTGAAAAACGATTTTTAAATTCTCTTGTTAACTGAACCCTTTTTTATAAAAAAAAATTTTTATAATTATTATAAAAATATTTTTAAAATTTTCACATCCACTAATTTTATGCTTCACCCAATTGTGTTTGAACCAACATTCACCAAATTCTAATTGTAACAATCAGCCAATTATCCTAGCCGCAATGTTTAGGTATTATTACCAAGTCAGTTCAGCGTCAACATTTCACAGTGACTTCAAAAAATACATCTATTTTAATCTTTTTCTTTAGCTTACACATCCTTAAGATATATAGGCACAACTAAAAAGCAAAAAGTACTGCAAAGATGTCAGATATCTCTAAAATATTGATAACCAAAAAAATTTCGTTATTCATTGAGAAGTAAATAAACCGCGAAAAGTGAACTGTGATAAAACGAGGGTTTACTGTATTAAATATGGTAAATAATGCCATCTTTTCTACACATACTTGTGATATTTGTATTTAGTATTAACTTGATCGGAGTTCGTTAAAATATACTAATAATAAATCTTTCAATACATGTACATTTACTATTTTATCAAAGATATAAAAATTGTATTTAATAAAGATAAAAATATATTAAACATGACACGGCAAGGAAATGCGTTACAGCGCGTGATCTATATAATAAATATCCGTAAGAAATCATTGATTTGAACGAAATAAATAAAGCAAAATATTATCGTACACATCTCAAAGGTATGGGGAATGAATAGAAGCAATAAAATGTATCCAATTACAGCAAAAATAAGCAATAAAAGAGATGAGGATTAGGATTAGTTATTGCGCCGCGCAAATTCATTTGTGTGTAGAGGTTTTATGGAACAGGCTGATGCACGCGCGATGTCATTCCAATAAACAATAAATAATGAACAACTTATTAGCAACAGATGTAAGGAAATAGTGCTCTAGAAAATGCATGTTAACACAGAAAGTAAAAATATCTGCAATTAAGTTCTATTGAAGTAATAATGATAGCAGATAATACAATTAGTGTAACGAAACGTCCATCAAACATCTTATTGCCTAAAAAGTTTCTAAAAGATGCATGGTGTATATGTGTGTGCATTAATGTGTTTTTTCGAAAAACCCTAGAATACCCAAAAATGAACATTAAATGGAAAGTAACAAGGAATGATTTTTCTTAAATTCATTTCAAACAAACAATTCAATTTAATACCATTATGAACTATGAAATTATTCTAAACTATAAAATACTATTACATTATTTGTTTCAATGATACTACCCAACTAAATTGCAATTTAACTATTTATTCGGTTGCGTAGTCAGATGGAAAATACCAGACTATAACTTGCGTTTTCAACCTTTTATGTTTAGAGACAAAGTAAGACAAAATCTAATAATCACGGTACACCATTATATCTGATTTATAATTCAAACAGTGACAAAATCGTGTTAAATATATGATTTTTTTATCATGCACCATATGTGTATGTAATTATCATCATCGCATATATAATTACAAATTATAAAATAAAATGTCGCGTGCACACAAATTTGCGTGGCACACCTACCGATAGCAGTACACTGATTGAAAAGCTCTGCTCTAGGTAATAACAACAAAAATTCGACTACAAAAGCACTATAAAAACCAGTTCTAGCAAAAAGTAGAGGAATGCAGGATGGAATGGTGCAAATAATGAAAGAACTTGCATATTAATTTTACGATATTCTTATTTAAAATAATATTTATACCATAGCTTCGACTCCGAATAATAAATAATATTAGAAACGGACTCACATCCCTTTAAAATTGGGCCTATTCTTAAATTAAATGACTGTTGGATAATTGAAAAATAAGGAATTAATTTATTACACGATATAAACAGCTTGAAGTTTGAATAAATTGAAATTACTTGTAAGCGTTATCATCTGCCAAATTGATCGTTTTGCCGAGTTCGATCTCAAGGCGCGCCTTATTTCTTGAAATTTCATCGAGAAGGAGCCTTAAGTCGTCGATCTCCTGCTGGTAAAGAACTTTGATGCTCGTTTTTTCTTCACGATACTTCTCCTCAATCGTTTCTAGCTGGGATCTATAAATCTGGACTTGTTGTTCACTATTGCGAATCTTTTCTTAAAAGGTGCGAGAAAGATGTTCAATTTGAATGGTGAGAGAAAGACCGAGTTTACCGATGTAGGCAGCCAATCTGCTGTTCAAATTCTGCAGCTCCTCCTTCTCCTGTACTCGCGATTTGCGTGTGGGGCTGAGGGGCGATTTGTCTCGATTCACCGAAGACGTGTTGGTTGACCTGATTCTGGAAGCCATTATTCTTTCTTGAGAGTACAAATTTAAAAAAAATTGTAAACAGTTTGTTTTGAAAAAGCAGCGATTGAGAAAAATTCTCGGCGTTAAGCATTTCATAGAGCGAGAGAAAATGGATGTTCTGTACTAGTGATATACCTTATTTCGCCGGAGTCGATACGCTTTACATTTGAAAATACCCATACCGATTCGTAACCGATGAGGAAAGCATTTTAAGTATATTATTTTTTTTAATTATTTTGTTTAATACCTTTTAAAGACCATAATAAAAGTCTCTATTAAATTATAACATTTATTAAAAAATAAAAAGCTTCAATATGTAAAATTAGTTATTAAATTGTAATGTAAAAACAAGCTTTCTCCCCTGGTTTCTCCTAATTTGTTTCTTCTAGGAGAGTAAACATGCAAACACCAAAACTATATGAATTAAGTATCTTTTTTCATCAAATTGTTAGCAAAAAGGCAGCTTTTGATTAAAGCTATAAAGGACTACGCATGAAATGCAAAGGTTCTTCCAAATTTTTATAAGCATGTTTACACAAAATACAAAGGAAATACTAAAGCTCTAGCATAAGCTAATATGTCTACTGGATCAGCTGATAAAATCGGTGGACAATAACAAATTTTATAACACAAATACAACAAAAAAGCCAAGTAAGCCAATACCAATACCGGTCTAATCGGTACATCACTATAATGTAAATATGAACATTAAATTTAACATTTAATACATATAACAGATATATGGGATATATATAGAGAGAAGGAATCAATGGGGGTTTTGAAGATTTTAAACAAAAGAGCTCCAAATTGTTCACTTTAAATAATAAGAGTCGTAGTTTTATGCTATTAAATAACAATGGGCACATATAACAAAATAAAAAAACTTTAGTTAATTTGTTATATAATATAAATTTTAAACAGAATTTAAAATTAAAAAAAAAGAACTTATAAAAGCTATAAAAAGATGAAACCTTTATAAAGTTACCAAGATTTGATAAAATGATAATGTAGATATAATTCACAACAGTTTATAAGGGGCATGTATTTTTTAAGCCAAAATTTTTTAACCGAAACAAAAGGGAAGACAATTATAAATATTTGAGCCATATCAGTAAAAAAATGCAAAGAAACAATTCACTGCAACCAGGAAACGAAGGAAATGACTTTTTGCCACCTAATAATTTAAGCCTGGTAGAGTATTCTAGCTTTTAAATGTGAATTTTTATTTTCTTCTTGACTCTCATAATAATAATTTCATCTTTGAACTTAATTCAAAAAAATTAATATCTCCATATTATATTTCTAAAGTATAGTCCTCATACACTAAACACTTCTCTTTATTTCATTTCCTCCTTAGGGTTTGTGGGATAAAGCCAATTGTTGGCGATGGAAACTTTTGATACTTAACCAATTAACCATAAATTATATCACATCTAAATTCTAAAAATATGTAAACAAAGAGTCCAAAGATGAGTCAAAGCTAATACGAGATATTAACTACACCATATTAAACCAAAATTATATTGTTTTAAAGAGTGCGTTCTTTTATTGAAATTGCATCTTTTAAAATGCTCTTAAAATTATTGAATCATAAAAAAAATTTAATTATTTAGACAGCAAAAAAAATTATAATAGAACTGAAAAAAACCTTCAAAAAAGTGTCAAATATATGAACAATTTAATTAAAAAGTATTTTATAGATGAAATAATATATTAAAAAAAAAATTTTTTTTAATAGCCAATTTCAGGTTTAAAATTTCAGTTAGAGATTACGAAGGAAATACATACCAGATCGTCAAAAAATATATTTTTTAAGAGGCAACCTTAAAAATTTTTAGTTTAGAAAGTGAAAAAAAATCAAAAATATATTTATAAGAAAGCTCCTTGACCTTTTGGGCCCACCAAACGAGTAGAAAGGCAGTTTAGATCCTTCTCTTTCTAACCGCAGTATAAGATAAACGTTCACAAAATACATTATTTATGAATTTTAAAACAATAATTTATTAGATACACAAACTATTATATACATTTATATGGTGCGAAACATACAAGCCGAATGAACAAAGAAAAACGCAAAATTATAAACTTCCGAGAAGGAAAATAAATTTTAACACATTAGCACGATAATGGAGGTTTACGATTATTACGATATAAAAAATAACGAAATTTAGAAATAAAATAAAAACCTTATATAGGATCAACTGAGGTGTAATGGATATTTAAAATTTAATAAAAGAATAGAATATTAGAAAAAATTTCAAATGAAAAAATGGAAGAATAATGCACGTCTTGGAATTTGAAAAAATAATTTAAAAAAAATAAAAATAATTTAACAATATTTTATAATAAAAAGATTAATATTTATTTTTATTTATTCTTTAATATTTATTAGTTTTTAATTTTTTCCGACTATTTATTCTAAATTTTACCCTTACTTATGTGCAAAATTGATAGTATACTAAAAAACTGTCGCATTAAGAATAGGAATTATGTAGCGCATTCTAAACATAGTCCCGGTTCTTCAAAGTGTGTTGTCAGGAATTTGACTCAGAGATAGAGCCAGAAAATTTTCAGAAAAGATGAGCACATGAATTTACAATATGAATTCATTATATATATACATAAAGTTATATTCATATTTTAAAATATATAATTAAAATATAGGCACACGCAAATACCATCAAAAACTACTATGTTAAATTTTCTTCACATTAATCTGAACCACTCCTCCCATAGCGGGTCAAATCTTCTCAACATCATCCTACGATGTTTTCTCTCTAAATGAACCCTACACTTTAAAACTCTCTCCTCCACCTCATACAAATGAATACACCTCTCTCTACACCTCACCCCTAACTCATTACTCCCCATGCATTCTAATAAGGTCTACACTAAATTTCTCTTTTCTTTCTCAATTCTCGTCACAACAATACGTATTCATAATAATTTTCTCTCAAAACGCACCTCTCCTATTCTGCTCCTATTACTCGTCTCCTTCCAACCCCAAAGCATTCACAAACTATTTCACACATTCTCTGAACCAAGCTAAGGCCGACATCGCATCACTATCCAATCCATATCATTTAATAATTTCAACGGATTGTAACGCCGGATCTTTTCTTTGGGACCATAAGGAAAACATGCGCCGCGTTGAATCCCTATCTTTTATCACACAACATAACCTACGAATATGCTACGACACAAAAAATCCTACCTTCTTTAAAATCGTTCAGAACAATTTAATTTCCTCTCACATCGACATCACTCTAGCGTCACCAAACACACACAATCTCATTTTTAACTGGACCATCTCCGACAAACCATCCGCATCTGATCACCACTACATCACTTTCCAGATTGATTTTACCACAATTTTCTTTACGCGCGCCTTAACAACATCTGCAAAGCACACTCACTGGTGCACATTTTTGCGAACACTTGTAACCCAGTTACCTGAATCCATATCCGCGCTATCCACAACCACCGAGATAGAAACTGCTGCTCTCAAAATCAATAACACACTTTCTTCTGCCATCAACCTGTCCACACCTTCTAACTCCTTTCCCAGAAGGAAACATGCATACTTCTGGACCTCAGCCTTAAACCAACAAAAGTGCGTCACGCTCTAAAAAATTTAAGAAAAGATCCCTCTTCATCTAACATTTCTCTGTACTCAAGTATCCGACATTTCTACCTTCGATCCCTAAAAAAGGGAAACGAGATGCTTGGATCAATTTTACTTCCAATTCATCGTCCAACCCCTGGCCCATAATCAACACACTCACGAAAGTAAAAAAACATCCTTTGAATCTCCATCAACTTCTTCCCCACACAAACACTAACACAATTCTCATAAACGCGACTTTTCTCTCGTCTATTTTTCCCGCCGACAATCCCCACAATGACGATCCATACCATGCTGCGCAACGCTTACTCTCGCAAAAACTAACATCATCGCTAAACCCCTACCATTTCTCTCTCATCTCACTCAGACCAAAATCAGCTAACAGCCACGACACGATCACCGCAACCCACATTAAAAAATCATTTCACCTTTTACATACCAATCTACTCCACATATACAACGCATGCTTATTAAACTCCTTTTTTCCATCAATATGGAAAATAGGCAAACTCCTCTTTCTGCCTAAACCTCACAGAGAACCCTCATATCTAAAAAACTGGCGACCAATCACTATCCTCCCTGTTTTAGGCAAGCTATTAGAAAAAGTAATTCGCAAAAGGCTGATTCATTATATATCACAAAACAACCTCATACACCCATCAAAGTTTGCCTATCTCCCGCACAGGAATACTGAGTCAGCTCTCTCCAAACTGACCGAGTATTTAGAACACTCCATAGCATCCCAAAAGATTGCATCAGTCCTTTTCCTTGACATCGATAACGCATTCAACAGCGCCTGGCACCCCGCCATCATCCTCAACATGCATCTCAAAAAATACCCACCCTAGATAATCAAGCTAATCAGCAACTACTTACAAAACCGCTGCTTAATCTTCCGCGAAAAATCCATCCGGGCAGTTCATACACTCTCTCTCCACTCCCCAAAGAGGTTGCCTCTCTGACATCCCCTGGCTCATTCTCATCAATCTTCTCCTAGATCTCCTCGAGTCCAAATCTCACTTTTCCCAGTGCTACTCCGACGATCTTCTCTTTTCTTTCTCAGCAAACACACAACACGAAAATCTCCAGAATATCGCCTCACTTTTCAACATCCTGAACTTCACCGCCACCTCGCTAAAAATATCTTTCAACACATCCAAAACCACCCTAATACATTTCACTCGCAAACACTCCTCACATCTACCTTTGCTTACCAATCATAACACCCTCATTCAACCCGCAACCACTATCAAGTATCTAGGTCTTACCTATCAAACAAACATGAAATGGTCCACACACTTCAAAAACACCTACATCAAATTATCACAGACTCTGTTCCAACTAAGACAAGCAATCTCATACAAATGGGGTCTAAGTATCCATCATCCTTTATTCATCTACAAATCTCTCATCTTCCGGTAATCCAATAGGGCATCCTCTCATGGGGCTCATCGCTCGCTCACCCATCCACCCTTACATATTTATTCAAAATCTATAGACTCAGTCTATTAACCATCTCGAAAGCTTATCGCACAACCCAAACATCTATTCTAGAAATCACACTGAACTGCATACCACTTTTAATCCAACTGAAAGACACCTTCATCAGACGCTACATTTGCACATACAAATCTCTACTTCCCCCATCTTCAGCCTCCCATTCACATCGTCCACTGAACGCATCACACAAAAGTGCTTCACACATCACTTCCCACTTCACACCGTTACCTCATACACACTAAGGTACACCCCACCACATTAGTACATCCCTCTTCGCCCCTTCCTTTTGCTATCACTACTCACACAAACAAATCTCTCGCCACTAAACAGGTAAAAAAGCTCAGACATCGCTCCGACCCTTCAACCATGAGAATCTTCACAGACGCTTCCAAGTCATTGCAAAAATGCGCTATCGCCACTCTTTTTATGCAGGCGCCTCTCTATCTCCCTTCTTTTCTACAAGCTCTCCTCTAAATCATTTAACTACAACTTATGATGCTGAATGTCAAGCTTTAATCACCTCATGCGATCAGATCACCCAACACATCAATACCTTCACACGTTTCACTCATATTCATTTCTATACAGACTCCTTGAACATCACGCGTGATCTACACCTTATCAAAAACGTTCCCTTCTTTGCTTCCATCTTGTTCTCAAAACTACGACTCCTCTCCTCTCATTTCACTATCTCTATTTTCTGGTGCCCCGCTCACTCCAACATACATGAAAACCTGCATGTTGACCATATCGCCAAAAGAACCTTATCAAGACCCTGCATAACACATTTGACCTCAGTACACCCCAACGTCTTACTACGCAACATTTCCATGCAGACTCAAAACCAATGGCAAAACTCCCTCACCAACTCCACAAACACCCTGCTTTAGCGCATATCAAACATCAATACCATACACCAATCTTGGGCTTCGCACAAATACACTCCATCGAGATCTCTTATTAGGTGGCTCTCGAGTCATTGCCCTTGCAAGTCTACTTTTTTCGCATTAAAATCTCTGACAACATGACGTGTCGGTTCTGCAACGCACTTTTCGAAACACCATATCACCTCGCCTTCCTCTGCCCATTCTTCATCTCACACCGACACAAACTTATCAACGCATGCGCCTCAACCCTTGGCCACTTTCCCACTAATCTAAGCGACATCATTACTTACCCAGAACACTTAAACTTACTCTCCGCCTTGATAGGCACTATTGAACCCATCCTTCACCTCAGCCCACAATAAAACCGACTATCCTTCTCTATATATATTTATTATTTCTAGAATACTCCTAACATTCTTCTTTGCATTCTTCTCTTCAACCTCCATCAAGCAATTTGCAAGCATATCAATTAAATTTGGAAAGTGCTTTGATATCTCTACCTACCTACCTACCTACCTACCTAATAAATTTATTAATTTATATAGGGAAAATTAAATATTATATTTACTGAAAAAACATGAAATTTTTTAGAGACCTATTGTTGAAAACTGATACTAAATAAATCTCAAAATTTAACTCATTCGATTTTGTATTTAAATAATTTTCGTAATATTTTTCAATAACTGTGTGAAATAAGCTGTACTTGTCGGGATCTAAAGTTGATCATCATACCTCTGGGCATTTTTATATAAGCAATATATCATATATGTAACAGGTCCTTTTTTGGAGGGAGAGAGGGTGCACCAAAAAAGTTTAAAATGCTTAAAATTTGGTTGATTTCTATTGAAAGTTAACTAGTAGAGCAATTATTTATAAAACGGTGTAAATAAGAATATAATTTTAGTATGTATATATGATTACACAAGAGAATATTGTGATGAGAGAAGAAGATTAATGTATGACAAATTTTTGACTGATTAAACAAGACTAACTTGTTTTACTAAAGGCTCTCTAAATTCGAAAGGGAAAACCCCCAATTTTAAAAACTATATAATAATATGGTTGGTTTGAGATATCAACGCACTTTCAGCCGTAGGGCTTATGCTCGCATTATGCTTAAGATTGTTAATCACAGTTTTTGTGAATTTGTTTTTAGAGTTGGGAGCCTTGGGGATCAAACCCCTGACCTTCATCTGTTAAGCTGAGAGGTACACCCTAACAACCATTGAGGCTCGTAATAATGTGGAATAATAAAAGATATTGTAAATTTATTTTTATATTTAAATAAAAGAGCAATTAAAAAATTTATTCTATTACAAGCATGCAAAATAAGTTTTTCCAAGTAAGGATATTATTGATTAAAAGATCCATATAATTTATATTTTCAACAAAATCAATACCAATAGAGGCAAATTATAAGTATATTTATGAGAAAATACACTGATTTTGATTTAAACAAATTAACCTTTAAAATTTTATCGTTGAAAGATTCAAGATCGTCGACAATTAAATTGCTAATATCCTTCACACATTCATATCTATAAAAAGAGTTCGGAATTAATATTGTTAAATCATCTGTATACAATAAAAATTTAATTTTTAAAGAGCCAAAAACATCATTAATATTAATAGATAAAAGTAGTAGGCCCAAAATAGAGATTTGGGACACGCTGCTAGACATAATTTGAATTGAAGAACAACATTCTTCGAAACACATGCATTGTTTCTATTATACAAGCAGGATGACATAAAGATAAAAGACTTATTGAAAAAACTACAACATTTAAATTTATTTATTAATTTACTATGATCAACACTATCGAAATCATTAGATAGATCCATGAAAACTGCAGTAATATCAGATTTAAGTTTCAGGCTCTCATATATAGAACTTAAAAAGAAGGAATGAAAATTTTGCCTTGAGATTGTCTGCTGAACAAAAAATTATTTGAAAGGATAAAATTATAAATCTGAGAATATAAAATGTTTTCAAATATTTAAGGTAGGAAAGGGATAATTGAAATACGGTGATAAATGTAAATTGATTTTTTAAAGCATTTTTATAAATTGCTATGACTATTTAATTTTAAAGGTTCTGTAAAAACAAAGATTTTGACACAATAATTATATTCAATAAGAAAAAAATTAGATAAAAATAAATATACTTTAAATTAATATTAGAAGTATTAATTTTTGGGCTCTTAATCGCATCCAAAACATTTATTTATAATTTAGAAAGATATTCTACTTCAAGCTTATAATCTTCATCTTTTTTTCCTCATTTTAAATAAATTCTTACTGGAATTGTTATTTATCGTATTGTTTTTTTTCTTTTCAATGACTTTAGAAAAAAAGAGATTAATAAATTAGCTAAAGAAGGAAATCTTAAAGTTCTTTTATCAAGAGAAGTTACTAAAGAAAATATAGACCATGCATTGATTGATTTAGCAAAATCATCTATAAATTCCGAACTGGTAGATAAAATTGAAACTATTTCGCAAGAGCTCAAAATAGTTAAAGAAGAAATTAATAAAATTGACAACAAGTTAAATAAAGACCCAAAGCCAGATTCTTCTTTTATGAGCTATGCTCAAATAGTTAAAAAAATTGCCTCAAGTTTCAGAAAGTCCCAAACCTAAAAATAATAATACTTTGTACATAAAATCTGAAAAGATGAATATGAATGAAATTTCTCAAAAAACTACACAAATCCTTAACAAAGTGAGAGTTGTGTCAAAGAAAGAAACAAAAAAAGCTATTAGGCTCAATTTTTCGGATGAAAAGAGTTTAGATATGGCAGAAAATTTATTATGCAAGGAAGATAGCTTTTCAACTTTTCGGAAAAAAGTATTATTTCTTAAAGTTTCTTTTGTCATTTCATAAGATGTATCTGATGAAAATGTTGTAAGCCTTATACTAAATAAAATTAAGAGATAAACTAATTGACAAATGAAGTTAATCTGATGAATCCTCTTTTTTCAAAAAGCTTAAATAATTTCAATAAAATCATTGTTTTAAAAGTATCTCCCGATATATTTAGTTACTTAACAAAATGATTTCACATTATTCTTTGATATGTAAGTGGTCAAATGCCGACTATTTTTCTCACACATCCAATGTGGAAATTGCCTGTATTTCGGACATACCACTAGCAAATGCAGAAAAGATACAACCTGTAAATTTTGTTCTCTACCTCATCACTCACAAAACGGTCCCGTTAAAAAGGATTCTTCCAAATACAAGTGCGCTTCATGAGTTAAAGGAGGAAAAAATGATCTTAATCATTCTGATATGAGTTTTGCGTTTCCTTCAGTCGCCAAAGGAATCGAATATGTTAAAAGCATAACAAAATTTAATGACTGTTGGAGGTATTGATCTTAATTGTTACAATAGCTTATTTTATGATTACTTGAGTGAGTCACAAAAGTCTCATAAGTTATTTTTAGATACAATTTCTGAATGTTTCTATGATATTAACATTATTAGCTTGAATTGTCAGTCTCTAAGTAACAAATTTCATGAAATTGAAATTTTTTTAGAAAAATTAAATAAATGCATATTCAAACCAATAAGTATTATTTGTATTCAAGAGACCTCGTTAGATAATGATTTTAATAATTTTAACTTACCTAATTATAGTACGGTTTGTATACCTAAAAAAGTTAAGAGCATCGTGGTTTGTTGTTTTTTATTAATAATCGTTTTAACTATAATATTGAAGCAAGTGACTTCTCTAAGAATTAGTTTGAGTATCAAGGGATTACTCTAGATTTATTAAACGGTAAAAATTTAACTATCCACAATATCTATAAATTGACATCTACTAAAAAAGAACATTTGGATGATTTTTTTTCTTTCTTTGAAAATCTGATTTTTGACAAAAATAGGAATACAGTAGAATCTCGTTAACTCGTACCCTGGGTAACTCGGACCTTCGCTTAGTCGTACAAATTTGAATTGATTTTAATAAAAAACTAAATCTAATCAAATTTTTTGTTTTTGTATTTGTTATGTTATTAGGTGACATAAAGTTTTTTGATTATCTAATTCAATTTTAAAATTGCGTCACTCTACAGAGGAAAACGTAAAATTCAATCTCCTACCATTATTGAAAAATATAGAATTTTGAAAAAAATCGAAAAGGGTGATAGCTGTGCTACAGTTTCTCGTAAACACAGCATACCTAAACAAACTCTTTCTCGATGGAAGACACAGCGTCTACCAAAAAAGCTAAGAATGAAAGGTGCAAAATCAGATAATATCGATAAAGCATGTTACCAATGGCTCATTAGTACCCGACACAACAATCTGCCTGTCAATGATGATATACTTAAAGACAAAGCCTCATACTTTTGAAAAGAACTTGGTTTAGAACAATTTCAGGCTTCAGATGGATGGCTTGATCGATGGAAAAAGCGATACAACGTTTCATTTAAAGCTATTTCAGGTAACTTATGCTTATATAATATGTCTAATAATATAAAGAGTGTCGAAATGTCACTATCAAGATGACTGCAGCGTGGGAAAAAACGACTGTGCCGACAATATTGTCAAATTACCCCCTATGTGATATCCACAATTCCCGATGAAATTGGACTGTTTTATAGAGGGCTTCCCCAAAAGACATTGGATTTGAAATGAGAAAAATGTAGCGGAGGAAAACACAGTAAGATTCGATTAATTGATCTTGTTGCTGCAAACATGGCTGGAGAAAAGCTTCCTATTTTTGTGATAGGAAAATCATAGAAGCCTCGTTCTTTTAAACATTTACAAAGCCTACCTTGTCGCTACCGTGGCCAAAATAAAAGCTAGATGAGCTCTAAGCTTTTTGAAGAATGGGTAAGAGAGCAAGACAAAAACTTTGAAAGAGAAGGCAGAAAAGTAGCGTCAATTATCGACAACTGTCCAACCCACCCTTCAATTGAGAATCTCAAATCAATTCCTCTTTATTTACTGCCACCTAATACAAAATCAGCTTTACAGCCAATGGATCAAGGAGTGCTTAGATCTTTAAAAGCAAAATATCGTACTCGAGTCATCAAAAAGAGCATTGCCGCAATTGATCAAGGAAAGCAAGTAACGCCCATTTCTATTCTTGAAGCAATGAAAATTCTTGTCCTTTTTTGGGGTGACGTTACTTCAAGTACAGTTGTTAACTGTTTCAGAAAAAGAGGGTTTTCAGAAATAGTTATTTCTGAGGATGATATATCGTTTTCTCACTTAAACGAAGTGATAGATGAGCTTAAGCAAAGCGATAAGAATGTTATGACTGGAGCTTTTGAAGTCAAAGATTATTTGTCAGTAGATGAAGATATTGCAGTAACAGCCCAAGCGTTAACCGATGCAGAAATAGTTTAAGAGATCCGAGGTGATGCGATGAATGTGGAAAATGATGATGAAGAAGAAAACACGGCTAAAGATGAAGTCCCTGTTAAATCTTCAAATGAAGAATTGCGACAAACTATTGAAACACATTTTACATATTCACTATTTACAGAAAGTAGGAGCCCTGGCTACAAAGATTTCGTCTCTTGTTGAATCAGAGCGCAGCAAATAACAATAATGGATTTTACTAAAAATCTCAAAAATCAATAAAAAAGCTCTAAAATTAATAAAATATCTTTAAAATCAATATAATTTATTGAATACAAATTACATTTTTAAAAATTAAAAAATCAATAAAAATTAAAAATCGTACTTGTGAAAAAATTAGATACTTCGGATATCTCGGACATTCGCTAAGTCGGACGAATTTCAGGTCCCACGCGAGGGTCCGAGTTATCGGGATTCTACGGTAACTTGAATGTTTATTGCGGTGATTTTAACTTTAATATCCTTAACTTTGATAACTACCTTGTTCCACGGTTTGTAAACATTATTTCAGCTGTTCTCTTATTTCATCTATCACTAGTCCAGTGCCCGCGCTAAAGCTAAATTTCAAAGGGGGGGGGGGGGGGCTGAAATGGGGCAAAGAAACACATTTGCAAAAAATTTATTTCCTATATTACTTTATATCCTATATTACTTTGATGAAAAGCATGAAGTACTTCTTTATAAAAACCTATAGAAATATCATATTATACATACACATACACCAGCATTTATATACGACTATTGTGTACAATTTTTGCTTATTTATTTTTCCTTTAAAAAGTGCATGGGGCAAAACCAAAAATTTTAGGGGGGAGGGAAAGATTAATACAGGGGGCACGTGCCCCAAAATTATATAGGTAGCGCGGGCACTGCACTAGTCCTACTCGTTATCAATCAGATACGTTGATAGACAATTTTTTTTTAATAAAATAATCTCAAATATAAGGCGTTCACATGTATGATGTTTTTTTCTGACCACGTACCAATTTTGCTTTCATTAGATTTTAAAACCAATGAAAAAAATATAAAACACCAATATAAACGGTTTGATGAGGCATTGTTTGTTTCCACATTTTTACAAATTGACTGGCGTCCTACTATTCAAGTATGTAAAGACCCAAGCATCCTGTTTGAACAAATTAACAAAAAGTTATCGAGTACTATTGAAAAATGCACTTATATTATAAAAACAAAACAGATAAACATAAGAAAAAAACAATTAATGGATAACAACAGATGTTTTAAACATGATCAACCCATTAAGTCCCAATGTTCCCATTTGGGAACATAAGTAATTTCATCTTCGTCTGCTTTTTTAAATGATTTTGAATATAAATCGTCTGCGTTTTTTTAAATATCGTCTGATTTCTATGGTACTTAATGGGTTAAGTATAGAGATAAATTATTGCAAAAAAAGTAAAAATTTATTGGATAAAAAAAGGTGTACTTCTGTTAGAAATTGTATCAAACATGAGATAAGAAAGCTAAAAAATGAATATTTTTTCCATAATTTTTCTAAATGTAATACGACATAAAAAACTTGGGCTAATATCAATAAAATAATAAAAGATGATAAAAATAATGTAATTTGTATTAAGGAAGCTGATAAAATTATTGATAATACTATTTTGCCTTTCAAATTTAATACGATTTTTGCTTTTTTTCGCAATGACTCCCCTTCAAAACCAGATCTTCCCTTATTTGAAAGTTGTAGAGAAACTTTTGAGTTTAAATACTGTACAAATGATATAATCTTAAAAAACGGAAAGCAAAGACATATACGGGATCTCAATACACCATATTATGTTTGTCAAACACTATATTTCTACAGTTTTATGTATAGCGATAAATATTTGTTTAACAGAATCCGTTTTTCCAAAAATCCTTAAACTTCATAAAGTTGTTCTTATTCATAAGAAAGATGATAGATATTGTATAAACAATTATAGACCTGTTTCAATCGTTCCCACACTGTCAAAAATATTTGAAGAATTTATACATTATCAATTGAAAAATCATTTAAATTCTATCAATTATTTAAATGATAATCAATTCGGGTTCAGACAACATTACTCAACAGAAGCCTTTCATTCATATTTACTCCAGGAAACTATTGATATTATGGAAAAAAAGATGAAGCAGTTTTATTTTTCTTCGACTTGTCAAAAGCGTTTAATAGGGTCAGCCATTCAACCATTATTACAAATTTGTATGATTGCAATTTAGGATATTTTTTATTGCAATTTTTATGATTGCAAATTTTTTCTTCCTAACTCTCAAATATAGATATCAAAAAGTGAAAGCTAATGGTGTCTTGTCAAATGCCTTGTTTCTGCAAAATGGAGTTCCCCAAGGTTCCATTTTAGACCGCTACTTTTTATCAATCAACAAAATATTTTCTTCTTCAAACTTTTTTAAATTTTTGTTATTTGCAGACGATATTTGCGCATATTTTCCTCTTTTTAAAATTAAAACTCACAATACTTTTGATGTAGGAATTCTCAATGATCATCTAGAATTATTGTATATGAATTGTGCAAAGTGAATGAATTTATTCTAAATAAAAAAAATTCAAAGTGTATGGTCATTTTAAAAAAAAATAAAAACTATAATTTTCTCAAATCAACTGGAATTAAAGAGGTTAAAGAAAATAATATACTAGGAATGGTTTTTAATAGTATATTAAAGTTCATTAATCATATAGATAAGCTAGCCTTGAACTTAAATCGTGTGATTGAAATTCTTTTTCATATAAAAAATAATTTTCCTTTAATAGTAAAATTATTAATATACAAACAACTTTTCATTTCTTACATAAATTACAGTATAGTAAATTGGTTCCCTTATGGGAAAAAAAGGATTGAAATCCTTCAGAAACGAGCTATATAAGTGATATTTTTATATGAAGAAGTTCAACCATACAAATCTTAAGTTTTATAATAATAGTTTACTTAAGTTGAAAGATATATTTCATTTAAGAGTTTCAGTATTTCTTTATAATAACTTCAAGGGTAACCTGAATAATTTAACATATAACCCAACACCTTTTTATAACACTAGAGAAAGACCAAATCGCGTCGACTATCGACTTAAACGTTCAAAAATTTCAGTTATAAAAAGGCAAACGAGTTTTTCAACAAATATGATGATATATTTAACAGTAATAATAATTTTACTTTACCTGTATTCAAGAAAAACATGAAAAACAATTTTTTACAACTATATATAACATAAGCAGAAGGCTCATTCTTGTATTGACTTAACTATCCTTTTTTATTGTCTCTTAAAAATATGTGAAATTATTGTTACTTTTTATCTTAAAAAAATCCAAAAGCGGCCATTATTTGGCTTTCAATCAAGTTTTTACACTCACAAATAACATTTGCATGTTTATTTCGTCTTATAAGTGTAGCATTATAATCTCTATTCATGTTTGTGTGTGTTGATTTTATTTTTGCAAAAAAAACTAACAAAATGTGTTTTTGATCCTTTATATGTTTTTTTAATTGTTTGATTTATACAATAAATTTTTTTAATGATGATGATGATATTATAAATATTAACATATATACACATTGTTTGCTCCACTTTATTTCCTTTGTGAACTTTATTTTTTTATAACAAAATTCTCTCTCTCCAAAACATTATTCAAACAAAGTTTACTAAAACTAAAAATATTGGAAAATTTATTCAGATGGTACAAATACATATCACTATTAATATCAGAGTTATAATTATATGAATTAGAAAAAAATGTATAAAATTTTTCTGAAAAAACATAAAATGCAATTTAGCTTTTTCCAAAACAATTTAGTGTTACTAAAAGTTACGAAATAATGTTGTTTTAAATTCTTAATTCGATTTTATTCCTCAGCATTTTCCATTTTTTTTTATAAATTTTATTTCTTTGAATTATTAAAAGTAAAACTCCTTTTTCTTCATCCAGATATTTGTGATTAATTTTAGCACAACTTTTATAGCTACTAGAAATTAATTCGGAAACTTTCTCAATCAAAAAAGAGGGACAACCTGTGTCGATTTCAACCAACCAATGAAAAAAATAAAATTATTAGGACAGTCAAAAAATGGACGAAGAAAAGAATACCAATTGAAATAAAAACTTTGTATTTAAAAAGTTGAAAACTAAACGTTACTGTTGAGCGTTTATTAATTATAGATATAAAATCTTTAAGTGAGAGCATTATAATCATAATGAAAAATATAAAAATCATAAAAGTAAAAAGAAATAGGTA
Organism: Nectonema munidae; assembly: GCA_030549495.1. Lineage (NCBI taxonomy): Eukaryota > Metazoa > Nematomorpha > Nectonematoida > Nectonematidae > Nectonema > Nectonema munidae. The sequence goes on from JAUIRK010000101.1 coordinate 281,542, forward strand.
CAAAAAATGATCACAAGTGATAGAGAAGCCTAGCGTGTATATTTAGTTAGTATCGCTCAAGAAAAAGTCTAAAAAACTTGAGTATGTTTGAATCAGAATTAACCTTAAAGATTGAAATCAAAGTCACCCAAAAAATATGATTTTACTGCAACTTAAATGAGCAACAAAAATCCTCAAATAGGCCAAAAATTAATCAATATAATCTGGAGATGGAATTAGAATTTAGTCTTTACGAAAAACTTCCATTGAAAAAATCTCGAAAAAGTTACTTAAAATTCATGTTTCGAATTCTGTCAAACACCGATAACTCAATGTATGGAGATTTTATCAGGAGAATTGTAAAAAAAATATAATAGAATATAGAGAAAAAGCCTTATTTTTTATCCAAGTCTATTGAAAAGTCACACCTTTAATAAAATGAGGTAGTTTCGAATTTAATTCATAAAGAAAACTACTGAAGTTATCATACTTAGCATAAAGAATTTGTCAACTCAAAGAAAGAACTTTGAAGTTCTTTCTTTGATCATTATTTGCTTCAAAATTTTATTCATGAACATAATTCAATATGTTAGAAAAATTCATGCATTTAAAAAGATTCGACTCAAGTAAAATATCAAAATAAAAAAAAAACTTACTATATACAAGTTTTAATGATAAAATATTTGCAAAAACACAAATTTTTTCAAAAAAAAAAGTTTCTTCCATACAAATAAAAAATGGTCAAAATGAAATTTAGAAAAATGACTTTAATTTAAAAATGTAGGCGATTTTGAAGTGAATGAGTAGTGTTAAGAGAATTTGATACAAAGAGGATCCAATTAGTGGTGCATGAATAGAAGAATTAAAATATAAAATTTAAAGAAATGGAAGCAAAATAAGAAAGGATAACAAATTTATTTTATTACAATGATGAAATGTTACTCAAAACTGCAACATCATATGTGATTTCATCAAAGTAAATTGACGTAACTATTTCTCTTTGTATAAAAATGGTCAATAAAACTTTAAATATTTAAGCTATTTAACAGGTAGAAGAATTTTTCTTCAGTAAAGTGTTTGGTAAAGGTCATATCGATTGGGTATTAGAATTATAAAACTTTCGGTGGTAATATTTAGTTTTTGCAAACTTGATTTTGCTTTTGTAGGGTTTTAAAATGTAACAGAAAATTTAACAAACCGCTTTTTCACAGACATTAGACGACTTGAAATTGTATTAATAGATTGAGAAAATGATCATTTATGTCTGTCATTATTTTAAAAGAGAGACTATCTTATATGTAGTTTGTGAAGATATTATCAATTAAACTGAAAGATTTTATGGCTAAGCGTGTAGGATTAGAAATAGCGGCATCTAGTCAATGACTTAAACACCAAACCTAGAAATTCAAAAGTTTGTGTGTTTTTATTAGCATTTAATAAAAAAGCAGATATTATCACCAAGAAAAACAAAGCAAGTTTTTTAATGTATTTAAGAAATTTGAAACTTTTGAATTCGGTGACAAGTATATAGGTAAGATCGAAACATAAGCTCATTTGAAAGTGAAAATTCAGCTAATAAATCATATAAATCAGACACTTCACAATCAGAAGTAGTTTTAGAAATGAAGTTAAATAATTTTTATAAAATATACTGAACACACCTTTAGTTTTGTTTCTTTCATGAAATACAGGATAAGAAGCCATCAAAACAATAACTTAAGCTACAGCTCGTATTGACTGCGAATCTAAAAATAGGTAAAGTAAGGTTGAAAGGAAAAAATGTTGTGAAAAAACATTAAAAAATTATCAAAATTTGACGAAAGACTCCTGATATTCAAATAAATAACTGTCAATGTGTCAGTTAGCAAAAAGAACAAACACCTAGCGTTTCGATTTCACATTTTAAAGCGGTCTGTCAAAACTTGAAACAGTTAGAACAATGGATAATATAATAAAAATTTTCAGAAATATGACAATTATATCCTATGAAAGTTTCGTTATGATTGGGTATGGAAAAATTTCTATATTAAAAACTGCTATTTTTATTTTTCATGAATTAGTATTTTTCCCAAAAAGAATTCAAGAACATGACATGTTTGAAACAAATTTTTTATTTCTTATCAGAATATCGAACTGAAAATTAAATTTGGAAGATAAACATCAAACTTAACGTTCACATGAAATAGTCTATGCATTTTTTATTCTAAAAAAATTATTTTATAAGTAAGGGGCGTTTCTTTGAAACAATGTCGTTTCTAAAATTAGAGCACATTGTACTCTGGAGGGTGAGTAAGGTTTTGTTAAATACGTGACTACGATAGTACGAAGTCTTAGGTTCGATTCTGCATCAAGCCTACTTTTATCATAGTTAGGCACAAACCGTTCAATTTCGACTTGTCGATGAAAATACTTCAAGCTTCATTTACATCAGGTGCTTTTTAAAACATATCATCACTGTAAAGGCGATTTCATTTCGGAAATAAATATTACAAAATATTTTCAATCATTTGAAATAAATTTAGCAATCTCTAAGCATACACTTTTAGATTTGTGATAATACAAATGATGTCGTCTCTATTACGTCTTCAGTAAAGGTACTAAAATTAACATTTTAAATTAATTTTTTTAAATGCTGTTAAATTTGAATTGTGATGTATGCCTGAAAAACAGTTTTTTTCCAAAAAAAAATTCATTATTTACAATTACATACATATAAATAAAGTGATGTTAAAAAATAGTCATGACAATACTTGAAAATCTTATAGCTATAGATAAAAGAGAGAGTTATTCAGTTAATTTTCCACATCAAAATGTATAATATACCTTTGTTACATGTAGAGAATAGGATATATAAGCCCTGAAAAATTATTATTAAAGGCAAAATTATTGATTATAAAAGGCTTAGCGTATAACAAGAGATCCAGGTTTGATTCTTGGTTTATCGTCATGCTTACTTTATCAAATATTCTTAAATTGATATTATTAAACTCTGCTTATAGCTGCTACTCATTATAAGAGCAATTATATTTACATCTATCTATCTAATACAGAAATTTCTTTTTTCACCTGAATTGAATTCTAGCTTGAAATTTCTTTAACCCCCTCTGCTTTCCTTCGTCTAAGATATGTTTTCACCAACCCTCCTTTCAATTATATCTTAAATGTTGTCCTAAAACAATTTCTCTCAGAACCAATGACCTAATCATAGATAACATAGTAATAATCAACCTAAAACAAATGACTAGGTATGATATAAATAATGTTTTATCTTAGTTTAATTATGTTTTTTCCATATTTTTTTTAGGTTTTGTCTTGTGGTTCTCAAAATGCGTGGTCGAAGTTTGATCAAGTATCCATTTTCCAAAAAAAAAGGATGATTTCATAGAACAGTTAAGGGTGTTGCAAGATCGTGCGATTTTTTCCAAAATTTGCTTCTTAGTATTCTGTTCTTCTAAATTTCTACTTTTCGGTTTATACTAAAGCTGATAATATTGTCATGCTTTTTCTCGCATAATATTTATTCCACTTTTTATTACAGGCTTTGCATACGAAAGAAGAAAATTTATTGATAAATGGAAGGCTGCGGAGACGTCACTTTAAGGAATTGAACTTGAAGGCTTGGATCTATATCATTCGCTTAACCATTAGGCTATGTTTAATTATTAATTTTTACTTTGAAAAAAGTCTTTTTAATTATATCAATTTTTATCGTTTTAAGTCAATAAAGCTAAAAAAGTTTACATTTTATTAAGATAAATTTTTGCTGTCTTAGTAATTACCAGGCCGGACAAAAGTTAATTTTTACACACTTACAAAAAAACCTATAATTAACACCTTTTGAATCGATTTTGATTTTATACCAAATCAACCATGCTAATTTCATTTCTAGTCTTAATTTTTGCTTTTAAGGAGGGAAAATATCTGCAAATATCAATCAAATATGCGTTTTAATTCTGAAACTGTCTCCAAAAATATTATCTTAAATTTTATATAAAATATATGTTTTTATACCAAATCAACCATGCTAGTTTAATTTTTGCACGCAGTTTTTGCATATGGAGTTTAAAATAACTATAAGTGTCAATTAAAGTTACGGTTTACTTTTAAAAATTGTCTCCAAAAATTTTGATTCAAATTTTACATGAAATATATGCTTTTATACCAAATCGATCATCCTGGTATCATTTCAGGACTCCTTTCTCGCATTTAGATGTTTTAAAATATTTACAGTTTATGTCTAAAAACCATCTCCAAAAATGTTATCTCTAATTTTATATGAAATATGTTTTTAATCCAAATCAACCAAGCTAGTTTCATTTCTTAACTGAGTTTTCGCATTTAGAGGTTTTAAAATATGTGCAAGCACTAATCAAATGTGAGTTTCTGGTTTCATTTTTGGACTCCGTTTTCAAATTCAGGGTTTGAAAATATCAGAAAGCTTCAATCTAATGTGTAGTCTACGTTTAAAAACTGTCGCCAAAAATATTTTCAAAATTTTAAATTAAATATCTCTTTTTATTCCAAATTGAATATGCTTTTTTTATTTCTGTACTCCATTTTGGTTAATAAATGTAAAAATTATCTGGAAGTGTAAATTGAATTAGTGATATTTTTTTCCAGAAAATCGTTATATAGTAAAAAATAAATATTTTTATATATTTTGACTTATAATACAAAATTTCCCTTTTGAGATGACTGTCATATAAAAATCAATTTTCCGACAGGTTTTATTGATTTTGATAAATTAGCAATCTCTATAGACACAGTGGCGTAGCCAAAAAATGGAAGTTGGGGGGCATGCAAGGAATTTAGGGGGGCAAGCATGTTGGAAATAAAATAAGAACTTTAATTAAGTAGTAAAAATATTTGGTATTTGGGGGGGGGGCAGAAAAGGTATTTGGGGGGGGGGGGGGGGGCACTGCGCCCCTTGCCCCCCCCCCTCCCTTCTGGCTACGCCCCTGATAGACATCATCACTGAATTTAGACAAAGTTGAAATATATATATCCCATCGAAAATATTTATAAAAACTTATTAATATCTGAGAAAAGGGGCGGGGGCACTTTACACAGCCCCCCCCTCCTCCTAGCACTTGAGGGGACTAATTTAGCCCAGCACTAATAGGGTAATATATAACAAAAAAAAATACAAAGCAAAATATGTTTTACACGTGAACTATAATTAATGAGATGTTAATATTTTATAATGTTTTTTTGAAAGCAGATAAACATAGGTAAAAGTTAATAGTTTATTTTATAATGTTATTTTCTAGAAAAAAGCTAGGTATATGGTAGTAATATGTAATTTGTCATAGTGTAGAAAATTTTGAGGGGTTGTATTTGGTATTCATCGTTTTAAGGTTTTGGAGGAGAGAGTAATTATAAATGATGAGGGCTTGTGTTCTGTGTTCTACACCTTGAGGTTTTTGAAGATTTATACACTGATGTTCGTGGTGAAACAACTACTCGGAATGTGCAGAACCGAAAGTTTTACATGTATCGAAAGCGAAACTTTCTTATCTCATTGGAAACAACCAAAAATCGATTTCTGCTAATCTCTACGCTATAACACGTTTCCTGATCATGCTGAAGTAAAATAAATTATATCTTTTATAAGATCTTTAAATTTATTCATCCTTCACGAAATATTAAATGTGCATTCAATAAAACTATTATATCTAAATTCCAATTAAACGTTCTTAAAACAAGCTATCAGCTCAGCGTGTTATATATATTTTAGCTAATAAAAAAATTTCCTTCTTCATCAACTTTGATATTAATTTCACTTTACAGCTTAATACTTCTTTTCCATTATCTTCATTTAGTTCAGTTTATTTTAAGAAAATTTTCTAAATTTGCTTAATTTATTTTACAGATTTGTTTTTTCTTATCCTGTTGAGGGCCGAATTTTGAGGATTAATCGTCCGCTTTCTTTTCAATGGAATTTTGAATATTTAAAGCAGGCGATTTTCATTTCTTGGGATATTGGTGCACACGGATGCTGAAAAGGTTACATCCTAAAATCATTTAGGATTAATCTAGATTAATTTATCTTATACATTAGATCTTTTACACGTTAAAATAAGTGTTTGCTAAAATTTAAGAAATACTGTGCTGATAATTTATAATGTATTCGGATTTTTAGTATATACACTATAAATTATATACTTCCATATCATAAGAACCTTATGTGCATTAATTTGTGTCGGTATTAAATGGGTGTTAGAGAAGTCGAAAGATGACCAGATATGGGAAGATATACTATATTTAATTAATCTCGATGAAAATAAAGATCTATACGAAGATAAATATTATTATTTTATAGAATCAAAATCAATATACTTAGTACAAGTATCGAAATCGGAAGTTTGGAGTGGTATCCTAATTGCATCGGTAGTGTCTTGAAAATCTAGATTTGTTTCATCACTACTATATATATGATAGTTTTTAGTCACTATTCACATTATACTTATTCAAAAGTTAGTGAAGTATAAATGCTGTTACTTGGTTTTTATTCATGCATGCAATTTACAATGTATTTCTTTCACAACATACACATCCAAAAGAAAAGACACAAATAATAATTATATCTGTGCATTATATGCTATCTCCAACTGTTTACGGGTTTAACCAAAGAGTGTTGGTCTCAATTAAAGTAAGTTTAAATTTCATTTATAATCCGTATTTAATTAAAAAACGTATGAAAAAGTTGTAAAACATAATTCTTTTTTGAAAATTTTACAAAAAAATTCATACAAGATTCTTTTGGGTGATTTACAAAATCGATTCCTGTCAGAAAAAATAATTATAGAAAATGTGAATTTCATTCAAGGATATAATTGGAAACACTCAAACAATGAAATCATTTATATTCAAAATACCAAGCTTTATGTTAATAATTGACGCAGTTATTCTTAGCTCAGTATCTTACTGCTATAAACCAGTATTTTCATCTCAATAGCTATGCTACAATAAATTTAGTTTACAATTTACTATTTTTTTTCCAAAGTTTTGGATATTTTTTAATAAATGTCATGATAGAAAAGTGGGGGCAACATGGGGGCCAGTGAAAAAATAAGGGGCAGGTGGCTTGGCCCCCTGTAAAATCACAACTGGTTATATGGTTTTCATACAGAAAGGGGAGAAGATCTATTTAAAGATTGTGCTTATGACTATGGGATAAAGAGAATTATATGATGTTCCTCATAAATATATTGATTGAAGGATGTCGTACATCCCATGTGATTACATGGATTACCTACAATGCATTTATTAGAGATGCAGCAGACAGATATAGATCTAGAAGATAGATGTATCTTGCATATAAATAATGCAAACGAATGATATACAAGAGTTCTTTTAATATAAGTATACAATAATACACGTTTCCTTCATTAAAGACTTAGGCCGAACTTCCCCATCTAAGCACTATGGATCCCATTAAATAAAAAAAATTTACAAATTAAAAATAATATATGGAAACTATTCTAAAAACACAAAAGTCAATCAAGATTTTTATGGTGATAAATATATCTAATAAAATATTCATTAAAATTTTATATAAAACATGTTTTTATAGTAAATCGGACATACTGGTTTCATTTCTGGAGCCAGATTTTCCAGTTACGGTTGAAAACAGCAAATTTTTTTTAGATTTGCAAATTGTCTTCAATAATATTCACTCAAATTTTCCATGAAATAGATCGAATGAACTCAGATTTTACATTTAGGGTTCACAAATGGGTAAAAGTGTCAATCAAAGTGGGGTTTAAGTCTGAAAATTGTTCTCAAAAATATTTTTTAAATATTAAATAAAATACAAGTTTTTATACTAAATCCATAACGTTGGTCTCATTGGACAGTTTTCTCAAGTAGAATTTGAAAATATCTGAAAGTGTGAATCAAATTGCGGTCGCCTGAAATTTATCTCCAAATATATTTATACACATTTTAAATAAAATATTTTTTAACTAAATCTACTATGCTGGTTTCATTTCTGCACTCTGTTTTCGAAATTAGTGTTCAAAAATGTGTGAAAATGTCAATCAAATTTGCTTTTGAGGCCTAACAATTTTCACCAAAAAAATCTTGACTTAGCGTCTATATTAGATACACTATTGAAATATATTTCTATAGTCAGGAAAGAATAACGCTTTTGTATCGTTAATTTTATTGATAAAAATCGCTACTTGATTAAAAATCGTCAATAAATATTTCGATTTAGAATGAAATTCTCTCTAAAAATATCCTTCAAATTTAAATAATTTTTTATAGTAAATCGAAACGCTTAGAAGTGTCAAACGAATTAGTGATATATGGTTAGTGATCAACTTTTTCCAAAAAAAATCATTTGTGGATATATTTTTGAGAAATCGGTAATATATAGTACACATGTCTCTCCATTTATTTTTAGAAGGTTGTTTTTCTTTTTTCAAGGGTTGACCTTAATTGTGGCTTTAGCTTTATTTTTTCCAACTTTTTTATTATTTCTCCATGTTGTTTTGTCATTTAATTTCAAGTACCATTTTTTATTCTTCTTTTACAACGTTACCTCATGTCTTCCTTGGTGTAACTCGTATTGTTTTTCCAGGTACTTTTAGATTCATTTCTTTATCCCTTCTCTTCAGATGTTGAAGCCAATTCATTATATTCTAGATGTTTTTTCTGTTTCATATTTTTTTTAATAGTATTTTGCAATTATTCTCATTTTTCTTTTGGCATTTTTCATTCTATCTCATCACATTTTTTGATTCCCCAAATTTCACTTCCGTTTATAAGTATATACAAATATTACTTTTTACATATGTTGGCTTATTATACTTTCTTCTATTGATATCAATATCTCCTAATCATTTAGGGGTGAAATTTTCTATAAAAAAACAAACTCACTAAAGCATTTTTGAAGATCATTGCGTGAGAGGGAAGCGACCTGAAAGAATTTCGAAAAGAGAACGAGTGATCAAAAGAACATTTTAAAAGTAAATCCTGGTGCCTTGCTTTTATATGGTCAGAGTAGTGTTTCTAGCTTAGGAAAAAAGCATGTATCTTGTTTATACGGAAGATTTAACGTATTTCAATGAACTAGGAAGTGATGTAATGATCTAAAATTGGATTTTCAAAAAAGATTTTAACCGTGAAAATTACAAGGGCATTCTTGGATTAAAAAAGAGATCAGAAATTTGTATTTTATTAATCGTTCAAATTTTGTTTAAAAACTGAGACGTAGAATGAATGAGTTGTCTTACTTCTGAAGTCGTTACCATTTGTTAAATGATCAAGCGGTATTTTTTCTCGATTCAATCATTGTTAATAATTTGGATTCCTTTTTTTTATAAACATTATACGAGTTGGTCTCTTTGAGGTATAATTATGGAGTTGAGACATGGGCATACACTTGAGATAGCAAACAGGTCAATTAATGCCCCCTCCTTCCTTCGATATTGAAATAATATTTTGCATACCATAGATAATCGTTTTCTATCATAATTTACTTGAAATGAAAATTAATATTGTTATAAAGGATATGAATATTTCGATAATGCAGAATTTTTGTCTTTTTTTTAAATATAAATTAGCTAAGTTATTTAATTAAAAATTTTATTATTTGCCTCACCATGATAGTTTTAGAAGATGCCCGTGATCTTAGACCCACTATTCACAATGATTATGCACATATTATAAGTTCACTACAATGTTACCTTTCACAGATTACAGGCAAAATATTGCTTCCCAGCAAATCATCAGAGTCAGGGCATTTAGTAATCGAGGTCGACTATTTGATTTCACAGAGGTTTGACTCCTACTCAAAATTTCCTTTCACACCTTCAAGGTTGGGATTTCAACGGTAAATGTTTTGTCGGGCAATTAATTTTTAACTTTACCAATGCCCACCAGTCAATACCTGATCTCAACTGCTGCCCAGTTTACCTAATACCATCTAAATAGAGAAGGTGTCAGAATTTTCATATTATACAAACAGGTTTGGGGATATCTATGGTAAGAAAAACACATTTCTTGAGTCAGTTGAATTAATGTCTTTTAGGTTTGTATAGTTTAAAAGTGTGATATTAAAATAGTATAGAAAAATATAAAACTTAATTTACATACAAAAGAGTAAGAAATACAATTTTTGAACAAATTTCAAATCCTTTCGATTTTTATCCCAAGAGTAAAATTCTGCCTCCAAAGTTAAATTTTTGTCTAAGAAAAGCAAATTTAAGTATGCAAAATTTTATAAGTGATGAATAACAAAAGATTCACGTGGGGTTGCATTAACTTTTTTTCAAATTTGAAAAATTAAAAATAGAAAATCACAAAGCCAATTTGAAATATTAGGATTTAGTTAAAAAAAGTTAGAGAAAAATATAAAATTTGACAAGCACTGCCTTTTATCAAATGAAGAAAACAATTGCTAGCAATCTTTCAGGCTGACATAGGAAATTTCAATCATTTTTAAATTAATGCACAATTCGTAAAGATGAGTTTTAGTAAAAGGAGGTACGCCATTTTAATATATAAAAAATGTAAGTGTGGAATCAGAGTCCGTGTTACTTTTCTGAATTTCTGACTCCTAAAATAGAAATATAGTCAAGATACAGCTAGGCCTCAAAATCCACATGAATCAACTAAGTTATATGTTTAAGTAAAAATTGACACTTGTTACATCCAAACTCTAAGGCCCAAAATATAATATGATAAGAATTTTATTGCTCTGAGACTTAGTTGAAGTTTGCAAGTGTGTTTCTTTTTAACCGTCAAAACGTTTACATAACTTTAATGCACAAATATGAATATATATATATATATATATATATATCATATGGGTAACGGAGAGTAATAAATAATAATGCAAAGCTGATAATAAAAATAAAATATAATATGATCCTTGAAAGCGAGAGAGCAAACCAATCGAGAGAGAAGAGGGATGATGATGAAGCGTTTAATTGATGTACGTGAGAGAAGTGTTAAGCAGAGGTGAGTCGAAATGATGATGGTGGTACTGAAGGTAGGTCTTTTGGTAGAATAAAAGGTAGCCCTCACTCTTTAAAACTTCGGAAAGGGAGGCTGGTGTGATGATGTGATCGTTGCAGTGGAACCAGCGATTTTTGTGCTGATTTATGTAGCAGGCGTAGTGTCCTGAGTCAATTTTGCCGATGTGATTCACAACAGCAAACAGTAAATACTTGTTTGAGGAAGAATCTGGAGTGGATGTTAGAGAAGACACTTTACTTGTGTTATTGCATTTTTTGGTTTTTGTAAGGAAGGGAGACATGTCTAGTTCTTGGGGAAAGGAACAAAAAGTCGTTATTTTTTTTAGGTTTTGGAATGACTGGTGTTCAAAGCGTTTTAAATGGAAACACGCAACGATGGGTAATTTTGATAGAGTAAGTTGTTTTGTAGATTCTTGATACGATTCACATATTGAACATTTAATTTTTGCACTACTTCCTAAATGCTCTGAAAGTGTGAAATTCGTTAAACAATCTTCAAGAGATGTAAAACTGCTGTTCTTGGATTTGGCATCACTCAAGTCGAGCGAAATGTCCCAAAATGGATCTACAGTCGTGGAAATGCTGAAACATTTTTGACATGTCACATCTGATTGCAAGTCACCGGTAAAAACTTTATCGATGATACAATCACATGAAACATGTGAAGATTTTGCAGAATGTGAAGATTTAGAATTATTTATCAAGTCTTCCTGGCCTAAAAAATGGCGGTGAAGAGTGTCTAAGGAAGCGATAAAAAATTCGTGAGCATCTTGCTGTTCATACCCCGCTAAGTGCTTAGCATTTGTCCAGACAAGATGCAAAATTTTGGCGGGAACAAGTGGTTGTACAGAGGCAGAATAAAATTCTTGAAAGAGTTTGCATAATTCACAAACCAAGCATTCAACAGGATCATTCATGAGGCAGACATGAACATCACTCAAAAAGTAATTTCGAAGAACAGGGGTGTGAATGAGCGCCTGAAGGATTGTGTTCATGAAGCAAGTGTTGCCAAGGTTGACAAGGCCTCTCAAACCAAAGTGATCAGAGTAGTGCTTGAAAGAAACCTTTTTGCGTTGCGGAGAAAGGAATAAGGGGAGTTGAGCAGATGGTGAAACATACCAGTAACAGAAGATGGGTGGAAAGTCTTTGTGTATTGAATTAGAAGTATCGGAGTCTAAACGCTTCAGACTTTGATCTACTGCTGTGTCGTATATGTAGTGGCGACAACTAACACAAAACACGGTCTTTAAATTCAAGTCAAAAGCCAAGTTGTGACCAAATTTATCTTGGTGATGGATGATGTGTTTGCCGTAGTAACAACCAATGAAGACGCAGTCTAAGCACAAATACAAACGCTGTCTGTATTTCTTGCATGTGTAACATTTAAGCTGTAAATAGTCAAATTTGGGATTAGAAAAGCTGTAAATGCGGCAGGTGGCTAACATCACACCTTTGAGCAATTGTAAAAATGAAGTGTTTGACTTGAATTTTATCCAATGCTGACACAATAAAGTTTTTTTCATTGCAAGAAACAACGAACAAAAACTCTAAAAGGATAATGAAATATAAAATTAAAAACAAACTTTTCATCCATTACAAAGTAAAATAAAATTATATTTTAATCACAACATAAAAAATTTGTTGGACACAAAGATTCAACAGCTACACTCAAAGGTACTTATATTAAACCTCCAGGAAGTGAATTTGGATAGATGAAATGAAAGTTGAAGATTTAGCATCTTACAGTAGTTGGTCAGGGATTTAATCAGCAGAGGGGCAAAAAATTTTCAGGCAAGAAAGGAGAGGCTTACTTACTTTTTTTTATAGCGAGATTAAAAGAAAGATCGATGCTAGATATGAATCTGAGATCATTAAGCCAAAACAAACATTACTTACTCACGTGTCTATCTTATAGATACAAGTAGTACAATTTAAAAGTTACTTGGAATGCGTAAGAAAAAAATGCAGATTATCAACCCATTAAAAAAACTTTCGCGAAAAAAAATATAAACATAATTGATCGATTGTCGCTACGTTAATTGAAATAGAGATATTGGTGATTTAGCTCTAAATTAATCAAGCAAATATTTAAAGATACTATACTGGTTAACCTATCAGAAAACTAATTGAATATGGCAGCAGCATTACTTTATAACACTAACGTTCTAACTTATATTCACATAGGGAGAACATATATACAAATATATTATTTTTAGAATCCTCTAGTCTTATATCAACTTGAAGTATAGGTTTATTAATCTACACATGAAGCCTATCTAATTAAAATTTACTCACTCACAACTGCCCTAATGAAAATACTCGAAAGTATATACTGGATAATACATACATGGAGAAATAGTGCAATAGAAAAAAGGGCAGATATAAAATAGGGATGATTCTGTTTGAATTAAAATCAATTTAGAATTTAAACGAAGGTAGATGTAGAAAACAAAAATTTACAAGATAGTTTAAGTGTTAGGATTTTACGTTAAGCAGATACTATTTAATAAACACATCTACAAAGCTGATACAGTTATCTAGTAGAAAATTATTTCTTAAATATAATTAATTGATTATTTCTAGATTTTAAAGCGAAAAAAAATAGGTCACATTAGAAAAATAATATAATACCAACTTACATAAAATTCGATAAGAAAACTAAGATTACATCCTTAAACAAAGATATGGAAATAATTATGATATATTCATCCCAAATGCAAAGAAAAAATAGTAGTAATTAATTTTTTTTTCAAAAACTTTTTGAAAAGTATAAGCAATGAAATAGATCTTAAAATTAATTAATGAAAAAAAAACTAAATGAAATTTAAAAATAGAGTTTATGTGTTATTTATAGTTACTCATTTTCTAATAATTAAAAAAAACGTAAATAATCTGAAGCTTTCATTTGATTTACATAATTGTTTTAAATTATGTACTCAGATTGGTTAGACCAGATTTGAATTATTCAAAAAAGAGTTACAAAAAAATCTTTTTGAATTTAATTAAAAATCTAGATTAAATATTTTAAAAAATTCTTCATCTTAAGATAATATTTCCATATTTAATTTTTTTCTGTTTCTTTAAAAGGTTTTGTCGATTGAAAGAAGTAGCAAAAATTTATTTATCATGAATAAATGTGATCAATAAATTGTATTATGTTTGTTAAAGAGCCAATCTAATAGTGGCTTAAGTAACAAATATATGGGAAGGAAAGGTTACTCATAGGGGTGCTTATAATACTGAATATAAGTTTCTTATTCTTTAACACATACTTATCAAATTATTTTCCAGTTGATTGCTTTGCTTTATATAATTTTTAATTAATTATTTTATTGTTTTTTACTTTTCTAGTTTTCTTTTATTATCACCATTATATATTAATATTATATTCTATATAATGTTTTTATAACATATATTTTATTATAACTCATTTTGCCTTATTATGTAATCGTTTATTTAGTTCGAATATCTCCAAGCGGCTTTATGGCCTTGCGAAATATTCTATCCAGGGAAATGCTAAATTATGGGTGGACAGAGGCAGACGTAATCAAACACCCATAAACATAGATTTCAATCAGATTTCTTAAAGTTTATGCTTCTAATAAAAAAATTAGCTATACTAAATAAAAAATACTTCAACAGTAAACAAAATCTCTTGCAAAATTAGATAACCTACTTTCAAATTGTTTAATAAATAACTTTAAAAAACTTTTATACTGTTTTTTAATTCCCTCTATAGTTCCTAAAAAATAGAATGTTATTTTATTAATAAAACATAAACTGAAAAAAAACTTGAATAATAAATTTAATTAGGTATAAAAAGAAGATCAGATTATCTTTGCAAACCCTATTACTTTAGGTATTACTATTGTTTAATAATTTTTCTATATCATTTAAAATATTTCATTTAATTAGGTATCTTGATAACATAACTATTTTTCAAAACTTAAAACGAGGGTTTTTTATGAACCATTTTTGTAAAATGATCATTTTTTAAAAAGGACGCATGGTTCTCATTCATTACCTCAATTGTTACATAATTCAAAGAGATTCCTATGGTTAATAAAGAAAATATTTGTCTATTGCGAAAAATTGTAAAGAAGAGAATGACAATTGCGCTGCATAGGATAAGTGTATTTCTACTAAACGTTCATTTATTTTGGAAAAAAGTCAATTAGTTGAGGCTAATTACATTCGCCATTTTTTAATAAAAAAACTCTTTACGATATTATGACTTTTAAATATATAGATAGCTTTCCCTTGTATGTTTCTCACTTAAATTCTAAGTTCAAACATATAGGTCAGAACAGACCCTGAAATTTTTGATTTTATAATTTTCCGAAGCGCCACTACAAATTAATAATTTAACGAATTTAAACGATTAATCACGCCATAATTCCAAATATATTAGCTACAAAAAAATTTTTATAATAAAGAAAATAACCCAGATAATTTTACAACAATAGCTTACCAAATTCAAAATGTTATTAGTTCTTGTCTTAAAAGTCATGTAAAACATTTTTACTCAATAGGAAAACCAGACCGTACTTTTAAATCTAGGTCCATGTTAGTTAACTAAATTTATGTTTCAAGAGGAAAATAAATAAAAAGCAATAAACGAACACTTCTACTTATTTGTGGTTTATGTGTTCCATTGGGATTGGGAATATGAAGCATATCTTTCAAACAAACATTCATTTTCCAACTATGCAATCACTCTTTGTAATAAACATCTAAGAATCAATTTAATTAGATACAATTAAATTAAAATGTGTGTTAAAAAGCATGAAATTAATGTCATCAAAAATAAAATATTCTCTACTAATGTAGTTTGTTCGCTGCAAGATTTAAATTAATTTCAAGAAGCTTCGAACAATATCAATTTAGAATATGCTACAAAATTTAACAGCTATAAACCATTTTTAGAAAAAATTTAAAGAATTCGTTATTTTTCCTCGGAGTAAATTTTGAGAAATTACACCTTTTTTTAGACAAGCAATATATCCGAATCTAAGAATCATATATTTAAACTTAATTTCAATTGGAAGCGAAAAATATTTTAGAAATTATAAAATGCATCATTTAGAAAGTGGCATCAAAACCTACTTTTTCAGGCCATTTTAACTGGGGAGTAGGAGTTTTCAAACATATATAATAAGAAAGTTAAAATAAATAATATAAATACTTCTTTGTTTAAAATTTAGAAGAATTATCTAGGGTTTCGATATCATTGGATACATATATGGTTGGTTGGTTGGAGATATCAAAGCACTTTCAGCCGTAAGGCTATATGCTCGTATTATGCTTAAGATGGTTAATCACAGTATTTATGAATTTGTTTTTAGAGTTTGGAGCCTTGGGAATCGAACCCCTGACCTTCAACTGTTAAGCTGAGAGGTACACCCTAACCCTAATTGAAGCTCATACACATATGGTATTCCTAAAGAAAAAACTATGGCTCAAAAAGCAAGCCAAATAAAAAGATATTTGAAAATAGTAAGAAGAAAACTCCAAAGTTTGAAAATTTACTCTGAACTATTTTTTCATAATTTTTTAGATAATCATAATCAAATATCTAATTCAATCTTCCAATATTTATTTGTGTTCTTATTATGCGGCATCGTGTCTTTTGAATTTATTAGCATTTTAATCCATAAGTTTTAATGAAATAAACTAGTTTTATTTCAGGGTACTATAACCTTTACTGCCATAATTTAGCAGAAAATTTAATTACTTGTTAAAATTAAATAATTTTAATTAGATTTTTTTATTTTTGACTTTATTTGAATTGTAGGTAATTTTGCACGATATTTTGGAATAATTAAAAAATTTTATAATAATATTTGATAAAATAGTAAAAATAGGCAAATAATATTTGTATTTTGTCAAAAATAAATCTTTTTCTTTTTGTTTCAACAAGTGTTTTTAATTTATTTAAGGTATACAATGTTCATCCCTTGCATATTTATCTAGAAATTTGAATTAAAATAATTTAATGAAATAAAGTGAAACAATTTAATGGTATTTTTTCTTTTTTCAAAAAGGAAAAATAATGTTCATATTTCTGTCCCATTTTTTTAAACTACCCGTTCACATTAATTTGATATTTTGATAAAATTAAATGGAAAGTGTGAAAATTATTTAAAAAATTTTAAGAAAATGGGTAAAATATCATGCGTAAAAAAATTAATTATTTTTTGATTTAAAAATCTACAATTTTTGGCCTACCTAAAAAAGAAAACATGAATTAATTATTTTTCATAATTTTCCTTTAAAAAATTTTTAAGTTTGGTGTGAAAGAAAGTGTCCTTTAGATGATAAATGTGGGAAAATTTTTGTAATTGAAAGTGATTTCATCAAGAACACGAATTTAAAAAAGGATTGATTAGCAAATATACAGAGTGATATCTGTTCATATGACCTGATACTACAAGCGTGATATTGGTCAAATACACAATATCAATAAAGTGATTCACTTCTGTAGAAAATCTCTGAAATCACTTAAATCACAAGATAAATAAATCTCTAAAAAAAATTTTAGAACATAGATTACACCAAATGAATTTCCGATGAATATAGGGTTGAAGGCAGTCCTACTTTAGAATAAAGAGCAAAATAAGATACTATATAAATAATAGGGAAAATGAAGTACACATTACATGTTGATAAAGAATTTGTAAGCAAAACAATCGAGGTCCTATTGGGATATATAGATTAAATCTCTAACTTTAGTAAATGAAGGAAGGATAAACTAACTAACAAGAATCAATTCAACGAGAGCCAAAAGTATTCGTTTTAGTTAGAGTATCACTAATTAGTATTTTTCACCATGACATTCTATAAAAATTTATCGATGAATTAATTAATTATATTAATTTATATAACCCATCTATAGCTTATTACTGAAAAATTTCATGAGTAATAAAAATGTATAAATTAAATTTTTATAAGGTTTAAGAAAATATGATCTTAGGTCGCTTGGAGTAGAAATTTGATCTCATCCCTATTTATGAGATCAATTAAAATTTTATTATATTAAGAAAGAAATTTATTTTATAGGTTGTGCTGAAATATATATAACTAGCCGGTCCCGTGGTCGTTTCTCGCTTCCCTCGAAACAGTATTTCTCGCTGCGCTCGAAACATAGGATTCTTGGTAGTGTTTATTTTGAGTTGCTAATTGTGTTATATGGTTTGGTGGTCAGTTTTTAGAATAATTGTATCTTTTCTGTGTATTTTTCTATTGCACCATATAAAAATACATACAAAATATATTTCAACCAATCAGAATGCTTCAAGCGACCCTCACAATCCAGATATATGAACTCAGTACACATATAAAAATACATATAAAACATATAATAATTTCAACCAATCAGAATGCTTCAAACACATACACACATACAAACTCATCACACCATATAAAAATACACACAAAACATATATATAAATAAATTCAACCAATCAAAATGCTTTCAGCGACAGACACACAGACGCTAGCTAAAGTTAGTAGTTAAAATTATTTTAGTTATTTTTTACATTTTAGTTTAAATGTAGTATTTATTACCTTTGTATATATTGATAAAAAGTGTGTCATGATCAAATAGAGAATGGTTGATTTGCTAAATGTGACGAAAATTGTTCAAAATTATAAAAAAACAATATCTGACCATAAATAAAATAAAATAAACAATAATTGCAACTTAATTCTATAGTATAAAGGTATTTTCAGAAACAAATTGAGCATATTCAATTTGCTGCCTATGGATAAGTTTTTTTTAAATAATGAGAAAAAATCTTTGGCGTTAAGACATCCGTGAAAGCTAATTTACTGACAGATGAAATATTTTGAGTGAATTATTCACTGAAAGTTGGTTTATTAAATTAATTAAGACATTATTAAGCCAAAAAATGTGGAATTATAATATATTTTGAAGTTTATATATTTGCCATTGATTGACAGTTTTGATTTATTTTTTTGACAGGTTTGATTGATTTTCATAAAAAATAAAATGTCACTATCAGATTAGTAATATTTTATTTAGCGGGTTTAATCGAAAGTTTTATAAAAATATTTTACATTTTAGGAAAAAAGGGGGCGTGTGATAGCAAGGCACACCTCTGACGAAATAAAAATAGGCCGTAACGAATACCATTAAAATAAATAAAGAATCACGTATAATCATATAATGAGAATTAAATAAGTAAATTAATTTAACAAAAATTTAAAAATTTTAAATTTAAGAAAGAATAAAAATTTTCAGAAATATATTGAAAAATGTTTGGCTGAATATCTTTCCTTATGGCTGATTAATCAAAAAATAACTTGTCATGGATAGAGTGGAAGCAATACGGCGAAAACTAGATCAGATCTAAACGTATATATTAAAATAGTTTATTGAGTTTTGCAAAGAAGGATATCATATTTACTAGATGAAATTATTATTTAAATCTCTGATATATTTTTTTAAAAAATAATTCATAAAATCTTTAAAAAAAAAATACTTGTTTGTCTTTCTATAAAAACCTAAATTTTTAATACTAGTATTTTTTAATTTTAATCTTCGGATAGATATTGCCTTGATCATCGATGCAACAGAAATGAAAGAAAAAACAAAATTTCCACTTATTTTCAACAAAAATAATTTTTGGATAATATAGCTAAATTATATTTTTCTGTATAAGAGACTTAAGATCTATAAGTAAGTTAAGTTTCATTTGATTATATCATTTTATTGGTAATTTAGCATTAATTTTTAAAATTTTGGTTTGTTTTAGCACACCTAAATTCTCAAATTTTAAAAATTCATTTCAAAAATAAATTGTAAATATGTATAAACTGTTAGATATATATGTAATATTTTAATAAATGAGTTAATTTTTTACTGAAACTCTTTGGAATTATTTTAAAATTCTAGTAATACATGTAGCTTAAATTTTATAGTTTTTTCCACTCGAATTTAACTGACAGGTTCACGTCTTTATGAGAATAATTATAGTTTCATGTTTAAACTATCTATTGTATTTTATTTAGTAAACATTTAAAATAGAGTTTTAAAACATCTACAATTAGATTTTTTGTTATTTGATAAATGCATTACAGTGATTTTAAAATATATGCATTGGTAATGGGATGATACCAAATTGCTTCCGATTCCTAAAATACCATTTCGATTCTTCCTGGCGTAAAAATTTATTTCAGATTTGAAATCAGACATATTTTTAGGCATTTAGTAACAGTATGTAAGTTTTTCACGAGTTTGGACTTTTTTATTCCGCCACTATTAAAAATGACTTTTCAATAATTATTTAAAAAAAATTATTATTTTTTAAAATTTTGCTAAACTTCACATTCCGCCTATCATAAAGCTTTAGTTTTTGGATCCACTAATTTTTCTGAATAACATTTAGATGTTTGTGATTATAACCTTCAATTTTTTCAACAACGCCACATACCAGAGACAATGTTTAAACCTAAAATGACTAAACTGGTCAATTGACACATATCAACCTTTAAATTTTGTTGTTGTCGTTGCTTCTT
Organism: Nectonema munidae; assembly: GCA_030549495.1. Classification (NCBI taxonomy): domain Eukaryota; kingdom Metazoa; phylum Nematomorpha; class Nectonematoida; family Nectonematidae; genus Nectonema; species Nectonema munidae. Next base: position 302,049 of record JAUIRK010000101.1, read on the forward strand.
TTATTTTTTTGAAACTAAACCTATTCTAAATTAAGTTATTTTTGGTAATAATAATTAAAATTGACTCGAAATTATTCTTACGCCCAATATATCAAACTTACATTCCTAAATAAGCAAGATGGGTCAATTGACTCATCATTTTTATATATTATAACCTATCGATTTTATGTCTGTGATTTCATATTAGTAATACATTATAAAATATTTATATTATATGTAAATTCTTTACATATGTGACTGAGTATCTCTTTTTATAAACTGCACGGCACTGAAAAGTCCCTGTTTAGCTGTTGCTGAATAAGTGAGAGTTATGGTTTCATCCCGACTCTCAATTCTATATGGTGCTCTCAGGGAGATGATTTGTCAGCTTTTATCCCCTCTCGATACCTATATTGATATTTGTGTACAATTTTTTCATTTTTTTCCATTGTCAATTACCATTAAAAAGTCATCGGATCGCATATAGCCGATAACTTTTTTCAAAAGCTTTTATTAATTAGAGATATTTTCAAAAATATGCAATGTTTTCAGACATTAAATATTTTGAGCATTTAGGCTAAATTTAATAAAATTTTGTGAAATGAGATAATTCTATTTTTTACCGCGATGGTTCAAATGGGTTTTAGAAAACAGATTGTCTGAAAAACAAATAGCTTTTGATTTGTTTAACTTATATATAATATATAAAATATTTAAGGTTCAATTTTTAAAATAAAATAAACTTTTGCCTCTATTTTATTGCAAACTTTTAATTTATTTTTGTCCCTGTTAACTTTTATGTGAAGGTCGTATATAACCCAATGTCTTTTTTAAAATTAAGTTAGCTTTTCTAGTATACATGTGTCATAAAAATACCCTTACATGATTGGTCTGTCGGATTAGCAAATTATACAGGTAGGTGTGAGAGGATTACTTTAATGTTGGAGTTTGAATGTTAGAATAACTAGTGAGAAAAACATTGGGAAAATTTGTTAAGGTCCATATTATATCTGATAGTGGGGTTGTTGAATAATCGAGTGTCGGATAAACAAGGTCTGATTACCAATTAGTCTTGTAATAGAAGCCTTCTCATATGGTCTTCAGAAGACAGACATTTTTGACCTTTGAACACCAAATACTGAATTGGCTGAACCAAGAATTCTGTTCCTCAAATATTTACAAAAGAGATTGTTCTTAGCGTCATGGTATAAAACCTTCACATTAGAGCATAGCATATCTCTCGATAAGGCTTTTTGTTACGCATGCAGTTGTTTCAGTACCAGAACATCCAAATCTAAAAGGGCCCTTATTATTATTATCGGTTTCAATAACTGATGAAAAGCAATGAGGGATAAAGGCCCTATTACATGCTATAAGTAGTGATCACTTTCTCTCTATGTCATAATGGGAAAGTCTCAAACGAAAAAATATGGTGTAACGTGTTCTATTCATTAAATTTTCGATCGTGTTGTAAGTCTGTTTTCTTTAAAAATCGTAACGATTTGAAAATTTACCAAATTTGAAGTGTCATACTGCTGGCATAATGAAACTACTGATTTATAGAACTATGGTAAATCTGATGAATTAAATTGAAGAATCGGGAAAGTTCTCAATCCTAATAAACGAGTGTAAAAATAGCAGACATGAAGAATTATCAGTTTGTTTTCGCTTTAATTCTATAATATATGAATGATTTTGTTCTCTTGTTAAGCTAGAAGTTAGTGGTGCGATTACAATTAGAAACATGGTATTTCGATTTGATGTATAATAAATTTTGATGACGTAATTCTTTTATAAATGAATAGTTTTTAAAAATATCTTTTTGAGGATTTCATTTCCCTAAAAATGTTTTAATAAATTTACTTTAAAAATTATTATCTTGGCTAATAAAACTATAAATATTTACAAAAAGCATATCATTTGTTTCTGTTAAACTCTTCCTCGCTTGACGGACACAATGCTTTTTTGACGCAGCCAGCAATCAAACTACGATTACGTTAAAAATTGCATAGAAAAGTTTACCGAAACTCCTATCTAAACGTCAATGATTATCTTAAAAAATTCATACTGAATAAAATGGGTAAATATATTGAGAAAAAATTTATCGCTTAAAAAACCCAAAAATTTACTTAACAAAAAAAGTTATAGATGGCGTTAAAATTTCAACATTTGAAACAAATAACTTTTGAATGCCGTTTGCAGACGATTTTTTTTACATTTATCACACTTTCTAGAAGTTCTGCTTCTTTTACAAACACATACGGAACAAGATGCTCTTTTGGAGGTCGTTGGTTCTGATTCGTTGCGATTTTCAAAGCGATAGTATGAAAGAATATACTTGATGTCTAAAGGCAATTCGGAAAGCATTGCTCTTATCTTCATTGACTCTTCAGCTAAACAGAACGCTAGTTTCTTTATGAAACATTTTCTTCTACTGTTTTTTTGTGCTAGGGAAGTCATCGGGTGAGTTGAATTTTGCAATAATCAAAGAATTCAAGACAATTATGTCAAGGTAGTTGCAAAAGGCAGTAAATGGCCACCGCCTATTAGGCTTATAAGATATCTTGCTCACGTTTTTTATTTTTAAATTGTGCCCCCCCCCCCCCCCCCCCCCCCCATTAACTTTTTTTCTGGTTACACCACTGCTTCTATCTAATTTGCATTTAGAGTTAAATTAAAATAGTTTCCAATTGTTACAATTTTATATCAATGAATATTGTTAGACTCGCGCTAAGAATTTTTTTCAACAAAAGTTACTTAATCTTTATCACTACGTTTGCTACATTTTGTAACATTTGAAATTTTCAAGTCAAATTTTTTTAAAGAGTTATTTGGGTATGAATATTTTGATTATCTATTCACTTTAAAAGCAAGAATACTCTATTTGCTTAATATTTGAGCAGAGATATTTTTTATAATGTTCGATTGTTAAATTTTATAAGTAACACTGTACATAATCAAATCACTTTTTTTAAGAAAATTTGTTGATTATTATTATAATAAAAATATAATATCGAAACAAAATGTTTCAGTTGTTAAAAATGTACTTGATCTATTTATGACAGCTGTCAGAATTTTATTTGTAGACAGAAATATTCAAAAAAACGCAATGATTTTCTTTTCTCGTATACTTTATTTATGTTAGTTTGGTCCTCGGACATTTCACCCCATTATTTTCATAAGACAGTTCGTCCCATGGACAATTCGCCCCATTATTTTCATAAGACAGTTCGTCCCATGGACAATTCGCCCCATTATTTTCATAAGACAGTTCGTCCCATCGACAATTCCCCCCATTATTTTCATAAGACATTTTGTTTCATGGATAATTCGCCCCGTTATTTTCATAAGACATTTTGTCTCATGGACAATTCTAAAAAATTAAGAGATAAATTGATTAATTTTAAATAATTTAATAGAGATAAAATAAACAAGAATATAAATTTTTTTAATAATTTTACACATAATAAGCAAAGATGGATGAAACTAATAGCCTATAAGACAATTTGTCCAGGGGGCAAATTGTTTTTGGGGCGAAATGTCTGTCGACCGTTATTTAAATAATTTTTTAATTATAAGGGCTAGCTACTTAAAGGTTGGCTTTTGCTGCTTATAAAAACTTGAAAATATCAAATAAACTCCAATTATTTATGCCTCCTATTATTTTGAAATTATTCTGAGAACAGATGTTTCCATTTTAAAATAGTGAAAATTGCTTTATTAGTTTATGTTGTTTCCTTTCTCTGTTATGTTAATTATGTAGCAAATTTTTCAATTTTGAGTAAAAGGTAAGGTGCAGCGTATGTATTTTCATTGACCAGGCACTGATGTACCGCTTATGTCAAACTATGAACAAATTCGTATCGATGAGGAATCGAATCCATAGGCTTCCGTGCTATGTCCATCATCTCAACCAACCTGCCATGCCACCCATAGATTATGCTGTAGGGGATACGTCAAATTAGTTGTCAAAAAACTTAAGTTATGCTCTAAAATTTTTTAGTTTTTGTTGAAGCTCTATAACTTTTTCTGATAGACTTTTTTTCTTTAAAAGTTATTATAAAAGGCAAATCATTGCAAAATGTTAACAGTTATTTTACTTTTTGTAGATTTTTGTAGCTTGTATCAATTTAGCTTTTAAACTATTTTTGAATGATGCTGAGTAAAATGAAATAATGCGATCTTAATTTTTTGTTTTATTTTTGTTTGCACAATTATAACTTCGTTTTATACCCTTGCCCCTGAATCAATCACATTTTTTTCATATAAACATCGCAGGGTGTCTAGTAGACTCTTTGCCTTTAGACTACATTCACTCATATAAAACTACCAAACCTTCAGTTATTTGTTTTCTCTATGAATCAAATATCCTTTCATCAATTCCTGTAATGTGCCTGGTAGACTACTTCATTTTTCAAATGAAAAGCCTATTCCACCCCCTAACATTTTTGGATTTTTTTAAACTAATGTATATTCGATGGTTGTAGGTAAAAATGCCCCCGAAATAAATGCCCCCAATTAAAAAGTAAGAAAAAATGCCCCCTAATTTTTGATTTTCAGGATTTTTTTTAATTATATAAATATTTTTATTTGGTACCGTTTTTGAAAGGCTAAATTTCTAAAATTTCTTAATCTATAGGGTTTTTTCTTTATAAAGTTCTTGAAAACAATAGCAAAGGTGCAGATTTGTGGGAATGTGTTCTTAAAATCAGTTAAAATACAAATTATATTTAGAAAGTGTTCTGATACACACAAAGTCCAAAAATATTTGCTGTTTTATAAAAAAATTTTTGTATTTAAAAAATTGTCGTATGCTGAGTTTTTTAGGTTACTTTAATTAAATTTTAAATGTTTTAGATGAAAAGTTGACTTTTTTTTTTACAAAAAATCTTTATTTGACATATCTTTTTTAAAAATTTTAATTAATAATTTTTTGTGTTGGGGCATTTTTTCATAATTTTAAATTAGGGCATTTTTTTCAGGGGCATTTTTACCGGGAGCATTTTTTCCTACTTTTTAATTAGGGCATTTTTTCCTACTTTTTAATTGGGGGCATTTTTTCTGCGCACTATATTCGATATGCAAATTTAATTAAAATATTTTCCCTGGAAGTATAGTATTTAAATTCACCAATTTTGTAAAAAAAAATATAAAGTTGTCTTATAAATTTAGGACTTTAGGTATGCGCTGAGTACACTCTATTTTAAAGGGTTGCTTGAATATTTGGTCTCCCGTGGTATTTCCAGACCACTAATTTTGAAAATTGCAAGAAAAAAATTTCGCCCCCCCCCCCAATAATTTTGAGGATGTGCGCCCCTGGTATTTAGGATGCCTCATCCTAAAAAAATAAACTAAGAATTCACGTAAAACAAAAAATACTCTTACCCATAATTCGAATCCATTTTATTCCTCGTCATTGAGTAGATATAGCTAATCAACTCCACATCAAAAAACAATTTGAAAATAGAAAAAACATCTCTCATGTTTTTCGCGACATCTTTAGGTCCAGGAGGCCTGTTATAAACATTTCTAATATTGAGTCTTTCTCTTCTTCCCGTATCACTGAGCGTAGGTTCCCATGAAAATTCTGTCAAGTCAGGAGCAGTCAAGTTCTCATCAATTTTACACGAAAAACTTGAAGAAGATGAAAAAGTAGAAGATTCTTGGCCTAAAGAAGTTTCAGAAAAATCGGATGTGGCAATGGATGAAAAACAACTGATGACGCGAATGCAAACGACAATAAATCTATATAGCTGCTGTTGCACTGTTGTCCTGGCTATGAACGGAACGACTCGTTGTAACTCACTCAATGCAGCGCTTTTATTTGATGTGAATGTTTTTGTTTACAATTAGGTTCATGTGCTAACTTATGTCTCACTTTTATTACATATCTATCAATGCAAAGTAAAAACATTTCATTGAATGGTTGTGATGTTTATAAGTTTTCATAATTTTTAAACTTATATATGGCATTAATACATTCTAAAAAATTTCGAAAAAAAAGTGATAAATTAAAATCTTTATCTCGTAATTTTGCTAAAATGTGTTTCCAGCTATGCTGTTTGATATTATGAACTCTATATAGAAAACTAAGTTTGTTTTACAATTGGACAAAAAAGCACGGAGTCCGTCAATGGCGTTAGAAAAAAATGTCTGTCAAGCGAGGGTTAAAAGCTGTTAAATGGGTGCCTTCAACGAAAAGGCTGCTCACGCCTTACCTGAGGATAAGCGGGCCATAATAAAATGCATTTTTCTAAAAGTTTCAAAAACATGGTAATAATTTGAAATAGATATGCCTCACCCAGTGTACTTAAGGAAAAATAAACATTTTTTTAATTAACTTCAGAAAACCTTCCTTCTGCGTTATTTTCCGCACTTTCTGAATTTTACTTTTCGAAAAAGTCAAAAATATAATCTAGAAGAGTGCTCAATCCTTTTTTGTGCGATATTGGAATGACATTAAAATTTTTCCTTTCAAAAAATTCAAAATTGGTGTTAACTTATATTACTTTCTCACCAGCCTTGTTTTTGTTTATGATGAAATAATTTATCACGTGAGAAGATATGTGTATATGTTATTTATATATATTATTTATCTGATATATGTATGTATATGTCTATATAAATTGGTGTATACATCATGTATGTGGAGTAAGTACTTTTGTCCTTTCAAATGAAGGAAATCCTTTTCATACCTTTTCCAGCTTCTTAAGCCGAAGGGTAGTGTGTGTATTACTATTGTTACTTCTGTGTGACGTAAAATTCTACCTACACCGCACTTCATTTCTTCTCACCCCACTCTCCCTCTTACCCCCATCCTTGATCAGCGCCAGATGATGGTGTTCACGAGTAAAGACACACAACTCATCACCACGCTTTCCCTCCCAAAGCCATAACACGTCCATCCAGCATCATCATCATCTTTCTTCTGATGAAGTAATACATCTGTTGTATATGATGTACCTTTATGAAGCTTTTTTCGTCATCAGTTTTATTTATTTTACTTTGAGTACTTTTTTGCTATACTAATAACAATAATACTCAAAAAGACCTGCTTCTTCATTTGCCAAAGTTTCTCCTGACTACTGTTATTATTATTTATTGTTATTATCATTTTTCTTCTACGTTCGCACTGTTGTTTTGATGTGCTTATTTTGTTGAGTCCTCCTGTCTGATATTCTTGTGTAATGGATATACACGGCTACTACTGTATGTTTTTGCTCTCTCCCTGTCTCTTTGTGTATAGACCCCTCAAATGCTACAAATACCCTTTTTTTAAGTTAACAAACATCCAATGCACTATTTTTAATTGACATTTTTCACTTTGATTTATCTTTTCCTTTAAACTATATTTCCAAATTTACCTCCTCTGTGTTCATGCTCTTTCGAAAACCTTAATAATAATACATTCCAGAGAAATTTACGATTCACCAATTATTATCTATCCTTTCCTTTGACTTTCCTTTTCTTATCAATTCTCAGCGCATTCTTTGATCTTTCTCTAATATTATAGATGAGACACGTGTATTTTAATTTTTTCCCTTTATGATGAATATTTTTCTTTCAAAACAATTCCATTTTTTAATTGTAGGTTCTTAATGAATGACGTATCTTCTTCTTTTGTTCTCATCATGAGCGAACACGTGAAGCAAAATGAGTGCTTTTAGTTCATCAGCTTCTATGTCTACCGATGTTCATTCATCAAAAAAGTTGGTTAAAGAAGGTTTTTTGTGGAAGAGAGGTATTTTTCCTTCTTATTTTTCATTAAACTCCAATATTTTCTGAATGTGCTGTTCTGTATTTTCTATCGTGTAAGATTAAAAAGTACTCGCGTTTTATCTGTCACTCCTTTTTGGTTGTGTGATCTTTCACTACTTTTTAAAAAACATGTTGCTTATTTAGTCGTACTTTATTTTTGCTACATCTTAGGAATTATTTTCACCCTGTCTCCTATTTCGAACAAAGAAGTTCTACTCCACATGCATACGAAGATTAAACTATTTTTTCTCTCACTTAAAAAAGTTATTTTTTAAAAATCAAGAAAACCCGACTTCCATTCTTAAATTTTATTGAGACTTACTTCAACTCCACAAACCTGGTTTTTAAGCTGTGCCGCCTCAATTATTGCCTACTCAACCCTCTTTGAGTCTGCGTCGCCTAAAGATGATCGTTGGAATAAATGATTAAATGAAAATTATTTTTTTATGACTGCAAAAAATAATTAGAAAAACAAATTTTTAAGCATTTAAACTTTTAACTTTGCCAAGAAAAATTTAGGAGTCGGAAATAGATTCGTATCAGAAAAAGTACAGCTTTTCTAAATTCAAAAGGCAGTAGTAAAATAGTAATCCGTAACTAACTTCCGAAAAAGGGAATTATGCTTTATGTAAAAAAAACTTTACATTTTTATGCCCAAAATGGAAGAATGGTTGTAAATTGGTTAGCAAAATCTTCTCATTTTATAAAAAGATACTTTACTAATGCTGCAATCCAACATACTTTGAAAATCGCCTTTGTTTGGCTACGGAATTCAGTAAACCATGAACCTATCCGCCCCTAAGAATTCGTGCACCCATGATGGAGCATTTGTGAATAAAAAAATATTTGAAGTCTTTATGTTTGAAAAAAGTGTTACAAAAATTATCACAATTAAAATAAAAATTAAGATAAATTTACTTTTAATTTTTTTAAATAAATTTTATGTTTGAATTAATACTGCTAAGAAATATAAATTACAGAATCATAACAAGAAAAACATATAAAAACGATCTGGTTAAATTTAAGGATAAATAAATTTTTATAAATAGAAAAAAGAAAAATCAATATATAATAAAATTATTATCAGAAGTCATCATAACCATGTGAATTGACAATTTCATATTTACATGCTTTGAACCTAGCAAAATTCACTGTCAAGCAATATTCTCCTTCTCCAACAAGGGCACTTTTCAGTAGATATTCATCTTTCCGATATTCATCAGCCAAAACAGAGACAAGTGTAGATATTTTTTGGGGTTTCCAGTTGATCCTTAATTTCAGGATATGGTTTTTGGATTCACATGCATTGTTGGTCCAATTGGAAGGGAGAACTTTTTCTGAATTACGGGGTATTAAAATGTAATCATTTATTGTTTTGATGAAGTTATTGAGATAATTACCAAAACATTCATATTTCAATAAAATATTGGTGGACAAAGCTTTAAATGCATCCACATCACTAGTAACAATGAGTCCGTTTTCACCAAACATAAGTTTTTCCAGTACTTTAAATTCAGGATTTTTCAAAATTTGTTTAGTTCGATTTTGGCGAGATAAATTTTCTTTCAAGTGACGAGTGCATAATGTAATTACAGGGTTTGTGAAGGACATCTTGAGTGCAGTAATCAGAGCTTTTTCCTGATCGCATCCAATTATAATTCTTCTACCTTTGATCTTACTATTAATATGGGAAAAGAAGGCAGCGTATGATTCCATCTCACCATCCCAATGCAAGAAAGCAGGCCCCATAAAAATTGGATTAGTGTCAGTACTGTTTCTAACCATTTTCTTTTCTTGGAAGACAAAATAGGTGAGGAAACATGGTCCAACATTGAAAGTTCTATCAACGCAAGCAATGTAATTGTTTTTTACAGCTGAACAGAAGTGTTTCATTGAGCAATCAGTATAAAGGACAAATGAGGCAGGTTTAGATGGCATTTGAAAGCAGCTTTGACTACATAATCAGTCATATTCACTCCATTTAATAGTGAAGAAATTTCATCTGCAAAATTCAGGCCCGAAGGTTCCTTATTCATTTTAAGCAATTTTTTGAAGTTGTGAATGTAATTACAATTTCGAAGAACTTCAAATCCATTATTTATGCAATTTACAAAATTGGGTCTTTTTTCATATTTCAAACTTTCAAAAACATAAGATTTAACAGACTGTGGTGTTCTAACATAAATGGAACTCTTGTGATTTGAGTTTGAATGCGGAGCATGGCCAGGAAAGAGTCCTTTATATTCTACAGTAGCAAAATATAATAAGTTTTCGTGATCAATAAACTTGGAAAAATAGGAAATTCTTCGCATATAACGTGGATCATTTTTTAATTTGGAATAATACCTAACAACAATAATTTTCGCTTCACTTTTTCTGTCATTCCTAAGGTCAATAAAAGTACATAAACGATCATCATAGAAATAAAATAATTTCTTAGAATCATTACGCACCCAGGCCCCGCAATCATCACAAAATACTCGCATTGAAGGATCAATACGAATTTTGAATCAAACATTTTGTCATGAAAATTGTCATGAAAAGATGTCCTAACTTACACGCTTCTGCTTTATGTTGCAACTCAAATAGTTTGATCAATCAAACAATTATGGATATTACTATGTTAAAAATGGCAGTTGAAATCGCACTGATTATTACGACGCTGACTTCTTCTCAAAACGGGCAAGCAACTCTACCGACTCCAGACTTGAACTCTGATTCCACATCCCTTCGCCTGGTCTCACTTTAATATGACGTTTCCAATGCACATAGATGACATATGACATCTTGAAAGATGTTTATCGAAGCGATAGTTTTCATTTGATTTGCAATGAGTTACAGAAAATATGTGCAAAAAAAGGATAATGAATATTAAGTTTGGTTGTTTTGTTTCTTATGCAAATTATTTTTTGATGAATATTTGTTTTAATAAGTAAGAATTTGAGCTTTCATAATTATTTTAATTAAAATTATACTTCGATAAACATAAATAATAAAGTTTGGAAAATAATTATCTCTTCACTTTAGACTGGTTTTTTGTTTCTGCTTTAAAATCCAGTATATGATACAAAGCAGGAAAATTTAGTATTTCCTGTATTTATGAGTTTAAATGTTTTAGCACTGAAATTCTATGTATGTATAAAGGGATTTATCTTGAATTTCATTGATTTGTTTTAGTAGTGTATCTATGTTTGTACTTTGTATGCACCATATCATTTTCATTTTTCAAAGTCATCATTGATTACGTCTAAAAGTTTTCGTGTACAGATTAAAGAATTTACTATCGTCATCACCTATATTTTTTGTTTTTTACTTCTGAATCATGTGTCTTTGTTGATTTAGCGTAAATCGAACTGAATTAAATCGACCAAACTGAAGCCACCTCCTCGCATATCTTATATATGTGTATTTAATTGGTGGGTGACGAAACATTAGAATGTTTTGCATCTAAATTTTTGTATTCATTCTCTCGTTTCACTCCAATATATGTGCTTTTGTTTACCTATGAAGTTACAATGTTTTCTTAATGACGCTACAAAGTCAATAATAATTAAATGATTTTCATAGCAGCAGTTTTTATAACAACCAAAATTCTTGCCAAGCATACTTCTTTTTGAATGTGTTTTTGTGATTGCTCTCATTCACACTATCCCCAAATCGAACCCACGTATGTAAGTCAGGTGTCAGCAACCTTTTTGTAACACGAAGTGCCAAATTCATCTGACGAACGGATTACGCGTGCCAACATCATAATACCAACTTTTTGTCCTTTTGAAACTCGTTGTAACAAATATATTTTATTTATCCTTTGATAATTCAATAGGAATGCAAATAAATGTAATTAATTTTTTTTATTAAATTAAGCAAGGCAGTCATATTAAATTCCATATATTCTTTCCATCAAATATAAAATTTGCCACAAAATTAAATAAATTTTAAGTGTAAGACTAGGCATAGTAAGGATGTTAATTAGTTTTAACTTGTCATGATCTGTACTGCTTAACATACACGACTGATTACAAAAAATAGGCAATTGCGACGTCCCTTTAAAAACAACAGCCCAACTTTGCCAACATTATTAATTTCGTATCGTAAAATTATTTTTCTGTGATATTTTTTGCTGAAATGTAATACTACTAAGTACACCTAACTTCAGATAGTCTAAATAGATCTTAAAAACATATAACGATGTAACTAAATATTATGATTGTCTCATCTAAAAATATCGTCATAAATAAAATGTACGTTTACTTTTGGCTAGTAGAGGAGAGCGTGCCATTGTTCATTTGTCCGCATGCCGCTACACTTTGCACGCTTGCTATATCTGGCCGACTCCAATTCTAACCTTCCTGGCTCCTCCCCCAAAGATCTTATAGATCTGGAGGCATAGTTTGTATACGTGTAGTATATTAATTTGCTATAGCTTGAGTTTTCATTACTTAGTTATGATATGGGCGTGATTAAAATTAGTTCTAAAAGTCAAATGAATAAGCGTGATTACTCTTGATTCCTGCTGCCCTATATTAAATTGTACTCTTAATTTTTGGCGTTTTTCATAGCTTCTCCGAATAAGTTTGGTTGCATAAAAAAGTACATTTTTCCTCTTATAATAATTGGTTTCAATACATTTGTTTAGTTGCCCTGTTTGGGCATTGAAAGAATGCCTTTCACTGTATAACAAAAAATGTTTCATCTATTTTGTCATGTTTTCTGTGCAAATCTAGAACACTAAATACGATGGTAAGGATTATTTTTTTAATCAAACATCGATATTTTTTCGTTTTGAATTGTTAAGATCTTTATAAGGGTGTGTCAAGGCAAAAACAAAGATAAAAAAGTAAGAAAAAAATTGATAGTCAGAAGCACAAGATAAAAATTTGTTTATTTAGTAAACAAACCCCAAATAGTTTTATAAATATGGGAAGTTAATTTAGATTCGGAAATAATTGATATTGGCTGGAAATTTTTTTTATAAAAAGTTTATACAGAGTTTTTCGATCTATTATGTCGTTGTTGCATTGGGAGTAAGTTTTAGTTAATTATATTATCGATTTAACTGTACAAAAATTTCCTAAAAAAGCTAATCCCTAAAATTTACTTCTATTTTTCAAAAATATTTTTTTGCAATATCTTCCTTACCCAAGTTTTACCATCTTTTTAAGCCTTCTTGATATATTTTAAACTGTTTTCTATGTTAAATGCAGTTCATCAGTTATTTTTTATATATGGGGCGTGAGTAAGATTGGTTAGGTACTGGGTTTCGATAACTCAAGGTCTTGGGTTCGATCCCGCATCAAGTCTACTCTCTCATAGTTCGATACAAAGGGCGCAATTATGCCTTCTCGATGAAAACATCCCACTACCTTTACCTATTGTTTAGCACTTGCAAAATAAACGAAAGTATCTGTTGCATTTCAAATACCAAAGTAGAAGTCTCTAAAAATTCAAAACAATTCATTTTTCATTTCTAAACAAAATTACACAAAAATTCAAAGTAAAAATTTATATAAAATTTGTAACGTTAGACAAAATTTGGAGCAAAAGTTTAAACTTTTTGATTTCAAATCTTAAGTGCCATGTTTATTCCATCTTCAGACACCTTATCCATTTCTAGGAATCTCAAATAGTAGCAAGTTTTTACGGATGCCATTTCGATACTTGAAAAAAGCTTGCGTCATACTATTTTCGATTGCGATTTAATTGTGCCATCACTAATATATATGAATGTATCCTATTTTGTTGAGGCGAGTACATAAAGAACTGGAGATTGCGCTATTTTTTCCTCTTTGATGATGGAACGTGGATCGGTTTCAAGAGCAAACCATCTATCGATCTTCGAGAGCCGTTGAATAGTTTCACTGTTAAAAGTAAGCAACTATTTGATTAACCCTTTAAGCACCAATGGCACTACAGTGTTCCATAAAATAAAAAGAGTCTGCATAAAGTATACAAAATAATCAGACAATTATTATTATTATCAAAAACCTGCTTCTTAAAGGCGTTGATGAATAAAATGATCCTGTTTTTGTTTAACTCATTTTTCATTTTTCTCTGACCCAGACTGCCAAATATTGACAATGGATAATCCAAAGCCCAACATTTTCATCATTCGTGGCTTAGTCGAAACACCCTTGATTGAGCGTCGCTTCATGTCTCAAAGTTCAAATGAAAGGTTGCGCTTAGTATATTATTTTTTTTCATTTTCCACTTTACTTCCACTTATCTTGATTTTGTTTTACCAATGAGATCATATCTATTATTTCAAAATTTTTTGACCAATGTTACGAATCAATGTCTGCCTATTGCCCTAAAACTTTGAGAACTTGAAGGATGAAATTATTGTTAGGACAATGGCGTTAATGTTTCGATGGTGAAAGAGAAAATTAAATTAAACAAGTGAACAGCCAAAACTTTCTGCCTGATTTGATTTTCTTTAATATTTAATGTTCATTTTATGTTATATCTCCGTTTTTTATTTCTATGTGTTTTTACAAAATGTTAGATCTAAAATATAAAACTACATTTCATACTTTAAATAAAAACTAAAATATCACCATAGATTCATTAATTATAACTTTTGACAGTTTTAAATATTCTATATTAAAAAGGATATCGTATAAACAGTTTGACAAAAAAATTTCAAAATATCTTTAAATTGAAACAAATAAAATATTCATTTTATATATTCACTATTATTTGTCTACTACAAAATGTTTACAAAAATAATAATAAAACACTTCATCCATACAAAAGCCACCTAAAGTGGTTTCAATGTTACAGCACTCTGTCTAGGATTTGGTATGAACGAAATGGAATATGGATTATCTTTTTCTATGCGCGTTTATACATGATAGGAGTTAATAATAATAATACAAATTTACTGATATTTTTTCCAATAGATATATAGATTTATTTTTGAGATTCTGGAGTAATCAGATATGTTCATAGTTTGCTTATATATGACATCGAAGCGATAAAGTTCTTTGAAGTCTAGCTAGAATAAATAGGTTTCTCATTAGTTGCACAAAAATTCTAATTGTAATGGTTGCTTGAAATAGATTTAATTTTACTAACAGATTAAAGATAAACAATTTTTGTATTAGTTTTCAAAAAATCATTAAAAGACATTTTTACAAAAAGTTATTTTCAAATCTTTTTACAGCATCAACGTATAAAAATCTCATTAAAATTTGAATCCTATTATTTGTATTAATTATTTTTCATAAAAGTCGGACCTCTAACTTTTATAAATCGGACAAGTTTAATATAAAATTTTCAAAAACTTTTTTAAAATTCAATTTTTTTTAGATCTAATTATTTTATATCTAATTTAAGTTAATTATTTTTTATTTTTTCTCAGTTAAATTTAAAATGTCCACTGTAAAAAAGAAGGTAAAAAGTTATAAAGAAAAATTCGAAATAATTAAATTAATTGTTAATAATTCTTCGTTAGAAAAAGAGAAAATTTGTGAGAAGTATAAACTTTCAAAGCAAACTCTATCAGATATTTTAAAATCTAATGAAATTTTTTTAAAGATATGTGAAAATGGTTCTGATGCTTCTACTTCTACCAAACGAATCAAAGTTTGTTCTTTTCAGAAAGTTGATAAAGCACTTTAAAATGGTTTATAAACTTTCATAATAAATCTGATTTAAAAATAGATGGAAGAGTTACTTGAAAAAGCAAAAAAGTTTGCTAAAGATTTAGAAAATGAAAATCTTAATTTGGTTGCTCAAAGCTGGATTGAGAGGTTTAAGAAACGTCACAACTTCAAATAGTTCAAAAATGTGGTGAATTAGGACTTCCAAATCAAATAATGATTGATGAATGGATTACAAACGATTTAAAAAAGATTCTTCCGACTTATGATGCACACAATATATTTAACTTTGATGTTTGTTTTGGAGTTTACCTCCTGAAAAGTCTTTGGGTTTTAAACATACAGAATATCATGGTGGAAAGCAATCCAAAAGTAGATTATCTTTAGCTCTTTGCTGCAATATGGATGGGAGTCAAAAATTACCTTTGTTTGCAATAGGTTTTTTTCAAAAACCAAGAGCTTTTACAGGTTTAAAGCATTTACGTGTAAACTATGTTTCAAATATAAAAGCATGCATGACTTCAATGATATTTGAGGATTTTATGAAAAAGTGGAACATAAAGTTATTGAATGAAAATGGAAAAGTATGCGTTTTTTTAGATAACTGTTCTGCACATACCAAATTAAATTAGTCTAATATCCATTTAATTTTTTACCAAGAGGATGATCAACATGCAGCTTGCAGCCACTCGATGTAGGAATAATAAAAATTTTAAAACTCATTATCGTAAAACATTAGCTTTACATAGATTGAACGCAGCACAAAAGAATTTGACTTTAAGCTGGAATCTATTGGATGCTTTGATTGCTGCAAAGCAAGCACGGGATTCTGTTACAGAAGATACAATAAAAAATTGTTTCAAGAAATGTTTTGCCGTGGATTCTAATGAAAGAGAGCAAACATTAAATGCTAACAGCAGTGTCGAATCAAATCAAAGTATTGAATTAAACAATATTTGGAAAAACCCCTTTCAGAGTGTTTAAACAAAGATTTAGGTAACGTGAACAATTATATATAGATTGATTGTACTAAATAACTTGCACAAACAATGAAATTTCTGATAAAGGAATTATTGAATCTTTAGACGAAACTTTTGAAGAAGCGACTGAATGCGAAGATGATGAAACAGAATTAAAAATCATTAAAGCAAAAGAATCATTAGCAGCAATAGATATTGTTAAAAAATACTCTTTTCAAATGAAAAGTTTGGAAGACATGAACAAAGTTTTTGAGTACTCTGAGTGATAATAATGAGTGATAAGTGATATTAGGACTTTTTTTTGTAATCTTTCTTTAATTTTCAATAAATTTTCTTTGTTTTTTTTATAATATATTTTATTTTTTTAGGAATAACAAGATTCTTTTGAAAATATTTATAACTCATAATTTGGACTTTGTTCTAAGTCGGACAATTTTATTTTTTCACCATGGTGTCCGGCTTAAGCGAAGTCTACACACGGAAAGACAACTCTAAAAAAAGAGTATGCCTATTTTGAAATCAATTCATTAAATATATATTCATGGAAATTAAATAAGATTGCTAATTTGAGAAGTTTAGAGTGTAATTTTTAAAGTATTGATTTATTTCACAGATCTTTTGTCCAAACTCAACCTTTAGATTTGGTCTATTCCCCCGTTGAGTGGTACTATTACCATAATTATTCATTCTTTTATTGTTTCGATCATGAATGTTGTCATTCTTATATTGTTTGCTATTCTCATAATGAATTTAAACAATGTATGATCTCGCTTAAATCAATCATTACAAATTAAAAAACTTCACAATACAATTAAAAAAGATGAGCACCTTTTGAAATGAATTTCTTCTAGTACTTTTTATTACAGCGTTAACTATTTTATCTCCATAAAAGTAGTTTGGTACCAGGGGCGCACATCCTCAAAATTATTGGGGGGGGGGGGCGAAATTTTTTTCTTGCAATTTTCAAAATTAGTGGTCTGGAAATACCACGGGAGACCAAATATTCAAGCAATCCTTTAAAATACAGTGTATTCTGCCATACCTAAAGTCCTAAATTTATAAGACTACATTATATTTTTTTTTACAAAATTGGTGAATTTAAATACTATACTTCCAGCGAAAATATTTTAATTAAATTTGCATATCGAATATAGTGCGCAGAAAAAATGCCCCCAATTAAAAAGTAGGAAAAAATGCCACCAATTTAAAATTAGGAAAAAATGCCCCAACACAAAAAAATTCTAAAAATTATTAATTAAAATTTTTAAAAAAGATATGTCAAATAAAGATTTTTTGTAAAAAAAAAGTTAACTTTTCATCTAAAACATTTAAAATTTAATTAAAATAAACTAAAAAACTCAGCATACGACAATTTTTTAAATACAAAATTTTTTTTTATAAAACAGCAAATATTTTGGACTTTGTGTGTATCAGATCAGAACACTTTCTAAATATAATTTGTATATTAATTGATTTTAAGACACATTCCTACAAATCTGCACCTTTGCTATTGTTTTCAAGAACTTTATTATAGATTAAGAAATTTAGCCTTTCAAAACGGTACCAAATAAAAATATTTATATAATTTAAAAAAATCCTGAAAATCAAAAATTAGGGGGCATTTTTTCCTACTTTTTAATTGGGGGCATTTTTTCTGGAGGCATTTATTACGGAGGCATTTTTTGCGAGGGCATTTTTACCTACAACCATCGAATATACACTAGTTTAAAAAAATCCAAAAATGTTAGGGGGTGGAATAGGCTTTTCATTTGAAAAATGAAGTAGTTTTACATTACTGGAATTGATGAAAGGATATTTGATTCATAGAAAAAACAAATAATTGAAGGTTGGATAGTTTTACATGAGTGAATGTAGTCTAAAGGCAAAGAGTCTACTAGACACCCTGCGATGTTTATATGAAAAAAATGTGATTGATTCAGGGGCAAGGGTATAAAACTCAAAATTGAAAAATTTGCTACATAATTAACATAAGAGAGAAAGGAAACAAAATAAACTAATAAAGCAAATTTCACTATTAAATGGAACCGTCTGTTCTCAGAATAATTTAAAAATAATAGGAGGCATAAAGAATTAGAGTTTATTTGATATTTTCAAGTTTTTATAAGCAGCAAAAGCCAACGTTTAAGTAGCTACTAGCCCTTATAATTAAAAAATTATTTAAATAACGGTATTTCATCCATCTTTGCTTATTATATGTGTAAAATTATTAAAAAAATTTTTATTCTTGTTTATTTTATCTCTATTAAATTATTTCAAATTAATCAATTTATCTCTTAAATTTTTAGAATTGTCCATGAGACAAAATGTCTTATGAAAATAACGGGGCGAATTGTCCATGAAACAAAATGTCTTATGAAAATAATGGGGCGAATTGTCCATGGGACGAACTTTCTTATGAAAATAATGGGGCGAAATGTTCGATTACCAAACTAACATAAATCAAAGCATACGAGAAAAGAAAATCATTGCGTTTTTTTTTGAATATTTCTGTCTACAAATAAAATTCTGACAGCTGTTATAAATAGATCAGGTACATTTTTAGCAACTGAAACATTTTGTTTCGATACTATATTTTTATTATAATAATCAACAAATTTTCTTAAAAAAAGTGATTTGATTATGTACAGTGTTACTTATAAAATTTAACAATCGAACATTATAAAAAATATCTCTGCTCAAATATTAAGCAAATAGAGTATTCGTGCTTTTAAACTGAATAGATAATCAAAATATTCATTCCCAAATAACTATTGAAAAAAATTTCTTGACTTGAAAAATTAAAGTTTTTAAATGTTTCAAAATGTAGCAAACGTAGTGATAAAGATTAAGTGACTTTTGTTGAAATAAAATTGAAATTATTTTATTTATTATAAAGATTGAAAACTATTTTAACTTAATTTCTAAATGCAAATTAGACAGAAGCAGTGGTGTAGCCAAAAAAAAGTTGATAAAAGGGGCACAATTTAAAAACAAAAAACTTGCGCAACATTATTTATACTTTCTTAATCCTTTCATTGGAGAAATTTTCAAAAACTGATATCGCATAAGACGCATGGGGCACCATGCGGTACATAGGAGTGTGGGCACGGCCCCTCATGCCCCAGTCTAGCTACGACACTAGAGAGAAGAGAGCTGAATGAGATAGGAGAGCTTAACAAGAGAAGAGGGCTTGAATGAAAGAAGAGAGCTTGAGTGAATGATTGAGTTTTAGCAGAGAAAGCGGAAGAGAAAAACAGAGGAGAGAGAAAGAGAAATAGAATCACTTGACAGAAGATGAGAAAATCTAGCGTATCATCAACATGTGTGTGCTCAAAAATACTACAAAGAGAAGACACTGTGATAAACATTGCTTACTTATTGTGTGCATATTGAAGCGATTATTATATAGCTCTCACGCATCGTCTGTAAAATATGTTCGATAGGAAAAATGCGATCATCATACATGTTTTATAAACAAGCAGCAACTCTTACTTATAGAAAATTATTGGGGGCGAAGGTCATTTTCGCCCCCCGCCCCCCCTGAAAACACATGGGGGGGGGGGGGGGGCGGTCGCCCCCGCGGATGTGTGCCCCTGTTTGGTACGCTTTTGAAATTTGCCACAATAAATGCTGATATTTGCGTAATGAATAGAGGTATTGTCATTCATTTGAAGACAATCAAATAACTTGGATATATTTCTTTAGAGCTTCTTGGGTGGAAAGTATAAAGTTAGTTTCCTCAAACTTGAACAACAAAGTTCTACTTCCCTCCATTTCCAGCCAATTAAATCTCGTTCCTCAAACGAAGAAGGTCATTTCTATTTTATTAATTAAAATACTATGTTTTCTTACTTGTGTCACTTTAGACCCTGGAAGATTTCACCTTTCTGAAGACGCTAGGCTATGGAACTTTTGGCAAAGTCCTCTTATGTCAAGAAAATGGCACTCAAAAACTCTACGCCATGAAAATCCTGAAAAAGTCCTACATCATTGAAAAGGTTCTTTTTTCTTTGCACTATCCTGCTCACTCTTTTTAGTAAGGGGAGTTTAGTTGAGATATTCCATTTTCATGCATATACATTATGCTTATTAATAACATAGTGTAATTTTTCATAAGATAAGCTATAAGACTAAAGTAGAACCTTTCTATATTTAACTAAAAGTTTTTAGAGCTTTTACTGTACTTTGACAAGATAAGTTATCTGAGGCTTTGGACCAGCCGTTCCCAAATTTGACGCTAACCCATAAGTAAGCGTTTTGAAATTCTAAGGGGGGGGGGGGTGGCTTGAAAAGTTACGCATAAGAATTTCTAGAGGTATTAATTTTTTTTGATTGAAAGAAAGAAAAATATTGTGTGATTGATTTGATGCTTATATTATCCATAAATTTTGACTATAAAAAAGCGTATATTCTCTCCACTATTTAGAAATGACTAAAATATTTATAATTTTACCTCAGATTGAATGGTAGAAAATGGATTTTGTTTTGTAAACAAAATTTTAAAGAATAAAAGAAAGCGTAACGATAATGTGAGAGTAGGGATATCAGAATTAATTTTAGTAATATCAAACCGGACAATCAAATCTGGAAGATGAGCATCAATTTAAGGGTCACATGGAGAAGTCTAGGCGTTTTTTTATTCTTAAAGAAAATATATTTTTTTAAGTAATTTATACATTCCTGATCTTAGCGATTTGTTTATTACAGCCCAAAAAAATTTTGTTCTCATAATAACTAGATAAACTTATAAATGTTTTTTAATTTCTGACAAACATTAGATTTAAAATATTGATGAGACTTTGTAATACACTGAAATATGTAATATTCTGATATATGTTCAATTGCTAGAGTTGCTAAAATCAATTTTGTTTGTAATTACCTTCTATTTTTTTGCTTAGAATGAAGTTGCACACAGCTTGATTGAAAATCAGGTCTTACAAAATTGTGTTCATCCCTTTATCACAGTAATTTTTTTTTAAATCATTTTTGTAGTTATCACTATCTTTAGCTGATCGCTTACTTTCTTTGTGAATTCATTAAAAGTTTCTTATATTTTTTGATATCACCTTTAAACACGGTGTTTGTTTTCTTCTCTTATTCTAGAGAAAACTCTGGAATTTTATCAAGCACCTAGTTTTAAATTTAATCTATTCATATGAGATGCAATGCCAACTAAAAATGCTGATTTTGATTGACAAATAAGATTGCAGATCAATGAGTTGGCTTTGTTTTTTTAGTAAGAAGAATATTTGTTTCATTATGAAGCTTTAAAAAATCAAAATAAAACTTCACTACAAAAGAAAAGTTTGAAACTGGCAATGATTTAGTGAGTGTCCTCTAGTTTATAACAGAAACCACAGGTTTCAGCACACAAAAAAGATCTAAGTCTTTTCCACCTAAAGTTACTCCGTGTGCTCTTGGAATTGCCAAATCCATGCTTATTTTTCCCTACATCAACTGTAACACCTTTTGGTTGATTCCATTGAAGGTTATAAGTCTTGCAAAATTTTCTCAATTTTTATATGTCTTTTCCAGTAGTTGTATCATCTATGCTACAGACTGACGCAAACTCTTCTATCTGACAGTCAGAATTAACACCACGAATAAAAAAAACAGAAAAAATTGGACTAAACATCCTAAAGCATAAATACATTAAAAACTAAAAAATTATAGGGAGTACCTCCAAATCCTTGATTTTTTTCGTGGTGTTAATTCTGACAACATCTACGTTTGTTTCTATATTTTCCCATGGATGTGATAAAGTTCATAAACTTTTGAATGATGAATCTTCATATGAATAAAACCAAGGTCATATGAACTAATTTTTTGGTACTTTAAGATTTTTGGTCAATTTACTTCACTCAACTCATCAAGCTATGCCAATAGCAAATAACAATTTTCAACCTTTTTTATTCTCGCCCTCGTAAAAAAAATTACCTACTTGTTCAAAAATAACAACCAAGTTTTCTGGATTATTTGAAATAAAAAATGTCTCGGAAACTTTTTTGCTAACAGATTAAAATTGTAATAAAGCCAAAATCAAAACAACGTTTTTATTCATTCATGGAATTCGTAGAAAATAAATAAATTGAAGAGACATTTATATTTAAATTTAATGTGGCATCTTTTGTTCCTGTTTTTTAAACAGGAAGATTTTAAAAATATAGCACTATTTTGATATTAACTGTTTTTCCTTTTGCCGTAATTCAAAAAGGGAGCTCTTCTACAAAAGTCCAACCTGTATATTTTTTAATTGGAAATAGCAAAATTTAAAGCTTGGCTGTAAAGTTACACACTGACACTCTCTTCTATTGACAGAATATACAATATGCTCATATCAGAGCGACAACCAATGGCACGCAAATATTGAAAATACTTTACTATTTTGAGGATCATCGGATATAAGTATAGCGTCCTTTTAAAATTTAATTCATTTTGCTTCAAATTATATTTTTATGATGGAAAGAAAAGGATGGTGGTGAGAAAGGTGAATAGCTAATTTAATTGGCCCTTATAAGCTAATTTAAAGGGCTTTAAATTTCTTAATTAAAATAAATACAACATACTGTTGTTGTTGGAAATACGCCTAAATATTGGTGTAGAGAAGAGTAGTAGGAAAAAACGGCCACTTTCAACGTACTCTCTCTCTCCCTCCACTTACATGCATTTCTTCATATATTGCCCTAAAGGTTTGCACCGTCTCTTTTTCTTGACTATGCATGTGTATATCTGTGTGTGCGTATATGATATAATTTTTTCTAATTGAATACTACTTTCTGAAATTAATCAAGACGCTTTTCTTAAAAATGATAACATATCTTCAGACTTATCAAGCTCACTATAGACATCGTGCAAGAATTCTTTATTCTTTATCCTCTATGTGTATAAGTGTAATATATAGGAATAAATAGTAGAGCGAATACAATAACACGAATTTAAAAATGTTTATTAACAAACGAAAAACTGTAACATAAAATATTCTCTATTGAAAACAATTTTTTCATTCATTTGCGTATAACACTGAACAACAAATTTCAAAAAAAAATTTCACAATCATTGTTACAACCAAAATCAAATTATTCAAATACTTCTACAAACATTTTGATTGATTGAATATAAACGTTGATATAGAAAATGGAACGAAAATATACCTCTTCTTTTCTAACTTGCAACTAGTTCACGTTACTATCACTAAGAAATGGACGCTTTTTTCGACTCAATGTTTTTTCCTTATACCTTTATATTAGTATATTTAAAGTTCTATCAAACAAAACTTATAGATATTAGTATTTTGTGTTTGAAATACTGTTAAAAGAATAGAGTTGAGTGAGTGTGAAAGAATAAATGCCTCAAGCGAGAAATTTATAGTCAGTAATATGTGTTCTATCAGAGTGAAGTATGAAATAGTTCTATATATACACTATGCAGTCAAGCATGCTTATCTTTAACTTGGAGGGATCAAGATAAAATTTCGAGATATTAAGTTGTCTTTTGATTTTAAATCTAAGTAACTGAATTTTTGAGAACATTTTAATACAAATTACCTTCGTACCATGATTCACTTAAAAATAAGCAACCTCTTTTCCAAACTACTTTAATAGTTAAATCGAGATTTGACACTCAACTTCCTTTATTCATTCTTCTTTACTCATTTTTGAAGCGTATGCTGCAATTCGGTAAAACATTTATACAATAAACAGATATTAGGAGGTATTTGAAATAGCCCCAGACCTGTTGATCTTAGATACCGCAATCAAGTAAAAATAGTTATGAGTAAGCATGCTCACAGTTCGGTTCAAGAGCGGTTAAAATCAGTCTTATTGGTTCAGTTCATTCCGGTCTTTAATTTTTGTAGCCCGGTCTGATCTGCTCCTTAGATATTATAGTTTGGTTAGGTCATGTTCAAGCTATAGGCAGTCTAGTCCAGTTCTGGCCTGGATATTATGAGGACCGGGCTTTGAACAGGTCTACCTACAGATGGCTTTTGAACAAAATTTCGGAAGTTAACATAATTTTAGCGCCCAACTTTGAATTATTTTGTAAAACTATCCAAATTCTATGCATTTTATTGATATTTTAGACAAGTGTGTGTAATGAATGATAAATATAATATGTATGTTCGCATAGAGATTGAAGTACTCCATTCAAACCAAAGATAAACTGTGCTTCGCTTTGGAGTGGGCGATTGGCGGTGAAATATACACGCATTTATCGAAAGAGCGGGTCTTCAGTGAAGCGAGGACCAAGTTCTATGCAGCTGAAATCACTCTAGCAATCGGCTACCTCCACGAAAATAACGTGGTTTACAGAGATCTCAAGGTGAGTGCTTTTTCTTCATCCCTTTTCCCAAATACCCAGCCTTTCTAGTCCGATCTATTTTGAAAAAATTTCGAAAGTATTTTTTGGGAAAATATTCTTCCATTATATTGTGTAAAGAATATACAAATGTTCTGTTTCCTGAGATGGACACTTTCTTTAGGTAAAAAATATAAAATGAAAGGAATAAATAAAGTAAATAATAGAGAAGACTAACGCGTTAGTCGTAGTTTAGGCGTTTTTTAATGCCTTCCTTTAATGCCGTAATAAATTAAATATGTTAGATATTTTCAAACACTGCAAAAAAATTCTAAAGCATAGTTGGTTTGAAATTTTGGAAAAATTTTCTTAGCTGTGAGAACGTAGAATTTTTGTTTTACTCAATGTGATAAAATTTTATGTTACTTTAATCTCTTAATATCATATAAATTAACTGATTAATTATAATTATTTCTGCAGTTATACATTCTGTGTTTTAAAAGAGAAGGAAGTCTGATGTATAAAACAAGACATACACTCGCACAACTTAAAACTAATAAATTTCCATTCATTCACGAATACCTCCATAAAATAAGCCCTTCACTCTGCCCACTTTGTAGTCATCACACAACACTGGATATCTTTTCAATTGCCCACACACACAACACTAGCAACTTTACATTTATGGTCAGACCAATCTAAAATAGAGAGTTTGTTGGAGTTGTATAAACATTTAAAACATAAATTTCCCTCAGAGACGCTGCCTTAAGAAAATTGTTTGCGTTAAGTGGAAGACTACACATACACATGGATTCGGAAGTACCATGGCGTAGAATCTTGGTATTTTTCAAAAATGTAGAATATAATAAAATAAATTTAAGAAAAAAATAGAAAAAATATTTTTTAATAATATTCAATCCAAAATATAAAAATTGGATTTTGCGAACCGATTCTTGAAAACTCATGCTTCATGAAATTCACGAAATTTCTGCCTTCGAAATTGAACCTCAGTATTAGTTCATCACCTCATTTAGACTATCATATTTCCAGTAAAATAATATGTTTAAAAATCGTGTTAAACCAGAAAAAGGGACTTGAAAAATTCTTCGAAAAGAAATGCATAAAGTATTGTACTAACTCTGCAAATCATTTGAGTACATGAGATTAAATCTGAAAACTTCAAAATTCGCTTTTATGCTTAAATTGTATTTTCGTACATTTTTTGTTCCTAGCTCGAAAATCTCTTACTTGATGCCCAGGGTCATATCAAGTTGGCAGACTTTGGCTTGTGCAAGCAAAATATCAGTTATGGCATAACCACGAACACATTTTGTGGAACTCCAGAATATTTAGCGCCAGAGGTTACCAATGTTATCGCAAATCTTCTCTGATCACTGAATAAATTATACTTTTGTTTCCAAGTTGATAGTGGATGGGTATCATGGCAGAGCTGTTGATTGGTGGGGACTTGGAGTCGTGATGCATGAGATGCTCTGTGGCCGTCTTCCATTCAGCCATAACAATCATCAAGCTCTATTCAACTTAATCGTCACGCAACCCCTTAAAACTTCACTTAAGCTCTCACATTCCAGTCAAAAGCTTTTACACTCTCTTTTAAACAAAGATCCGCATTTAAGGTTATTTTTGTTTCATTTTTGATTACAAATCGGACATTAAGAAGGTCTTTGATTCCTAATGATCTTTTTTAAAGATCAAAGATGAAATTTAGGATCTTTCGATGTAACCATAGTTACAGAGTTCTAGTTTTTGGAGTACCAGGAGATATAGTTGCGGTTATAAAAAAAGTAGGATTTGAATGCAAGTCGAAGAAACATCTGTTTTCAAAAATCAGGATCTGATGCGACTCCTAGATTACCAATGATGTTATTTTTAAAGATATTCTTAACAAAAGCTAGAATGTCAGTCTGGGAAAATGGCAGTGTCATAAGTGAAAAATCGTTTTCAAGAAAAATTATATCCTTGCCATAATGTTCCCTATACATTGGCAATTATTTTATTCATGTCAATCCTCAAAGATTTAAGGGTATTTATTAGAATATTTTCAAGATTTTGAGATTTCAAGTTTGAAGTTTTTTTTATGGCTATAAGAATTTTAGAATTTTTCAAATATCGCAAGCAGTGGTGGTTCTAGATTTTCAAAAGTGAGGGTGCCAAACAAAGGACAAGTTTTTAAATCGATAATTTTTTTATAAATTTTGCAATTTACCAAATAGATATGTTTTACTTTTTTTTCTTTGAATTATTCCAATGAATGAAAATCAAATTAAGAGTGCTCTTGGTCTAAGATTCGCCCGTCCAGGTAAGAGAGATATTTCTTCCCCTGGATGCAAAACCAAATCAAAAAATTAAATTATAAAAAGTTTCGAGTAAATTTTAAATCCAGTAAAATAGGTATTTGATGTGGAGGGGCCAACATGGGGTCCAGCCAAAAAACTTGGGGTGGGGGGGGCATGCCCCCCTCCCCTTAAAACCGCCACTAATCGCAAGACCTTTAACATTTAAACGACATAAATAATAAAATATTGAAAATTTTTGTATTAACTGAAAAATATATTTATTAGTTTGATAGATATTGTATATTAAAATAATTGGTGAAATAATTCAAAAATTTCACACAAAATCGAATACTCGAAACGGGGAAGAAAATAAGTAAAAAATACGATGGAAATGTTTTCAGTTTTCGATATCTCTTGTACCATCCGCTGTGAGGCATATATAATTCGCATGATTAGATTTAACTTCTTGAACTATTTCAAAAATAACTAAATCCTCCAAAACGTCTAAAATTCCATTTTGAATTTGGGGCGATGTGTACTTTGCATTTTTGCATTGTCTTATAAATCTATTAAAAAAAGGATTTTCATTTAATATCAAATAAAATAGTAGATAAGAGCTAAAATAAAAAACGTCAGAAAACCTCCTATCTTGATAGTATACTTGAAATCACCGCTTGTATCTAAATTTTGTGTCAATACAACATTGACACGACAGGGAAGCAAAATGATAATATTATAATGCAAAAATGATTAAAAAATTGATTCATAGTAGGCTAAAAACTCAACCTGTTTTTTCGAGCTGGGAATCGCTCAAAATCGTTGTTATAAAAAACTTTTTCTAATCCTTTCTTTTTTCAAGCCAATTTTTGATTTTTTTTGCTTCCTTCAGTTTCTAAAGCATGCTTCAAGTCTCTATAATCTTTTTGAATAAAACAATCTCTACTGTAGTCTTTGCGAACCAAAAATTCATGCAAAAAGAAAAAGACGCTTTTTTCGTTAATGAATATTTTAGCCACGGTCTTCCTTTGAACCAGGAACTTGAAAATCCCTAGATTTAATCCCATTGTTATTTGGGTTGTACTCTTTCAAAATATTTTTGATTCAAGATCATCATTTTCTTGTATTCGATTATGATCCTTTTTGGTTTGAGAAGATGGATGAATGGAAAGCAACATGAACTGGCTTTTAGAATTCCTTTGGTTTGGCGTGAGCAGAAGGATCATTGCACAGATTGCTATTTTTGCTTGACTAATTTGACAGGCATAAACACAAAGAAAAAAGCATCAGTAATATATCCAGATGTTGCATTCGCGATTAAACCTGTTCCTCATGGTCCAGACCTGCCGTACCCGATAAACCCTCCAACGTTCACTCATTTTCAAGCTCGGATGATGATGATCGTGATGGTAAATCCTCTTCCGACAATTCGCATGACTCAAGCTAAGCTTAATGATTTAGTCAGAGACTTGGCCCTGTCGAAAGAATCCGCTCAGTTATTGGGCTCGCGATTGAAGCAAGACAACTTGTTAGCCCCAGAAACTATATTTGCCTGGTATAGGGAAAGAGAAAAAGGAGTTAGAGAGTTTTTTGCTTACAATAGCGCCTCTTCTATTGTTTATTGTAAGAATGTTGGAAAGTTGATTGAAACTTTAGGAGTCGAATACCATTCTAAGGATTGACGACTTTTTTTGAACTCTTCACTTAAAAGTTTCAAAGCTGTTTTGCTGAACATTGGCAACACTTTTGCATCTGTTCTTTTGGCTCATTCTGTGAGAATTAAAGAAAATTTTGATGAAATAAAATCTATTCTTATGCGGAGATTTAAAAGTAATTTTACTAAGTTTCATTTATTCTAACAAAAATTTATCTTTTTTTATTAACTTTCAGGTTGTTGGTATCTTAATGGGGTTACAAGGTGGATACACCAAATTTCCATGCTTCTTGTGTCTATGGGATAGTCGAGATGACGACTTACATTTCAACAAAAAAGAATGGCCTCCAAGAAGCGAAATAAAAAAAGGACCACATAACATTTTATCTGATCCTCTTGTACCGGCACAAAAGATCTTGCTTCCACCTCTATACATTAAACTTCGTCTCATAAAAAACTTCATTAAAGCACTTGATGAAAACAGCTCAATTTTTGATTTTCTTAGAAAAAAATTTCATAAGTTAAGCATTGCAAAAATAAAAGCCGGCATTTTTGATGGTCCCGGGATCAGAGAACTAATGAAGGACAGTACATTTGAAAAGTGTATGAACATAAAGGAAAAAAAAGCATGGACTTCTTTTCAAGTTATTAGTCGAAAATTTCTTGGGCAACCATTGAAGTAACAACTACAAGGTCATAGTTAAAAAACTTATTGAGGACTATAAGTGCCTCGGGGCGAGAATGTCGTTGAAAATTCATTTTTTAGACGCTCATCTGGATTTATTCGCCAAAACTGGAGATTACAGCGAAGAGCGCTTCCATTAAGATATCCGAGTGATGGAGGAAAGATATCAATGTGTGTGGTACATTAACATGCTTGCCGTGCTGGTGTCTCAAACGTGATAATCCGAGGTCCGAATACAATAAAAAGATCGTTTTTTGAATAAAATTAGAATTCTGAAACATTTTGATTGTTTTTATTTTCAAAAATCTTGTTTACTGATTTGATTTGTATTAGAACTTAACATAGGTTAAAGCCGTAAATTTTAAAAAATAAATTGACAATAATTAAGAACTAATTAGAAAAAACGGGTTTCATTTTCGGTTTTAGCATACAAAAAAATATAAAATCCGTAGAGAAACTTTTGATATCAGAAAAAAAAATTTTAAATGCAGGACTGTGTTATTTCTGAATTTCGAACTTGGGTGCACAGAAGTTTACTGATTCGTTAAGCACTTATAAGATTAACTTAAAATTTAAAAAGTTTAAAGTTCGTAAAGTACTTCGTATATTAACGATGAACTAATCAACGCTTTTATAAAAACTGAAAGGCTTTGATGTCTATTTATAATAAAAAACGAATTACTAACTATACAATTTAAAATGATGTAAATTTCTTTTTTTAATAATATCAAGATTTAATTCGTATAGATTGCTTTGTAATTATGCATTTAGCGTGTCCCGCAAAGTGAAATATAGTATGTTTGCACACCCTCTCAATTAATACGACTTAAAAATGAAAAATTCGGGCAAACTTTCATTGACATATCTAAAGGGTAAGACCTCACCAACCTTTTTCTTTTTTATCCTCAACAGAATTTGGATATATGTTAAATGCTAAGAAAAGTGAACGAGATAAACTCTTAACTTAACTAAATTTTCTTTATTTACTTAAAAATTCAAAAGAAAAATGTTCTCTTGTGAATAGTTTTGGTAATCCCTTTTTAAATACGAAAGATATAGAAACGGAAAAAAATCTTGTCAAGCTAGTTAAAATTAGCAAAAAATTTATCCCACGCCATTATGTTGTAAATGATGTAGCTGAACGTGGAATAGCTCTTATTCAGAATTTTAATGCTATTATCACTAAACGAGAAGAGCAAAAGCTGTACTTGCTGCAGGTAATTGGAAATCATATAAATAATTTTCTGAAGCTACGAAAAAGACTTCAAAATTTATTCAAATATAAATGAAATGCCTATCCTTCCATGATAAATCAATTATTTTAATTTTAATCGTGATATTTTTGTGACACCAAAATGCCAATTACAATTTTTCATAAAAAATTCTCTTAAATAAACTTTTATCCTTTTAACAATTTTCGGTAGATGTCAACATTTAGAAATCTGTGCGCAACCTTTAAACCATGGGTACTTAACCTTTATTCAGTCATGGACCTCTTTTAAAAGCTGATGAAAGCAATGGACCCCCTCCAAGGAAATTTTCACATAAAAGTCATACATGCAATTAATATTTGTACTTGCAAAAAATACCTAAAGTTTTTATTAAACGGATCCATTATACGAATTGTGGGTGATAGTTTGGATGAGTTGAATGTTAAGTATACCGAATGAAAAAGAGCACTTGAAAGCAAAGGATTAAAAATAAATGTAGCAAAGACCAAAGTGATGATCGTGAGTAATAAAACTAATGGTGTCAGGGAAGTGAGTAGTGTCGACCCCTGTTCATTATGTGGACTGAGGGTAATGAGAAACGCCATTTTATGTACGACTTGTAATAAGTGGGTTCACAAAAGATGTTCCTCTATAAAGGGCTCTCTTTCTTATTGGCTTTCTTTTGGCTTTGTTTGTAGAAAGTGCAAAAATGGAGACAGCGTAAGTACTCTTGTTGAAAAAATCAACTTAGGAGATGATACGTTCGATGTTGATGATTTCTGTTATTTGGGCGATATGATAAATTGCAACAGTGATGTTTCTATTAGCGTAAAAGCGCGAATACGCCTAGGTTGGAAAAAGTTCAAGGAATTATCCGGCTTACTGTGTGGAAATTTTTTATCTGACGAACTAAAAGCAAGACTGTATAAAGTTTGTGTTAGAAGTACGATTTGTTACGGTTCTGAATTCTGGGTAATGAAGAAGGCTGACACGACAAACAACTCAGATGAGAATGATTAGGATGATGTGCGGAAAGACGCTGAAAGATAGGATTGCCAACGATGTGTTGAGAAAGAAAATTGGAATTGAAGATATAAAAGTGCATTTAGAAAAGAATAGATTGCGTTGGTTTGGTCATGTCGAAAGGATGTCCGAAGGGAACGTTGTAAAGAAGATAAAAGATGAATTGATTGATGGAAAGATGAAGAGAGGAAGACCAAAGAAAGCATGGAATGAAGTGATTCGCCACAATATGGAAAAAAGAAAGCTTGTGCGAAGTGATGCTAAAGAAAGAATGAAATGGCGTAGTTGTTGCAGGAAACTGGTTGACCCCGACTCTTTGGGAACAATAACCAGGCCTCGAAGGCAAAATGGATGATGATCCATTATAGAATGTTTTCAAATATTTATAAAATATTAATATCCAAAAAAGGTATATGAAAGTATATTTATAATTTTAAATAAAAAAAATGTTTTTTTAATCTGTCCCTCACGGACCACTTGAAAACCATCCATGGACATGGTTACGAATCCCTGCTTTAAACGATCAATTGATTACCATATAAACGTCATTTTATTTGTTTTCTTATTTTATCATGTAAAACAAAACGTTCATATTTGAATAAATAAAGACTTAATTACTATATATACTAGCTGAAATAATAGTATATAACCTAACTAACACTTTCGATTTTGAGTGATGCTAGATTGTAAACATCATGCCTTTATCCTTTCAATATATCATGTATTAGTTTTAGAAAGTTGTTTTACTTAAGCTAGTTGTTATTCAAATGAAAAATGATACTTCGTGGTAAAATTAACTTTTTTGTATTTATACCATGATATTAATAGCAATGTTGTTTTTTTATAACAGGGGCCTTTTTAAATTTTTTCAAAAAAATATCAAATTATTATAATCATGTATGAACACATCTATAGTGTAATTGCGCAAAAATGGAAGATTGTTAGGAGAAATCAACAATGTTAAGATTTAAACTTTGAAGTATTTTGCTAAGAAGCTTTTAGGTTTGATTGTAATAATAAAAGGTTTGCCAAACGTTTTTTTTTTCAACAAACAAAAAGTGAAGATACACACCCAAAAATAGTGTTTAGAGGCAAATAATCTTTTTAACATTTCATTAATTTTTTGTATTTTTTCCCATTTTTGTATCACAACACTTGAAATAATCCAAAATTTGCTTACTGGGTAGTGAACTATTTGGGTAGGTCACTAGACAGGAGCGGATCTAGAGGAAAATTCCTCCCTATAAATATTTTCCTAGAATTAATATTTTTTCTGAATATTCTATATACGAAATAGGTGTAAATAAATAAAGGCTATTCACAAAATGAAACTAAATTTGATTGAATTATAGACTCATCTAAATCTGTCATAGTCACTACTTGACCCACTGATAATAGTTTATCGACCCTTGGACTAAGACTATGATGACCTATATTAAAAGAAATACGACTTCAAAAAATGACTACGTATCGGACACTTGCTTCAGTATCTTTTCGTCTCATTCACTTGTGGCTTACTCTTCTCAGGTTAGGAGGTGGACGCACAGATGCAGAAGAAGTGAAAAGCTCGCCCTTTTTCTTTGATGTCAATTGGGATGATGTCTACCACAAAAGAGTAACGCTTACCTCCTTTCTCCACCACCACCATACACCTTTACATATTATTATTTTCACTGTGCCGATAGGTAGGAGTGCCCTTCGTCCCAGAACTCTCTAGCGAGACGGACACGCGCTACTTCGACCAGCAGTTCACGCGCATACCCGTCTCCAACACCAGCCTGAACAGCGTGGGCTCCAAGAGCACCCTGTGCTCCATCGAAGAGGACGAGGAGCCGCACTTCAATAACTTCTCCTTCCAGCAACCGAACTCCTTCACCCCGACCCACTCTCAAATTAAAAAGATGTGCTCCCTCTTTCACAGCGAAGACTCCTTTCAAGTGTGACGACTTCGTGCCCGTTTCTTGTTTTCGTTGTGTAAATAGGAATTTGACGTAAATTACCGCCTTCTTTCAGTATTGGTCGCCAATTTCAAGCTCTTGCAAAGACTTTGTGATCACCCTCCTCTTTTTCAGCCTTTGTTGTACTTATTCTATTTATTCTTTCATTCTCGTAAGTGTAAAAACATTTTGAGTTTAGAAATAAAAAATATATTTATAAAACTTGTCCTTTATTCCACCCATGGCCCTCATAAGCAGATGTCGTCCTTGGGGCAAAAGTTTCAGCGACGCGTTATTCCGTCTCTTTACTGAGTTTCATTTTTAAAGAAAATATTCTTACAAAATTAATGTCAAGTTCCACATTTTAGAATTACATCTGCATTTTATTATATGAGCAAGATTTTAATGGCATCGTCAAAATTTATATCCATCATATGGGATATTCATTTTTGCACGTTTATTTCTATTTCTAATAATGAACTCTCGTATTATATGTATGAAATGGCTCTATTAGAAATTTTGTGATCTTTTTAAACGCCTTAAATTTAGTCATGAATTTGGAATAGAGTATTAAAATGTTGTTTTGGCACCGATTGGGTTGTAACTGTAGATAAATGAAAACCGATTTGCTTAAAATAAGTTTTTTTAAATAAAAATTATATTCTCAAAAGTTAGTATTATTTCTCCTTTTTAAAGGTTTTTTTTAATCTAATTAGTTCGAGATTTAGAACTGAAAATAAGAATCACGACATTTCAGAGTACATAAAAAGACCATTGCAGAATGCGTAACAAGTTTAAAGTTCAAGATTTTTACTGATAGACAATTCGTATAGAAAAAGCGATTTAGTCATTGGATTTTTAACTGCGTACTCACATTATTTTAACCCACGTTTTAAATGTTTTTGAGTTAACGCTTGAATGATTTATTTTTTAAATGCAAAACAACCACTTTATTCATAAAGGTCTTTGAGTTCTAAAGTAGTGAACGTTTTTTTTATAACAAATGCATGCGATTACGAGTTTTACTTTGGTAATTATTTTTCTTCATATACACTTTTAGAAGAATTGAGCGATAAAAATTTTATTCCAAGAACTATAATCACAATTCGTAATAATCGCATCAATAAATGTCCTTTACTCAATCAATTTTTAAACTAATAAAAAAAATTGTGGAAAATAAATATTCAATAAGTATAATTACTAAAGCAAACTTTCAAAAGAAAATCTTTATTATCTCGACTTTACAATTACAAATTAAGATTCCTAATTTGTAATTGTAAAGTCGAGATAAAGATTTTCTTTTGAAAGTTTGCTTTTAATAATTTTACTTATTCTAATGTGCACCCACTTTGTTGGCCTTATCAATTGTAATAAATATACTGTGTTTAAGATTTTTTGGGCATGAAAATAGGTTCGACAAAGAAACAGTAAAAAGAGTTGACAAAACCACGACCATACAAATTTATTAATCAACACAATGTATTAATTCTGTAGGTAGTGCTTTGCCCTCAACTTCAAATATGAAGTGTTTAGAATAAAAGTTTACAAAAGAATATTTATTGAATAAATAACATATATTTAAAATCGATGAAAAAATTGGGTATGTATGTATAGTTTTTTTAAATAACTAGAAATAAATTTGCTCATAAGAATTGAGAAAAGAATTAACGACAAAATTCTCAAAATAATAATACTTCGATAAAAGAAAGACTAAGAAGTTATTAAAAGTTGACCAGACGAAGATCTGTTTTTCAGCATTTTGATTTCACTAGGTTTTAAGCCGGAAATGATTAGGTCTTTTTCAGAGGAAAAGCTTGAAGATAAGTGGCGCCTGTGAGATTCGCTCTTACTCATGAGAGTGGGGTTTTGAAGGCGACACACATCTCCATGTTTCCTCGGAGATGGTGTGTTGTGCGGGTGGCTGAGATTAGCATCGCCTTTTCTTGAAAGAGAATCTGTCAACTCTGATGCTATATTATTCGCTAATGGAATCAAGTAGGCTTCATACTCCTGGCATTTGGTGGGAATGCAGACAGAAGATGTCTTGTGCTCTTTTCTTCCATCGAGAGAATCCCTCTTCATTTCTAAAATCATGAGAAAATATAAATGCGAAGCTTGTAAATATAATGCAATAATAAGGATATGGGTTTACTTTCCAAATACAACGACTATTTCGGAGCAACATCGAAATATAAGATTCAACCTCTCATGAAGTATTTATTTTAAAATCCGTTTTGCGCCCCCCCCCCCCCCGAAATACTTCAAGTCTCACCGCGGGGCTGCCTATACCCTTATTACTTATTATTTTTAAAGTTGACTTCATTAGCTTATTATATGCTTTCGGCACTTGCTTTTTCTCTTAAAATTTGCGTCTTTTTTTATTTCATAGAAAATTTCTTTCACTCTTTTGTTAGTACATCAACAATAATAAATTAGATCAATCAAAATTTAAATATACATTACACAATTACCTACACACATAGAGTGGCGTAGCCAGAAATTTTTATTTGGAAGAGCATATGTTTACCGGCATACTTAATCTGAAATTAGAGTAAAAAATGTTGCTTATAACAGCACTAATCTTTATGATTTGAGCGGTCCTCGAACATTTCGCCCCATTATTTTTATAAGACAGTTCGTCCCATGGACAATTCGCCCCATTATTTTCATAAGACATTTGTCCCATGGACAATTCGCCCCATGATTTTCATAAGACATTTTGTCTCATGGACAATTCGCTTCACTATTTTCATAAAACAATTTGCCCCATTATTTTCATAAAATAATTCGCCTCATAATTATCATAAGACGATTTGCCTCATGCTTAATTTGCCCCATTATTTTTATAAGAGAATGCGCTCTATTATTTTTATAAAACCTCTATATCAAAAGCATTTATCAAATTTAGACATTTAATGAATAAACTTCATACTTTCTCCTATTTTACAAAATGATCTTCACCTATTCACTGCAACTTCATATTATTGATAAAAATATTATTATTCTTTTCTAATTCCTTTATTAAAAAAAATATTTTGCGGCTTAGTTTTGATTTTTTTATTCTTCACTCTACTGTCATTTTTCATTTTTATAAATTTTTTTATTCTTTATATCTTTATCAAATAAGCTAATTAATCATTTTTATTTATAATTATTTAAAAGCGATAAAAAAATTAAGAGATAAAAAAAAATTAAAATAAAAGGAATAACTAACTTTATCAATTAGTGCTATAAGCTATTTAAATTGCACAATATTTGATAAAACTACAAAAAAGTCACCAATTGAACGTGGGTCTCTTCTTATACAGACAATTATAATGTCACCAAACTTCTTATACATTAATCAAATCATTGATTTTTTTTGTATCCGTGTAACAGGTTTTATGTTATCTATAGGTAGTGAGGAACAAGGGTGGCTGCTAACCAAATTAATTGAAAATAAGCGAATTAGTTGTGTATGGATAGCGCGCATAACATTTTCAAGCGTTGCCTCTTCCACGTAACAAGAGTAGTTGATGAAATATTCACAACTATGGCATTTATGATCCGAGTAGTCTCTTGTATATGCACACTCTGATGCAGCGATTTACTACTTAGGCAATAATCAAATTATTTTCAATATTCAAATGATCAGTGTTTTGGATGAAATGAAAGTCTTCTTATTTCTGTATTCTATGTTATAATCGATATACCACATCATAATACCAAGCAATACGAAGTAGGACAATAACAATCTAGACCAGGGATGTCCAACTAAAACAAGCAGCGGGCCATTTAGAAAAGTTATTGGACACGGTCGGGCCGCACCTATTTAAAAAAATAACAATAATTTTTTTATAAAATATTTATCAGAAACTTTTTTATCCTGATTACTGATTATCACAATTTTTATGAAAATTAAACATAAAATGAGTAGTTAATTGAAAGAGTTATTTTTATTTATAAAAGCTGTCTCTCACTTTTACAAATAATTCAAATTTTTCAAATGAAAACATTATGTGTCAATACGCTATTTTATATTAGGTGAATTAATACTTGTAATCTATTTACAGTTCACTTGTATCATTGAGAGCTTCTTTGACATCTTTTGTCTTTTGCCAAAATGTCAATTTGTGGTTTGATTTTATTTGATGCAGCTATCCGTAGAGAAGATTTTAAGTTTTCATCGGTCAGTCTTGTGCGCAAATAATTTTTGTTAAGCTTCATCAGTGAAAAAAATTTCTCGCATTTATACGTACTCCCAAACATACAAACTATTTTTTTGACCAAATGAATCAGCTTTGGAAACTGGCTTCCATCAAGACTTGAGTAGAATTTGGGAATAAAATTTAGAAAAAATATGTTTAAGCTCCAATGATATTTTAAAAATCATAATCCTATCTATATTTTGATAGAAACTTAAAGTTTTTATAACAAATTTGTTGAAATTTTTATAAACTAATATCTATATAATTTAACATCAACCTTATCTCATTTTCTTAGAGGGCCGCAGAAATTTGCCTTGCGGGCCGCATGCGGGCCGCGTGTTGGACACCCCTGATCTAGACTCTATGATTGTTCGGGAGTCGGAGATTTTAAAGAGATAAGATTCTAATGAAATTTAGAAGTTCAAGTAGAATTTTTTCAAGTATTACGCTGAAAAAAATAGAAGCCGGAAGTCAGGGTTCGGAGTAAAGTAGAGCGGCGCACGACAATTGCGATTGTGGCTATTTGGTGAATGCGATTTAGTGATGTAAAACCGGTTCTGGAGAACCGGTTTTACCCGGTTCTTAAAACATTTTAAAAAAATCGAAACCGTAAATTTAAAACCGGTTTTAAACTTTTTTCTCTAATTAAACAATTTTAAAATAAAAAATATTAAAATATCTAAAAAATTAAATTAAAATTTTTTTTTCTTTTTTTAAATCTATTTTAAAATGTCTTCGTTACATACAATATATCTAAGCAAACTTTGAATTAACTTGTACCAAAAGTCTTCAGATTATTAAAATTAAAGTCAACAGGTATGCTATAGCTAAAAAAAATTATAAATTTTTGAACTAAAATTTTCTAGATTTAATTCAAACAAAATTATGTCAAGTAAATCATCAGTGTGGAATTATTTTATTAAAAAAAATAAGGAAGAATCTGAATGTAAACAATGCAAAAAGTTAATTAAATGTTCTGGAGGAAGTACTTCTAGCTTACATAAACATTTAAAGTCTATACATAATATTGAAGAAGTTTGTTCCGAATTGCCTGCGAAAAAACAAAAAACAATTTAAAACTATATCCATAAAAAATCGATTGATGAAGAAGTTTCTCGGTTAGCTAGTTTTGATGGTATGAGTTATCAGTGCATTGCTAGAAGTAAATTTATTCAAGAAAGCTTCAAAAAATATAATTTTGATAAAAGTGCTCCTTCAAGTCATCAAAGTGTCAGTAATGCTGTGATAAGGTTTTATTTGAAGAAGAAGAATGAACTTGCTTTGTTTTTTGCTGAACAAGTAAAACAGAACTTTCGTTATTCTATAACTTTAGACGAATATACTTCTATTAAAAATATTAGATACATAAATATTAATGTTCATTCAGAAAAACAATATTGGTCTCTTGGGTTAATTAGAATTTTTGGAAAATTCGACAGTGATAAGTGTCTGAGTATTGTGAAAGAAAAACTAGGTGAGTTTAATTTAGATTTAGATAAATACATTGTCGCTCGTACAACTGACGGTGCTTCAGTCATGATCAAATTTGGTGAAAAAATTGATTCAGAGCATCAGTTATGTATTGCACACTGTTTTCATTTGGCTGTTAATGATGTTTTGATGAAAAAATATGAAAATGATAAAGATAA
Source organism: Nectonema munidae (assembly GCA_030549495.1). Taxonomy (NCBI): domain Eukaryota; kingdom Metazoa; phylum Nematomorpha; class Nectonematoida; family Nectonematidae; genus Nectonema; species Nectonema munidae. The sequence continues at coordinate 341,302 of JAUIRK010000101.1, forward strand.
TAATTATGATAATGATACATGGATCGATGAAAAGGCCGAAGATATTGATGATCAATTTAATGATAACATTAGCGAAGAAAACGATGATGACTACAATGAAAATGAATATCTGAATAACTTTTATAATAATAAAAAATTTACAAATGTAATCAAAAAAGAGTATTCAATGATAATTAAAAAAGTAAGAAGAATTTGCAAAAATTTTCGTAAATCACCTTTACTCAATGAAAAGCTACAAGAATTTGTTCAAATTGATTTTGCTGGCAGAGAGAACAAGTTACTTTTAGACTGCCGCACAAGATGGTCAAGTCTTTATTTAATGCTTGAAAGATTTATTAAATTAAAGTCCTGCATTCAAAAAGCATTAAGAGTCATTGGAAATAAAGAAAACGTAATGGAACATGAATGGAAAATCATATAAAGTATATTTGAACCTTTACAACATGTTCACTATGCACTAAAAATGCTTTGTACTGAGAGTACAACGGTGTTAAAAGTAGATATTTTGATGAAGATCCTTTATGAAAAACTTGGGAGGGGCAACAATTCATTTTCAATTTCAAATGATATTTTACAATCTTTCAAATCAAGATAAAGAAAAAAAGACATGGTAACATTAATGAGTTATCTAAAAAATCCTTTTATTTTCCAAGAGCAAGCAGATCAAATATTCGTTTTGTCATCACGTGCAGCAACCAAAAATTATGCTGAAAAGCTCTATAAAAGACTTTTTACAGAAGAAAATACTGATGAATCTACAACAAATCTTACTTTAGATTATACTGAAAGTTTCAGTGCTAGCGTCTTTTCAAATGAAAGTGATTTTGTTAATGAATATTTGAATAAAATTGATGAATTGGACAATTTTACACCAAAATTTTCATCTAAAAAGTTCTTGTTTAAAAAATGAATTTAAACTCTATGAATCAACTGGAATAAGAACAGAAAAGTTAAATCAACTCTACAAAGCTCTTTTAACTGTCCAAGCAAGCAGTGTTGCATCTGAACGTGCATTTTCAAGTGCTGGATTTTTTATTACAGAATTGAGATCAAGACTATCGGCTTTATGTTTTTTACGCTCTTATTTTCAAAACAATATATAATAGTTTTTGATCTTAATAATAAATTTTTAACGATAAAGTTTGTGACATTCTTTATTATATATACATCTAAATATTATTATATATTATACATAATAATAACAAAACCGGTTTTACCCGGTTCCGAGTGTAATTTCGGTTCTGAGAACCGGTTCTATTATTTTCGGTTTTTTTACATCACTGATGCGATTGAATTGGTATTGGGATTAATGTTAGAGATAGTTTTTCGAATTAGTTGGAGTAGATTTATAACTTATTTTGTAAAATAAAAACATTTAACTTCTTAATTTTTTTACAGATTCCATCTTAGAAGAAAATGGATTTATCATTTGAAAAATATGACTTTGATTGAAATTCTGACTATTCTAATGTAAAAGGTTAGTTTCTGAAAAATGTTAGAATATTTCTTTATACAAATGAAAACTATTTCCTAAAAAAATTGCCCACTTAAATTCTATTTTAGCCTAGAAATTGGAAATTCGCACACTGTTGAGAAACCCTGATATATTATTATTAGATCGTCCACAGCAATAATGAACCTCTTTTACATGCAGGTAGTGTTTAAAAGTATGATATTTACTTAATTTGATAGGAAAGCATATAAAAATCTGATCCTGTTTGTCTTTAAATCAATATAAATAAATGAGGTTTATATATCCTATTCCAAAATTTTGGATAAGAATATGATTGGTAGATCTGTTCAAATATTTCAGAATTTTTTGTCCTTCAGAAAATTTATATGCATTTTGAATATGAAATATAAACAGAGGAACCCATTTATAGTATAAATAAAGTCATTATTTTTGTTCCTTATCAAGTTCAAACTCATAATGAAAGCTTATCAAAAAAAGTTTGCAAAGATTAACATTTTTAAGGTGTAATAATATTTCACAACAGAATGTCGAAAAGTTTTTGAATTTCTGTTTTAAGAAGAACAAGAAGAAGAATTTATTCAGCAAACCATGATATAACACAATAAAAACATATTTATAGCCAACGTTTTCGCATTCTTCCTTTATACACAGAGTTCCAGTCGGAGGGAAGTTATTCGACTCAAATTACTTAGAAAATCGGACTACGACTCCTTCCCCTCCAAAAACATAAAATTTATGATATTTTAAAGCCAATTATTGTCTCTGATTTCGACTAAACTAAAAATGGCCAATCCATATGTACGAAAATTAAGGTTAGTTTTTTCATTTTTTAAAATACTTGAAAAAAAATTTTTTTTTAAAAACTGAAAAACCCCCTACCCCGATTCCTAAGTTTTACTAGATAACGATTCGGACTCCCAACCCTATCCATTTCAAATCCCTGACTACGTAATCCCATAGCTGGGTGGGAATGTTTGCATAAACTTTGGCCGTGATCATATAAGTGACAAAACCTATTAGAGCAATGGTAAAGCTTTTTATCGTATTAAGTGCTATATGATTGGCATATTTATTTATTGAAACATTAACTTTATTTGTTAAAAAAATTAAAGAAACAAGTTGCAGTCTTGAAAATATCGTTAATTTAATATTAGATTCATAAAATTTCCCAATTGCTCAGCCTTTTTGCCAAGTGCCTGAATTAATTTCATTTTTATATGATATGATGTGCACCGAATTGTATTTACGCTTGTGTGCGGACAGAATGTCGAAAGACAAAGTGTCGGACAGACAATGATAAATGATAAAGACAGGGGGAAAATAAATGATAATGGGAGAGAAAATAAAGTATCCATTTATTTATTTATTTTTCAGTCTGTTAAAGATTTAGTCACCAATTAACTTCCTTCAAGATTTAAAAGTTTCTATAAATTTTTAATACTTGTTAAAAATAATAAAATTCGAATCTCTCATATCTGATCAAGAATCATTTGATCTTTCAGATTTAAAAGTTTCTAATTATTTTTAAATACATTTTTATTGATAAAGTATTTTCATATTTTATATTTTCTGATAAATAAAATTCTTATTGCTTTACTTTTTAGTGTTATATTGATGTAAATTGTAATCCTTTATCCATTTATCTTTTCGACACATTGTATTTCGACATTCTGTCCTATAACTATTTACGTTTGCCCGTGGCCCAATTACAAGCAATAAGCAAAATTTGTTGGCCTATATGCGATATTATAATAATTATAAATAATGAATGTGGTAGTGGTTTTTCTCATCAATAATAAACACTCAAACATGCAATCGATTAAATTGAAGTTTTAATGTCATCCAAACAAAAAAGTTACATAAATTTGCTTGAAGTCTACCAAGAAAAGTTTTGTGCCAGAGACGTTATAAAAAATCAATAAAAAGCTTGCTATATTTATTTGTATCAATATTGATTGATTTTTATATGTTGCTAAGTGTTATTATTATCGCATATATAAAATTGAGATAAGACAAGCACTTTGCCTCTCTTGTATCGATTTATAATCAATTTGATAACAAACAAATTTCACTTTTTCATTTCCTTGTTTTGGAAAAAATTGACTAAGTGACTACTGTTATATCCCAAATATCTCTTCTCTGCATGCATATTATAATGATAGGACATTTCAACAAAGTATATTTTATTTATATCAATCAATCAAAACATTTTTTGAACCAACCGATCATAGAAATATTTAAACACATCAATCATAAAATGAGATAGCATTCTTTGTCATAACAATTGCAAAAATGAACCAAAGGAAAGAACATGAGCAATTAGTTTCATTGGAAAAATATGAAATTTGAGGCAATATTATTTTGAATGCATAGATTAGTCTATATAGAATTTTTTTATTTGAGTATTGAAGTTATCACATTGATTTACAAACCACTATATTTTTTTTTAATGATTTTAACACTGGTTTCAAAATTTCTATATGCCATTTCGCTTTGAGAATAAAATTCAATTTTTTTTCGCTTTTTTCAATCATATTTTGGTTTTAAACAACCTTGTAAGCCTTGCTTTGCAATATAAACATAATTTAATTTTAAATTTTAAGCAATAGATAAAAATCTATTTAAAAAAAAGATACATTTAAATTATAAAATTTGAGTTTTTTTGGGCTAATCCCTCAATTCAATTTCTCCAGTTTTGAATAAGTTAAACAAACTAAAAGAGTAAAAATTTTTATTAATTAAAATGTACTGTACAAATATAAACCAAAATTTGAATTCGGATTTTGTTTATGAAAAGTATGTTAAATTGTCCCTAGAAGCTTCTAAATTCTTCCATAGGTAGGAACCGCCCCCTTTGGGAACCACTGTCCAACGACATTCCAACCATATAGCCTTTTAAATTCAATGAATTTTCAGCTACAAATTTAGCCAGATATAAGATTTTTTAAGGGGTATATTTTTTTATTTAATTGCACATTATAATATATGCTATCTATCGTTCAGCATTACACGGATAAGAATTACAAGTGATTTATTCTTGTTTTCGTATCCACAATAAGCAAATGTTTAAGGAATATGCCAGAAGAAAGGCAAAATGTCCAATGTCCTCCTCTCCTATTTTCATCCTAATACCACAAGCATTCCACCGTTACTGTGTGCACTTTCACATGCACGGCATGCTTAAATATCATTAGTTGTAATCGAATTTGCCTATGTCCAGCTAATTTGATTGAATCCGCGGAAATGTTAAAAATAATAATAAAGGAAGCATTTTTAGCATCTATTTTTGATATTTGTTACCCTTCACTCCTCTAAGATGATTTATTTACTTCTTTAATTATAACAAAATAATTGAATACAAAAATTGTTTATTGAATCACAAAAAGGCGCATATGGTGTTTTTTATGTTTAATTTTATCAAACTTTTAGAGCTTCAAGTTTAATAACCCTTTGAGGACCAGTGAGGTACCAGTGTCCCAAGAAATTGAAATCGCTGCTTTAAATATAAATAATTCCGTTGAAAAAGAAAACAGATTGTAAGCCTTCAAAATTGTGGTCTTCAAAGGGACTCCTTGTCCTTAAAGACTCTTCGCTTTAGACTTTGACTGAAGAAGGGACACTCAATATGCCTACAAAAAGTAAACTATTTTTTTCTTAGACTTAGACTGAAGAAGGGACACTCAATATGCCTACAAAAAGTAAACTATTTTTTTCTTAGACTTAGACTGAAGAAGGGACACTCAATATGCCTACAAAAAGTAAACTATTTTTTTCTTAGACTTAGACTGAATAAGGGACACTCAATATGCCTACAAAAAGTAAACTATTTTTTTCTTAGACTTAGACTGAATAAGGGACACTCAATATGCCTACAAAAAGTAAACTATTTTTTTCTTAGACTTAGACTGAATAAGGGACACTCAATATGCCTACAAAAAGTAAACTATTTTTTTCTTAGACTTAGACTGAAGAAGGGACACTCAATATGCCTACAAAAAGTAAACTATTTTTTTCTTATAACCGACTCCGATACCTAAATTTTATTAGATACCGACTACGACTGCTATTCCTTTAAAGAAACCAAATCCGACTTGAATGAACCTTTCCTTTATGTATTTTGCGCGTGATCATTACAATTTTTCGTTCTACCAAAATGAAAGGAACGATCTTCCAAATTACTCTCCGTGTAAATATTTACGAGATTAGGGTTTTAAATTTTTTTTATAAAATGATAAAAAAAATAGCCAGAATTGGGGAGTCGGAAGTTTAAAAAGGGATTTTAAAGGAATATGAGGCGAAGTTGGTATCTAAAAAATGTTTGAAGTTGGAGTCGAATTGTATTAAGTACTATTTTAAAAATCATTTTTAAGTTTTCAAAAATAAGAAAAATATTGCTCAAAATTCCTGTAGTTAAAGTTAGATTTTAACTTTCAAAATTTTAAAGTAGATGGAGTCGGAATTTTGTGAGTATTTTAAATCGCCTCTGCAATCATTAATGGGGGTCAATAACTTTTACTGCGAAGTCTTATAAAAGGGCTTGGTTAAAAGGGTCCACTAACTCCTCAAATACTAAATGTGTAACAAAGGAAATTAGATAGGAAAACTCAATATAAACAAATTTTTGATGAGATGAAAAATTGATAAAGTGAGATAGATTGAATTTTACTTTACATAAAGGCCCACCTTGGAATTTCCCATTGTCTCGGTTGGCCTGTTCGATCCTAGATTGGAGCGTGTATTCATCTAAAAAATTACCAAATTGTAAAGAGTCGGAAGTTTTGATTTCTTTTTTGACGAGATCTGCAGGTTTTTGCGGCACTTTTGGTCTCTTGTCTTTGACGGAATTAGTGACTTGTTTTGATTGCTTGATGTCGGATAACAAGTTTGCTAGTTCCAGCCGCACCACGGACGAGCTATTATCAGTGAGTGAGGTCTATACATATAAAGAAAAAAATATTTAGTCTCGGAGTAAAATTACATACTTCCATCATATCAATTCTCTTTATATTTTCCTTATTTTAATTTCTTTTCGCCACAAAATTAATTCTTTAAAAACGTTATCATTTCACTGAAAGATTTCAATGAGCAAAAAATCTTGAAATACTTCGTTCAGAATTAAATTTCTATGCCTTTCAAAAAAGCTTAAATATTTAGATGATTCAGACACAACAGACCATATTTTCACAAAGGTAACAGAAATATAATCATAGCGGGTGTCTCATGGTTGAAATTATTTGAGGAGGAGGGGATAATTTTATTTTAAACGTTTGTGCTTTTTTATTTTTTGAGGTTTTCCCTTGGATATGTAAATACTTTTTTAAGATAATTTTAATCTTGATTTTAAAGCTCTTATTGTAAAACTTATGTTGTTTTAAATTTTAGACCTTTTCAACTCACTCTTCTTGCTCAATAATCTATTGTACAACTTACCATCATAATATTGTTAACATATGTGTGATGGCTTTATTTAATTTAATTACGTGTTACTTTCTACTGTTGTTATACAAAAACAAAGCGTTTTATGTGATAATAATAATAAATAGAGAATATGATTTTTTCAATGATTCCGAATTTCATTTCTTCTTTTTTGTCTTTTATAACAGATGTGTATCTGGTTTTTTGTATAAAATTTTTTACTGTTTGACCTATCCTTGTAAAGTTTCAGCTCACGCCTGTGTGTTCAAAGTTTATTTGCTGATCGAGGGCATGGTTTCATGTGCCTCATAGATCATTACGTGGCTCTATATTGATATGTATGTGCATTTGTGTGAATTAAAAGCTTTGCACGGCGAAACCATTTTGTAAATATTTTCTGACGGTAACCCACCAGCACTCTCAAATATTGACTTTGAACATGGCCAACTCTACAATATACAACCTGGAATGAACCGACAAGCCAAAATTCTTTTGATGGTCAATATAAAAAATCGGACAAAAATTGGATGCTTTTTACTCATGTGTTTTGAAATATTTTGTTAAATTTTTTGTAAGAATTAAATATGTAGAACGGCACTCATTTGACATATTCATTGAATAGCGTTGGCTTTGATATTGCATTAAGTTCTTGTCAGCAAATAACTGTGAAAAAATTCTTTTTCTGTAAAATTAACCGAACAAGAGAAAGCTGTTTATGTGTATTGTCTATGAAACATATATGCAAATAAACAGGTATACTTGAAAATATGGTTTTGAGCAAAATATAGACAAATCCATTTCTTGATATCAACATAGGAATACACTTCAAAAATAAGCTTGTCATCTTCCATAGTTCAAAAAATCAAAACGGATCATAAAAATTATACACATGGATATCCCGCCGATTGTTCGCATTCTTATATTGAAATCTGTCGCACAAATTCGCGCGGGCCGAACATGATATCGTGGATACGTACTTTGGTTTGTGTGTCGGTGGAGTCGTGTTGAGTATTTTGTTGTATTTTTGGATTGAATAACTTTTTGCGAATTCTTTCTCTAGGAGGAGAAGGAGGTGGGACAGTGGGTTTTCTTTCTTTTAACTTCGGGGCTTCTGCTTTCACGCTTTCTTCCTCATTCTAAATATGGAAAAGAGGATATAGCGGTCTAATCCTGTATACACAAAGGATGGACAAGGATATCATTGTTATAGTATTTACTTTGGAAACTCCCTCTTCTAATATCTTTTTTATGAACACTATAAGCTGAATGATACAAATTATAAGGAGATGAGCCCTAAACGTTAGAGCAAGGTTTCTGAACCGTTCTAACAGTAAGAGAGCAAAAAATTTCAAGACCTTTGAGGGCATACCATATGCTATAAATTTTGGTGGATATAAGCACCCATAAATAACTTAATGATGCATAGAAAGGTATGAACGCACACGCAGACACACACCCCCACAGATATTCAGACATAAACACACATACATGTGAAACAATAAATGCAGTGCATAAGAACTAAGCTGCTTATAAGAGAAATTGTTTTTCTGTGTTAGTAAAACACTGAATAATCCATTTTTATCAAAATAAGATGTTGAATTTACCGTTTTTGGCTCGTCTTTTATAACCTCTTTCTTTCTCTCGCTTTCTTATATATACAGTGAAATCTCAAAGTCAGATAAATCGAACATTGGGTTGTGTCGAAATTTTTTGAGGTCCCAGCCCCAAAGCCATAGTTTCAATTAAATAACTGCGGTTAACTCGAAGTGGGATAAGTCGAACATTCGGTTGTGTAGAAGTAAATCTGCCGTATCCTACACGTGTAATTGGTGTTAATAACTCCCTTTGTCTCGGAGCGTCACTTCTTTAACTTCGACATCAAAAGACATGATCACAAGACAATAAAGGGAACTGTAAGTTTGTGATCGATGCGATCAAAGGACACGCTAATTGCGATTGAGTAATATAATGCGGTCAGTTTAATATCCTCTTGAGAACAACATTAAACACTAGTTACATGGAAGTTTCAACATTCGCAATCCTTCAATCAATGATTACAAGATTCATTTCTAGTGACAGCTTTAGCTTACACATCGACCGTATCTCATAAAATATGTCCTCCGTGAAAAGAAAGTACATAAGTTTAAGACGAAATACCAAGAATAAAATGCTAAAACTTTGATTTCACTCAACGCTTTGTCGCCATCGATAAAAAATGAATGATCTTATGAGACCAGTGGTCCCAGTCGTAAACGCATGCGACTCTGTCAGTTACATGATGTAGAAGACGCCTCTTGCGTGTGAGAATACCCGAGCTCAAAATATTCCCAGCCCGGGGCCCATTTTGCAAGTCAAGGAACTGAAACTCGTAAAAGACCTGCATCACCCAGACTTTCACTGTAGAGAAGCTTTGCTTCGTCCAGTGTTTCTCAACCTTTTTTTCCCAACGCCCCCTTTAGACTTTTTTTAATTTTTGTACCCCCCCCCCCCCCCCCCCCTTTACCAATTGAAATCATAACCCCATATAATTATTAAAGAATGAATTTGATCTCATCGATACTGAGCATCAAATATTTTTATTGTGCTTTAAATTTTACGATATTCATTCTTCCAAAAAAAACTATAGTTTCTCCCTTTTTAAACATTAGTTGAAAAAAAATTTTCAATTTTTATTAGTGCGATTTTTGACATTGTTTTTTTGACACTATTTTTTGAATAAGAGGTTCAGTGCCTGAAATCGATCAGCATAAATCATTTTCTATTTTGAGTCTGTTTCTTGATTTTGTTTTAATTGAAAATAAAGCCGAAAACGTAGCTTCACAAAGATAGGTAGATCCGAAGAGGATTAAAACCTTGAGAGCTTTACTGGCAAGTTTGGAGTAGATGGGATGATATTTTATCCAGAAAGCTTCAAGATCCAGTTCTTTAAAGGTATTTTCAGCGTTAAAGGTACATTTTAATTTAAGAAACTCTTCTTGGGCATCATCTGGAACATTTTCAATCTCAGTTTGGAAGGGATTTATTATAAATTTCCAGTCTTGCCGATTTTTGTCTACATCCGGGAAATATCTAATAAATTCTTCTTTCAAATTTTCTAAATGTGTGGATATTTGTTTTTTCAAATCACAATTTAAACCATTTTGATTCAGAGCCAATTCCAAGTTACTAAAGTTCGGTGCATTCCCTTGCTGAATCTGAGATTTCCAGACATTGTTTCCTTCCATGTCGAAAATTTTCGATAAGTTACTTTTCAAACAAATCTACATCATTTCAATCATAACAATCTTTTTTTAATGGACAGTTTGGGTTTCGTCCTGACCACTATGCTGAGCTTCTGCATTCTCTTTTTTAAATGAAGTTATAATAAGAATGGGATATATCTATATTCATAAATCCCAAAGCTTTTGATAACACTTCTCACTGTATTTTACTTCAAACTAAAAAAATATGGATTTTCATCTAAGTGTGTTACATTGCGGTCTTCTTACCTGGATGATAGAATGCAGTGTGTATATCTATTGATAGGTTACGGGGTTCCTCAGTGTTCTATATTGGGTCCCCTATTTTTTCCTATTTTCATCAATGATATTACTAATGCTGGAATATTCGACACTATTTACATATTACTACTTTTAATCCTTTGGATGATCCTCTTTTAAAGATTATTTTTTTTAAGTTAGTAGATTGGTTTTCAAATAACTCAGTGAGAAACAAACGTAAACATAATCTCCCAGATTTGGGTATTGAATTTGTGAACAAGTTTAATTTTTATGGATGATAAATTGAGTTGGAAGCTTCATTATTGTTTTGTTTAAAAAAAATTAACATTGTGCTTGGTAAATTCAGAAAATGTAGCATTAAGTTTTTATAGCATTATTAACGGGGGTTATGCAGCAAATGATAATAATATAAGAATGCTCCAAAAAGATGCTAAGATTAATGTTAAACCAACCTGATATTTCTCACAGATCTACTTTATTTCTTGATAATAATCTTCTTAAACTTGATGACATCGATCATCTCTGTCTTTCTTTATTTCTTACAAATTCAACAACAATATTTTACCATCTTTATTTTCTAGCTGGTTTCCCTATAATCATGAAATCGAAGATTTTTCTTTAAGAAATTCCAATCATATTGTAGCTTCTCGATATAAGTTTCCTAAATCTAAGATATCTCTTTGACATAGAGTTTGTAGGTATTTGAATTCTGTAGTATCTTTGTTAAATTCTCTGACGCTGTTAAATATGTAAAAAGGTACCTTTTGAAATACTACATCCGATTTTAGGAGCGTCAATATTTGATTGCAAATTGTTTTGTTTGCAGGTATTTATCTATTTGAGTTGTTTGGTATTTGTCGTTTCGCACTTTAAGCGTAATTTATCAGTTTTCTCTGATAACTTAATTTCCAAATATCTATATTTTTTATACATGTGAAACATTTGCTTATTTTCTTGTATATATAATAAACATTAATATAAGTTCCAAAATATATCATTACTTTATCTTATTTTTTAATTTTATTTTCTTTTCCATCCTATACTTATATATTAATCTCTAGCGCCTCTGATCTTTGAAGTATGCACTTCTTTAATCCATCCAATTATATTGTGTGAATATATTGATACATTCTATTTTGCTTAATAATCTGTTTTATAGAGAAAAAACTGAGAACCCAATGTAAAGAATATTGAAATGTACAAATGAAATATAAAGTTATATATATTTCATACATACACTTTCATATTCAATACATTTCTTTCTCGATAAAGATCTTTTCTAAGGTCGAAATATATCAAAAATTAAATATGTGTTCCTTAAAATCCTTATATCTATCATAGTGGGACAGCCTAATGTTGACTTTATTTTTTGGCTTCGAATTCAAAAAATTAATAATGTTTAAGTATACCTCGGCAAAGGGTAAAGGAGGAAGCGGAATATTTTTTGTGACGAGATTTTCCTGCAAATGTGAAGGAAATCTATCATCAGAAGCTGATGAGGTACTCCAATACTCTTCAGAGCTAAAAGAGTTTATCGTAAGATTTGATGAAGCTTTCGGAGAGGAATTGGATATGGCATGCGAAATCGAGGCTTGTTTCGAATTCAGTTTGAATAGTTTTCGTATGTTCGGCATTTTGCCTTTTTTCTCGCGATTGCGTGCGCTCAAGGATTCTTTCGATGTGGCAGAAGGACTAGAGGACAACACAAAATCATTCATAGCAGAGGCGCTGTTCAGCTTGACGCCATTCAACAAAACGTCCTTATTTCTTTTTAAACTGAAAGATCTTTTGCAGTTCAAGAATTCTCTAAGATGTTCATCACTTATCACTTCTTTTCTACTTCCAAGGGTTGCACTCTTTTTGAACTCGATGGTTGCAAGTGTGTTCTTTCCGTTCGTTGAGTTTGCGTCAAGATTTGTATGGTGTGAGTTTAAGTCGTTAGCGATGCAGGCAAGTCTCGACTCGAATTTAATGTTCGCCTTTCCGAATGAGTGTCTTCCGAATGAGCTAAACTTTATTTTGGCACACTTGGTCAAACTTTCCCCTGCCTTTTCATCAAATTTACTTTTTGACTCATTTTCTTGGAAATTACTTTGCACTCTGTGAATGATGTTACTGATGTCTGGCTTATGAAAATAAGTTGTTGAGTTCACAGCACAACCACCAACTCTCTTCAAGTCATTGAAACATTCGGCTATCTCTTTGCGAACCAAACACGAAGGTTCTTCGTATAACGGCGAAAGAAGTGGAATCCCATGAGAATTGGGCAGATTAGCAGCAGAACTTTCTACATCGTCCATATCTTCCCTACCTCCTTCTTCGTGAGTGATCTCCGAAGAAGTCGTATTAGAACTCGAAGACTGCAGATCGAGGTACAAGTAAGAACTAGATTCTTCACGAGTAGAATCACTTTTATCTTGTAGACGAGGAGAAGAGATTTCTTCGTCTGCTTCTTGGGCCTTGCTTTTGTCACAAAGTAGAGATACATTGTTTGAGTTGTTTTTATTCGCGATGTTGGCGTCTTCTTCTTCTTGTGCTTGTTGTTCTGAATTGGCAAAAACTTTCTGAGTCATCACTGACTTCACTTTTTTATACTTGAAAAACTTTAGGAAACCACGTCTCCCTTCACTCTTCACCTTACATTCTTTTTCTTGGTCTTGCAAAACACAGGTGGATGTGAGGTTGGATAAGGTGGAAGAATCTTCTTCAAATGCACTACTTTTGCATTCCACAAAAGATTCACCTTCTTTGCAGTTTTTAGTTTCGAAGTTGATGTTGAACAAGCTTTCTGATATTTCTTCCAGGAGTGATTTTTTACAAGAATTATTCGGAAAAACTCCTAACAAACAATCATTTATGGAGCATTTGTTATTAGTATTTTCTAATTTGATTTTGGGCGAACTTTGTACTTCGCTTGGAGACGATTTTTTGATAGGACTTTGTAAACCTTTTTCCTTGGCCTCGATTTTCGGCTGTTTCACTTTAACAGGTTTTTCAATTTGACTATCTGAACTTCGTTCCTTTAAATTAGACTCTACTGGTTCCGCTGATTCATGGAGAAGAATCGTTTCTTTTTGCGGCAACGTCTTTTTAGGTTCTACACCTCCTCCTTTATTGTTTGAGAAACTTCTAAATCGGTAAAACTTCTTCAATTCTTGGTTAACTTCCTGCAAGTTTACTTTAGTGTAGCCATTTTTCTCAGTGTTGATCGCTGTCAACATCATCGCTTTCCTTTCCTCTTCATTTTCCGGCAAGGAATCATCTGAGTCTGAGAAGGATTCTCTTGTAAAAAACCTGTAATCGAAATTCATCAAATACTCATTCTCTGCACCTCCTTCAAAATCCATGACCTTAGGCTCATCGCTCGATATCTTCACCTTGTGAGTCTTTTTACTGCTTTGATAAGCACTAGTTTTCAACATCTTCTCTTATACAATGAATTTTTATTGCTATTGCAATATCTAAATATAAAAGAAAAATTTGAATATAATTTGAAATATTGCATCTTCGATTCTTAGAAAAAGAAGCAGGGTTGTGGAGTCGGAAATTATTTTGCGAATCCGACTCTACTTATTTATAATTTTTCGCCTCCAACGCCGACTTCACCTATTTGTAATTTTGTGATCGCAATTCTGTCCAATCAAGTCAGCATGACAATAGTTTTGCGTGTCCTTCTTCCATTTCCTTCTACCTACAAGTGAGAGGACGGGTTTTCAACTAGTAAAAGTTTAAAAACAAGAAATAGAGACAGATTGCGTGTTGTAGATAGCATGACACATGTTCCAACAGACATTAGGCCATTAATTTAAGGCTTGCTGCTCAAGTACAACTGCAGATACCGCACTAATTCAGGTAAATACCTCTTGAAACATCCTAAAAAAATTTAACGTTAAGGGCTTAAACGTTGCGAAACACTGATTTATAACTAATGTTAGAAGTGTGATGATATGTACCATATTTCAAGGTCGTTTGTGAATGGCGATTTTAGTTGGTGATTGAAAGATGTCGTAAATCTTACACCTTTATGATTTAGTCTATTTTCTTCAACATAATTTTATCGGTTTCCATTAGTTTATTGTCTTTCTTACATCGTCTTCAAAAAGATTTTCAAATTATTGTTTATAACCTTTTTATCTAATCCCAATTAGCATTCAAATCTAAACTATTTTTTCAAATATTTGGTTTAAAATTTTTTTCCAAAAACTTTCTACTCCATAAAGCTTTATACCTTTACAAGGTGTGTGTGTAATAAATAAGTCCATTCTTCAATTTTATTCAATTTTTTAGCCTTTTTTATGAGTTGCAAAAACACAACATTAGACCAAAATGTTAAAGATTTTTCTATGTTGTGTTTTTGCAACGTTTGGCACGTTCTTTGTTTTCTTCCTGTTGGATATTTAAACCAGATCAAATCCTTGATTTTGTTTCAGCAAACGATGACTTAGAGGTGGAAGCGTTAGGACATCTCTATAATTATCTAAAAATGTTCTTCCCTTGAATGCAGAAGCAAGAGTCAGAGTTGCAGAAAACTTCTGAGCTAAAGTAGTAGCAAGATATATAAATAGCAAAAACTCGCTTCCTATAAAACGCAATGTTGAGCCTTGATTCGCTTAAAAAAATCTATATGTTATCTAATCACGAAAATATTAGCATTTTAAATGGCGTTATGAAACTAGAGAATAATCAAATCACTTTGGTATTAAAAATATAAAAATCTCATGAAATTTAAGAATAATCATAAAATAAAAAATACAAATTGCACACTTTGGCAACATAAGATAGGAAATGATTTGGTAAAGGAAATATAATTCAGACCATTTTCAAAAAATTTCATTTTTGACAGTTACAACTTTCAAAAGTTTGGATAAATTCAAAAAATGACAGTTTATTAAATATTCCAATCAAATCATAGCACACACGGTTAGATCGTAAGAGACACTCACAGATATTACGCAAGTACACATAAAAATACACATTCATAGATAAACAGTCAGACAGATGCAGATTTACACACAATATGGACTTATGTGAAAATGTTTTCCAAGGTCCCAAGAATCCTTAAGATTCACCCTGATTCAGGGATAGTGAAAAATGTTCTATCCAAAAGTTAAAAAAAATTTGGTTTATCAATAAGAAAAACGGTATTTTTATTTTTAATTATTGGTAAAAATTGTAGAAAGTTAATGCTTCATAAAAAATTAATGATAATAATAATTTTTAATATATTTTCAAAATTTTATATTTTTACCTTAACATTTTATAATTTATATTTTTGAAATGGAAATTTTCAAAATTGAAAATATTTTAAAAATTATGAATGAATAAAATTTTATTTTATATTCTTTAGTTAGTAAGGTAACTTTTTTCCATAAAAGAGGCGTTGAGTCAAAAAAATTGGGGAACAACTGATATCGATTATCTTATGCCGTCACAGTCAGGTGTCGTTTATCATCACAATTTGGTTCTCAGTCCGTATGGGCGAAAAATAAAGAGGTAGTTTTTCAAAAATGAAAAATGTTCTTCTTGTATGTTTTGTTAGGATTGGCAAGTGAATATCAATGTACGTATTGTACTTTTACAATACGGGGGCAAGCCTATTTTCCTCATAATTCGATACAAGCTTTGTGATACACCCCACGGTATCTTTACCTTTACACAAAATTGTGAAAAGTTGTGTTGTTTTTGATGAAACTAAACTTACACTTTCTTATGAAGACTAAATAATTTTTTGACATTTTAAGGCAGTCATAAGATGACTCTTAATTCACAAACTTTATTACATACACATTTACAACCTAACAATCTAGTATTCAGAAAGAGTTATCTTACTTCTGGGCAATCTCATTTGTTGAATGCCGGTTTAATTAATCAAAAACAATGGAAATAGCGTGTCTTTTTCCAGAAAACAGTGTGCAGAGACGAAAAGATGGATTATCAGATTTATTAAAGCATTTTATCACGCGTTGGAATCGTTCCTAGTCACGTGCAAGCGAAATAACGATAAAGCGGTTTATCGGAGAAAGGATAAGCAAGACCTGATAAAAATGAAATGTATATATATATCGTCATAACTCGTAACTCAAAATATAGTCAAAACCATAGCGACGTAATAACACGATTGACATTTGCAGTATTTAAAATGTGTATAGGAAAATAAGAGTGAAGACGAAGAATAAGGAAGTTATGTAGTTAGTGATGATGCCACGTGTTGCACTTAGTTGGACCGACTACTCCCCTAAAGATCTACATACTCTACTGGTTAACGAGTTGCTCGCTTGACAAGTTATGAACAGAAGCATTGTTAGATTTAAGGAGAAAAACTTACAGCGACTTGAAAACCAAAAAATTGCGAGATTGGACCAGGTGGAAAAGTTGCAAGGAAAACTGTCAAACAACTGTCCACCATCTTAATAAAGAGATGGAAGCAAACTAAATCTGCCTCGCTTCAATGCACGCCTTGTTAAAATTAGGAAAGTATTTCACTTCTCAGAAAAAGTAAGCAACACACAATAAATTGAAAAAGTGAAAGAGATGTGTGACAATGGAACTCAAAAGATTGCGACTTCGAAAAGAGTGCGTGAGTTGATATGACATCGCAAGGACATGCTAGTGTTTAGTGAAAATCGCTCCTAATCATCGACTTGTACATTATATTTTGTATAAAATATGCTGATAATAATTTGATTCAGAAAATATACGTGTCTAGTGTAGGAAAAACAGAAAAAACATTTGATAACATAGTAATTCACTGCTTAGTATATATGTGAATATTAAAATAATAAATATTAATGGAGAAGAAAGATATTAAGTAAAGAAAGCGCTCTTATGCTTATTATTATTGTTGTTATTGTTAAGAAGATGAGTGCTTGGTGAAGTGTTCTCGAAAGATTTTAAACTAAACACATTTCTCGTCTCCCTAAGTGTAAGGAATTAAGGATTAAGGGCATCAAGAGAAGTAAAAATGGGTGATGGAGACGATACACAAGGAAAAGGGAAGCTGCAGACAATCAAATGTTAAACTCACAACCTTAACCTAATAACAGCTCAATAAGCAAACTTAGCGATTCTAAACGTCGTGAGCGTGTGCCATATGGAGAGTTATTTAGAAAACTTTTAAGGCTAAAAAATTAAAATCCCAACTAACAAAGTTTCTAAACCTCGCTGTTGTCGGAAAAGCTACGGTACCCTAATATCAATGTCGTGTTAATTTGAGCAATTACACCTATAAAATGATATGCACAATATATTGATTGATATAATGTATTTGTATATCAGAGAAACATATGGTTGTTAAAATTTACTAGCAAAGCGAAGACAGTGTTACCAGTTGTGTTTTTAAATTATATTTATAATTTAGTTGGTTATTTAAGGTATGATGAAACTCTAACTCTAAGTACATACAAAAATGCGACTCCAACACCGAGTCCAAGTACTTGAACATTTAAAATATTTAAACCCAACTATTACGTTCGGCGCGTGCTAAAGAAGTTACAAAAACTAAACTTAGTTTTTCATTACCCTTTTTTATATAAGAAGGCAATACCCAGGGTCCGTTTTATGGTACAGCAATACTGTTACTGTTAATAAACTTACACTACTCGAGGACACATGTTTGAAACGTTTTACAAAAAGGTTATATTCTCCCTTGCTTATGTGGATAATAACACTAATGCATGCAAAAGCATTGTTTCCCAAACTTTTCCTACTCAACGCCCCCTTAGTACAAATTTTTCAAAGAAAGGAAACACATTTACTTATAAAATCTATTTTCCTCCAGAATGCAAAAATGGATAGACTTGCATTTGACTTTTAAGTTTCATGATTATCTTCCAAATTTAAATCTTGGGTTTGATATTACTGAAATTAATTCTGATACAACCACTCTTCCATTAACTAAACGCTTTCTTTCATTACTTAAATATGTTTACAGCACTAAATCAATTTCCTATCTTACAATCCGATGACAATAATGTTTTTTTCTCTTCCACAGATTGTAAAATTTATTTTTTTGATATCTTAAAAATTTATAGCTATTTATATAAATGGCTTCGAAAATTACCCTTACTAACCCTTACATGTATAAAAATAAATTTTTGCAATTTATTCATGGCAAAATAATGTTAAAAATATGAAAACATAGGTAATTAGTGATTCTAAAAGACAAAATACAGATGTCGTATTCTCTGAAGACTTTTAACAAAATTGCAAAAAAATTAAATAGATTTCGGCCCCCTATAAGAAATTTCTGGATCTCAGTGACAGATTCAAGGGGCGGGCCTAATGGTCCTAGCCCCCCCCCCCCTATGAAAAATGGCTTCGAAAATTACCCTTACTAATGTATACCATTACATGTATAAAAAATAAATTTTTGCAATTTATTCATGGCAAAATAATGTTAAAAATATGAAAACATAGGTAATTAGTGATTCTAAAAGACATAATACAGCTGTCGTATTCTCTGAAGACTTTAGGAAAATTGCAAAAAAATTAAATAGATTTCCCCCCCCCCCCCCCCATAAGAAATTTCTGGATCCGCCACTCCATAATACTTATTATCCGTATATATACATAACGACCCTAAATTTTTTAAAAACGCAGTCTTGGGGCTCTACCTCCACTTTGGAAGCTAAGGTGTTAGAAGATTGTGTTGGTTTATAATGAAGAAATTGTTAAATAAGCTGAAAGCTATTTAATTTTTTTTATGGAAAAAATATTATACTCTGTCTACATACACTTTTGGACTTGTTTGGGTAATCTTACCTTTATTTTTTAAATATTTTAATAAGCTTTGTTGAGAATAACAAACGATAAATATAAATATCAAATAAAATTAATGAATAAATATAACTATTTCAAATTTCTAACATAATCGAATTAATGTTTTTTTAAGATGTTGTGAACTTACAAACCACATTCTGAAGAAAATTACTAATAATATTTTTAAAAATAAGATGTGTACGTTATAATCCCAATTTTTGATTTAAAAAAGTAGGAAGCATGAAGAATATCAAATAGTGGAAAGTAAAAAAAAAAGTTATATACAATACTTGAAAAAATTATATACCAAAAATTAATTATTTGATAACTCTCTGAATAGATTTTTTCATTTTTTGTTCTCGATGTTACATCCAGGGCAAGAATAATAATAATTATAGAGATGCGTATTAATATTATAGAGATAGGTGCCACCATCACCCGTCAAACCCTAGATGGATGGGCCAATAACAAGCCCATAACAGCCCTTTTGATAAAGCAAAACAAAGATTTCACTTAATTTAAAATATTGAACAGGGATCAAAAATAATAAATGTATATAGATATTAGGAGAAAGCAAAGGAGCAGAGCAATTGCAAGGTCTAGCCCGTGTAATACAGTTTTTATGTAGGAGCGGAAATTAAATTTGGCATCATAAATGATCTTTTTGTTCATAACTAAGTGGAAAACTAAGAGGCCAAAGTTATTTTTATATATATTTTAACTATCTAACAATTTAATTAACTAACTAACCAAACGAACAAGTGACCCAACCTCCTAGCTCTAACTATTCTTACCAATATTGTTTAACTTGCGGGAATAAAAGTCAAAATACTGATGTGTTCCTCAAATTGACTCACATATAAATACGTCTACTCTACTTCTATAAATACGGTCAGCGCAGGACATTTCGTACCTAAGTTGTTTCGTAACAGAGATCCTAGTTTTGAACTAATTAACGTACGAAATAACTTGGGTGAGAAATGTATTGGTTACGAAATGTCCTGAACTCCCTACTGCTCGGTATAATTTGTGATGCTGCAAAAAGTGAATATTTTGAAATTTCAAAGATAAAAATGGAGAGTTGGTTCTCTACTTATTCCAATTTAATTAATTAAATTCGTCTACAATACAAAAAGATTATACCAAGCCAACTTCTAGGCACAAAAGCACAAGTTGATTCAAAGATAGCTCAAACGTTGATTCATTGATAATTTTAGTTGGAAAGTGTAGTAAAGATTGTGAGTGTTAGCAACATATGTTATAATAATATAAAACAGATGTTTTAAGGCGAAAGATTAAACAAATAAATCAAGCCACTTTTTTGTCAAAAAAAGTTAGTGTTTAATTACATAATAAGGAATCAAAGGGAAAAGACATTTAAAATCTTTTCCACCCCATGAACATGATCATCACAAGCACATAATAGTATCATCACCATCATCACCATCACCATCATCATCATCATCATCATCATCATCATCATCATCATCATCATCATCATCATCATCATCATCATCATCATCATCATCATCATCATCATCATCATCATCATCATCATCATCATCATCATCATCATCATCATCATCATCATCATCATCATCATCATCATCATCATCATCATCATCATCATCATCATCATCATCATCATCATCATCATCATCATCATCATCATCATCATCATCATCATCATCATCATCATCATCATCATCATCATCATCATCATCATCATCATCATCATCATCATCATCATCATCATCATCATCATCATCATCATCATCATCATCATCATCATCATCATCATCATCATCATCATCATCATCATCATCATCATCATCATCATCATCATCATCATCATCATCATCATCATCATCATCATCATCATCATCATCATCATCATCATCATCATCATCATCATCATCATCAAAATGATAGTAATAGTACACGTATCGAAATAATTCTTTATATAATGCTATAAAATCGAATGCTACATTTTTTCATTTTCTCATAGCCGTTTCACATTGAGAAACTGGTCAACAACGTTCAAGCCTAATGCTCTTAAAAATCAATACCTGATAATCATTATTATTTAATTAAAAATCTTCACACTGGCTCTGTCGTCTCTTGGATGATGGCTTGACTACTACACACTATTACTATTTCAAACAAGACGGCCATTACAAGCGAATACTAAATGATAATATTTCACTCTAAAGATATATATCATTACTGTGATCATGTGAACTGTAGTACCAAAACTACTTGATACCACTTTAAAATTTTAGAAAATGAATATTCATTATCATTATTTTTTAATGAGTAAGTAATTAGATCGAAGTTTTGCAGAGTTGAGCTCATGCTCCACAAGGTGGCCATTATAACATTCGAAAGTGCCCTTTAAAAATCTTATCGACATATCCCTTATATGAGTAATGAATGGAAAACTAAAATTAGAGAAATTAGTCGAATATAATTTGATGATTATAAAGGCAGTATTAAAACACTTAAAAAACCCGACTCCGATTCCGAATTCTAATTCTTATCAGATATGGACTACGACTCGGGCCACTATCCCTCTAAAATCTCTGACTCCTGACGCCGACTTCGCAACCCTCTTGTATATTTTTAAAGGAAATGGAATTATCAACCAACTTTAAAACGGAAATAAGAAAACGCTTTTATAAACGTAAGAACTGGTTGAACAAATTTCTGAATTTTAAGTTCGACCAGTTAAGTTAATGAAGAAAGTTAAAATAGTTAATTATTCGTTAATTGCTTTCTATTCAAAACGTACTGAAAAATTTTCGAAATAATTTTATTGATAAGGGAGATAGGAGATAAGGGAGAAGCAATATTAATCTTAGAATTTTTAATAAAAAAGTTGGCCAAACTCTAAAACGAGTTTCTCTGCATATGTAAGAAAATGAAAAAATAGGCTGGGCGTATGTTTTGCATGAATTCACTTGTTCTGATATCACTAAGTAAAAAGCCTCTCTTTTCTAATGTTTCAACATCATATGCCAAAAATTGATATATGATTGAAAAAATTATTCTCATTGTATAGTACAGTAGTACCTCGGTTTTCGAACGTCTTGGTACTCGTACAATTCGGTTTCGACCAAAAAAATTAGCTGAAATTGTTTCAGTTCGCGACCAAATGCTTAACAAGTGACGAACACATATTTAAAATAGTATTTATTTTGTTTATATTGGTGGAATATACATAACATTAACTGTATACATTCAATATTTATGGATTAATTTTTACAAAAATTTTCTGACAATTTGTTTATATTTTAGATAAGGCCCTAATGGTGTATCCTAAAAAGAGTATACGTGACGGTGACAAGGGAAAGCAAAAAGCTATGAGAGTGATATTAGAACTGAAGAAAGAAATCTTAGCAAAATATGAGAATGGAGTTCGTGTTTCCGATCTTGCGTCGACGTATGGCAAATCGACAATATCAACGTTTTTGAAAAATAGGGAGACTCTTAGAGCTGCTGATGTTGCAAAAGGATTTAAAGTGTTAAGTAAGCAAAGACGACATATAATTGAAGAAGTTAAGAAGTAATTGTTTGTGTTTATTAATGAGAAACAGTTGAAGAAAGGGAATAGTGTGAGTGAAGCATTCATCTGTGAAAAAGCGCTAAATATTTATGGCGATCTAGTTGATAAAGTCCCTGGTGCAAGTTCTAAAGGCTTGGCCTTTAAAGCAAGCAGAGGATGGTTCGAAAAGTTTAAGAAAAGAAGTGGAATTCACGGTGTACTCAGGCATGGAGAGGCGGCAAGTTCAAACAAGGAAGGAGCAGAAAAGTTTAAAAAAGAATTCTGTGAATTCATAAAAACAGAAGGTTATGTTCCACAACAGGTCTTGGAGAAGAAACACGTTTATTCTGGGAAAGTTGCCAAATCGCGCTTTTATAACTAAGGAGGAAAATACGTTGCCAAATCATAGACCTATGAAAGACAGGTTGACGGTTGATGTGTGGTAGCGCTAGTGGAAATAATGAAGTCGCTTACTCACATAACCCTCGATTGTTTGAGCGAAATAATGAATGAAAAGCAAATTGCCTGTAATGTGGAAGGCAAATAATGCAAAGGTTGGCTCACTCAGCAATTTTACACTGAGTAGATGCATAAAGTTTTTGCGCCAATTGTGAAGAAATAGCTTCAGGAAAAAGGGCTGCCATTAAAATGCCTTTTGTTGCATGGCAATGCTCCCCCGTTCACCCTCCAGATTTGGAGGTGGATTTGGTCACTAAAAAAAAATCTAAAGATTCACTAAAGAGTTTGCTTTTATTCAAATTAGATTTTTCACCTAACATGACTCCGATATTACAGCCTCTCGACCAACAGGTGATCTCACATTTTAAGAAATTGTACACTAAAGGCTTGTATCGTAAGTGTTTTGAAATTACGAATAACCCTGAAATTTACTTTGAAGGAGTTTTGGAAAAAACCATTTCCATATCTTGAATTCTGTTTATCTCATTGACAGTGCATGGAAGCAAATGAGCACAAAACAATTGATTTGGTTTGGAAGAAACTATTGCCAGAATGTATAACAGAACGAGACTTTGATGGATTTGAGACAGACTCTGGTTTTGTTAGGCCTAGCCAAAAAATTGTTGATAATTCTATCATTCGTGATATTGTGACTATAGGGCAAAATATCGGATTGGAGATAGACGCTGATGCTATTGAAGAGCTTATGGAAGAACTAGCATTGAGCTAACTACAGGAGAACGCGAACACCTTTAAAATGAAGAGAAAAATAAGTAATGAAAATGAAGAAAAAGAAGATGTCTCAAGTGCTCTAATTAAAGAAATGCTTTCTAAATGGATTAATCTGCAAAACTTTGCAGAAAAATATCACCCAGACACAGTGACACAGCGAACATGTTGAATGATGATGTGAGGGCTCATTTCAGAAAAATATTAAAGCGGCGACAAAAACTGGACACATTTTTAGTGAAGAGGAAAGATACCTCAAAGCAAATTTCAACTGAGCCAAGGAGAGAAAGAGTAGTGATAGAAGATGAGGAACGTGATTTTCCAGAAGTAACTATGGAAGGGGCTTCTCTTTTAAGCTGTAACTTGCTCCATTATCAATTATGTCACGTATTGTGTGAATAAACATTTTGCTTTATTTCATTTTAGAAATACTTTACAGTTGATTTGGCGATTGGGAACGGTTTATTTGGTTTTAAATCCTTTGTTATCGAAATAAATGAATAGGTATTCGACCAAATCGGTTTTCGAACACTTTGTAGGAACGAATTATGGTCGAAAAACGAGATAACACTGTATATGTTTTTCTTTATTTTCAATTGGAAAGAAACAAAGTTTGTCAAATTAGTTTAGTAAATATTTCATCAAATTAACTAAATATAAGAGGAGTTACAGATACAAAGAGGCACACAATATACATCCCCTTTCCTTCATATAACGCATGATAAACGCAATAAACTCACCCCTACTTTTAAAATATAATTTTAAAAATTTATCCAATAAAATTGATTTATTTCTTCATTGAAGTTAAATTTAAGAGAAGAATTATCAAAAATATTCAGGACTGGAGCACTATCATCTGTTTCACATCTCCAAATTTTGCCACGTATTAACATTTTTACCCTTCTCGCCCGTTCTTAAACAACCATTCGTCTATCCCCCAAAAGTGGGTATTAGATCTAAGTCTCTTAACCAGTAGGAGTTATATAATAGTAAGGAGCAGATACCTTTTGCTCCAAAATTAAAAAGTCGCATTTCTTAAACGCCTATAAATGGGCCTGAGCTTTTACCACAAGAGAGAAATATATCAAATGACAAGTACGATAAAATCTCTAGTTAGTGAAAATCTCTGAACAGAGATTACTTCAACAAATAAGCAACTATTTTAATTTTCTTCATTAACTGGTCTAACTTAAAATTGATATATTTATTCAAACAATTCTTAACTTTATAAAAGAGTTCTTAGATTTCGGTATCGCAAAGCGAAGCTAACTATTATTTTTCACAAAATCCAAAAATTGCAAAAATAAAAGTAGAATCTCATATAAGAAGAAGAAGAAGAAGAAGAAGAAGAAGAAGAAGAAGAACAATTCCCTTCGATAATAAACAAATAGTATGTGTGAAAACACATTAAGAAATATAAAAAAATAAAAAGTTACATTCTACATTGAGTATGGATAGTTTGTTAACACAGCTACTGGTCAGTTCAAACCTCATGGTTTGAATACCAAAGTGGAACTGATGAGGCTTCAATAGCCGAAACCGGTCTTTCACACAGTGTACGCTTAGTGATGATGATCAAAATACAATAGAACTTACAATTTCTAGTTATTTCATAAACTTAACGGAATTCTTGAGACAAATTTTTTTCAAAATTCAAATCGTCTCGCATTGAAGAGTGTATTGTGAGTAGTAGAGATGTATCGGATGTGAAATATTTTGTATCCGTGGATGCGAATGCGGATATCACATTTGACATCCTAGCCGATGTGAATATCATGATTACTATCCTAAGTAAACGGAAGTTTTATACATCTTAAAAATTTAGAGAGATGTCAATGCATTTGTGTTATCATAAAGAAAAACGTATCAAAAAAATTTTGGATAAAGTAAAAATTCAAAAATTCTGAAAAAAAACTTTAAAAAAAGAAAAATGATTGAAAATTGCGGATGCGGATGTTGAATGCTAAATGATTCGCGGATGAGGATGTAAAAAAAATGTGAAATTTTTTGATGCTAGCCATTTTTTCCTTTGCACGATGATTTGTCCAGCATGGACCTCGGCCAAATTTTTGACTTTGTTACTGGTTTAATATATGTCAGTTTAAATACACTAGATTGATTTTTTATTATGCTATTAGAATTATCTATGTAGCGAGATATAAACTAACTTTTTTGTTTCAAAATTAGATTTTTGAATCAAACCTATTTAAATTTTTTAATAAAATTATCAGAAAACGAAAGTACGAAAATGAAGATAGAAACTTTCAAGAAAAAAGGATTGAAAATTATGATTTTATTGATAAAAAAATTATTGATAGTAATAGGAAGACATTGTCTGATACATTCAAAACATGACAAACAATTTGCGCCGACATTACGAAACAAATCGTCTCAACTTTTCAGCTCAATATCATCCACCCAATTCAAAATTACGAAAAGAGGATCTTAAATCCCTGGAATCTGTTTTATAAGCACCAAGGACTCTTAACTTCCTTTAATCGCGAGAATGACACAATAAACGAAGTTGGTTTTTTCTTAGCTTGAAATATTCCTCTCGCTAAACATCCATTTAAAAAACTTGGAAGAATTTATTAAAATTTTGGATGCAATTAATATAAAAGTGCGAAAATTGATAGCGCAGGTTTGCATGTCACACACGAAAACTGAACGTTGTATTGGTGCAATTAGTAAAAATGTTGCAAATAATTCCATATGTAATTTGAAATTGTACAGTCTCTCTTATTATTATTAACGAGTCTGCAGACATTCAGAATGTTCAAGAATTGAGCATTTCCATACGCTATGTGCATTCATCCAGGCGTAAATGTGAAAGTTTTATCCTAACAAAATGCGATTCAGATGATGATGATGATAGAAATGCGAATGAAGTAATGAATATGCTCAAAAAACTTAGCAACAGCCATGTCGCCAGACTCTTAATCCAGGGGGAACTGATTTTAATGAGGCCTGGACTATAAAGAATGTGTATATATTTGTATATATTAAAGAAGTTTTCAAGTGGGGAAAATAAATTCAGGAGGGGGTCAGCCACCCTCTTCCTATAGACAGACCTGCTTGGCAATAAACGTTTAGATGTTGCAATTGACGGAGCGGCTCCATTGGTGGGAAAAACGCTATTAATGATGACAAAATTCCACGTTCCTTGCCACTTCATTGTTTAATTCACTGTAAGGATCTCATAGTGAAGTACTTCAGAGTTCAGATACTAAAATGTGTTTAAGATTGTTTTGTAGATTGTGAAGTCAATTAAAACAAATGCTAAAATACGCCGCTATTTCAAAAACTTTTTAGAGAAACTTCGAGTAAATGACGAAAACGATTAATTATATGTTATGTGACTTGTAGAAATTTGCTATTACATTAAATAAAAGTTTTGAATTTGTGTATCTACGTGTGACTCCTTATAAAATATATAAAACCGGCTTGGCCTACAACTAATTCATTACTTATGTCTAGATTTTATTATTTTTGCTTAAGATAAATTAGTTTAATTCAAAAAATGTAAACCTTTTTGCGTTTCAAAATTTATAGCCGATATTGCTACATGGTGTATGTTTTTAAATTTTAGAACTTCTCCTATATTAGTGGCTTTTAGTTTAAAAAGATAGTGTACTGAAGATCAGTGGTGGATTTAGAGGAAATGAGTGGTGTTTGGGCGATCGACCTCTTCATTCCTATTTTAAGCATATGAGTGCATAATTCGAACAAGATTAGTTTCATTTTCTGAAAGTGTTGTACTTCACATCCTTAAGATGATAAGAGTAGATATTTTTTATGAAAACAATGCTTTTTTAAATATTGGGAGAAAATTCATTTTAGAAAAAAAATTTTAAAATCGTCAGGAGCCGGGAGTAAGTTTTCTTCGGGGAACTTTTATATCTGCACTGATGAACTTTTTATGATAAGTCGATGGCATCGCCGGGATTCGAACCCAAAGGCTTTGGATCCGTAGGCGACGACTCTACCTATCAGCCCACCAGCCCAGCAAAAAAGAATTTTGATAGTTATTTGGTTAGAGAGTAGAGACCACACTAAGACAATTATTATCAGAGTGACACTTTACTGCTTAAAATTAAATTTGGGTATATAAGAAAAAAAGAATATGAAATTTTGAAAAATAGCATACCTAATCATATTAATTTTTTTTTCAATAAAAAATAAATCTATAAAACATTATTTATGACTTTTTAAAAAATATATTTTTAATTATAAAAATATATCTTTTCACTTTCATAAATACTTGTTTTGCATATTTGCAAGCTATAATTATAAATTTAGCCATTTGAGAAACTTTAGGCTCTCGTAAAAATTGTAGGATGATGGAAATATCCTTTTTGCAATTACACTACTGTTCAACGAATCATTCGCTTTCGAAACAAAATGAGCTCATTTGTAAATGGTTGACATCACTAAAAATAATGGCTAGAACAGTTCATTAACTCTATTTTTCAAAATATACCATACTTTTAAAGTGGGAATTATTGCTATTTAAAAATTGTGCTAAAAATTGAGTTATGTTTTTTACCGCAATAAATGTCCATATGAGAAGAAACGTCTCTTGTAGTTGACAGCCAAAAAAAAGTATACCGTTGTTTAGTATCTTCTTTAAAAGAAGGTTTATCAAAGAAAAAAATTGATAAACTAGGAAATAAGTGAATATTGCAATATCTCTCTGCTATTTGTCCAGTACCACACGCTCAAGGGTTTCTATTTTCTGAAGCTACTAGTAAACTATAACTAAATGCAGATTGCTTATTGATTCATCTGAACATAAATCTTAAAAGGTGTATTGCTAAATAACGAAAATAAAAAGCGTCGATTCCTATTCCTTACCTACCACAAACGAATGAAACATGTAAAAACTTGAAATAGATGTTAAAGTGCGTAAATGCTCAAAAGCATAAAAGGAATATTTGTGGAGATTTAAAATATATTGCCCTTATGATTGGAATACATATTGAATATCCAAAATATTGTGTTTATGTGTGAGTAGGTTAGTCCGCCAAAAATACTACATTGCAGCAAAAAAACCTACTACCTATACAAACTTCGAAAAATGGTAAAAGAAAGTTCAAAATTGTTGATTCGTTGAATCAAATAAAATATGTTTACCACCTTTACACATGAAACTCGGATGGTGAAGAATTTTATTAAAGCAATCAAGGAGGGTGATAATGGATTTAAATATCTGGAAATAAAATTTAGCTGTAGAATATCTTATTTTTGCCAAAAAAATAAATAAGTAAAAGGATGTGTAAAATGATTCTGAAAATTCATTTTTTGAATTCGCATTTGAATTTTTGCTAAAAAAAGGAACTCACAAATGCTAGCAGATTTTTTGGAGAGTAACAAGGTTTGGGGAGTGGAAGGGAAAATATTCGATGCCGATTCCGACTTCTAGCACTTACAAAAATGCGACTCCGGCTTCCGATTTAAATACTTAAAGCTGTCTTCGGCTCCTATCCCTATAAAGTTTCGCACTCCGACTCCCCCCTTCCCCAAACCTGAAAGTAATAAAAGACACTTTGTCAATAACCCATGACCAATTAATTGAACTTTAAGATTATTATCAGTTGTTACTTAGAACAATACTTAAATTTGGAATATCTTAAAAAATATAGCTAATCAAAAAATTGAATGCGTTATTTGAGTTCAGCTCATTAGAAACAAATATTGATTTAAAAAAAAATTGGTGAAAAGTATTATTAAAAATGGGCGAATGTCGTACACTCTTTCTTCTAGATTCGCCCCTGTTTCACGTGATTAGCACTGGTAGCGAGGAATTTGAATCAAATGACCAAAGAAATTTTAGAGGAAGCGAGTGTGGCACAAGAAACTTTTGTCCAAATGTGAGCACAGAGAAATATGAAACATTTATTCTGAGCGAGCAAGACACAACAGAGAAATTTTCTTAGCGACGGCCCGCCTCCTACGCCTCCCCTCTGCCTACGCCATTGCACGTAATTTCAGAAAGTTGTTGCTTAAAGAAATTGAAGCGAAAACGCTAAAAAATGAAAAAGACAATACCCCTTGGCTTTTATTATGTGTCAGTATAAACTTTTCAATTGAGAATTACAAAATGAAAAGTAGAGACATCGACAGAGTGAAAAATGAAAAGTAAATAAAAGAGAGAAAAGAAGAAGCTTACAAAAAGAGGTTTGATTTAAAAGAATTGGAGAGTGTGCTGGAAGGCTGGTTCTTCATAATTATTAAAAGAGCATGCATATATGATCGCGTGTCTAAAAAAGCTCAAAAATCGAAATCCGGTCAATAAGAGAGTTTTCATGTGCGAGCAAGAGTTAAAACAAACATCACAGACGCATAACATCACCACTATTCATCCTCACGATGATTCTTCATTATTCCTCACATTTTCCCCGCCAAGATCAATACGTATCGATGAAATGATGTGATTGGTGTGTGGTGTGCGTTATATGAAATGTAAGTGCGCATGTCTCATACATAGATTATATATAGAGATAGACAACATCACCACTACATGCTTGAACAGTATGAAGTGATGATGGCTTAGATGGCGTTTGCATAAGGAGGAGAGAGAGACTGCAGGGAAATGAAAAATTTAATTATAAGTTGTCTGCAATTTCATTTCACCACTTTTTATTTAAAAAACTATTTGAATAATAGGATAAACGAAAACTTAATTACTGATTCCACCAGCACACATGTGAGTGTGATGGGAAATGGATGTGAATATGATACTTTTAAGTGATTTCAAAAAGTTGAATCTTAAATAAAGTTCAACTAAAAATTTAAGAGTGAGTTTGTTCATGAGAATTTCTTCATGCAGAGCGTGAACACGTGATAGAAGGAAGTGAATGATGCAAACATGAGACATGGACACATTATCTCTCCTTGTGTTGAAATTTCTGAAAACAAAGTTTGAACAGATGTAGTCTACACGTGACTTTTTTGAAAAACTTACTCTAACAGAGAGGGTGCCAGGTCAAAACGCCCGAAAATAATAATTCAGGCGTTACTATTTTTGAAGTTTATTCTATTTGGACAGTTTTCAAAACGGTCGATTTGAC
Source organism: Nectonema munidae (assembly GCA_030549495.1). Taxonomy (NCBI): domain Eukaryota; kingdom Metazoa; phylum Nematomorpha; class Nectonematoida; family Nectonematidae; genus Nectonema; species Nectonema munidae. The sequence continues at coordinate 372,250 of JAUIRK010000101.1, forward strand.
ACGAAATGATAGTGATCAATTTGACTTGAAAGATAAAAATGATCATACAAAAATACATTATTTCTTTGGTTTGAAAAACAATTAAACTACCAATTTAAACGGAAATTTTGTTTGAAACCAGAAAAGATGTGACTAAACAGGAAAACAAGAAAATAAATAATTTCTGATTTTGGTTCAAAATCTCATGAGTAGTTCGATTCGATAAGATTGATAAATTTGGAATCTTGTATCTGTTTTTTATGCATGTGAAACAACCAAGGGTTAAATTTAACATATTCTTAAAAAAATATATAAGATAATAATTGGAAAAAAAGTAGATACAAGAAAAATCTTAAATTTTTAAATATTTTTTGTAGATTCAATTTCAGACGTTCTTGTATCGGGTGTTTTGGTATCGGGCGTTTTGACTAGAATTCAACAGAAAGATACAAAATATTTGAACATTAAAATTATATTCAATTTTTTTATGGCGCGGTGTGAATGTGATTAAGTTTTTCCATTTAAAATACGAATGTTTTAAATTTTGGATAAACTGTTGATTCGTAATTTTAACTCCATTTAAATAAAATACAGGTAGTCGTCGACTTACGACATATCCGACTTACGACAAATCGACTTTACGACGCCAACAAAACTAAAATATTTCTCAAAAATAAATTTTAATAATGGCAGTTTTTTTCTTTTTTGCATAACTTCTCTTTTTTTTTGTTTTTGATTTTTACATTGCTGTAAGTGAAATTTTGATTCTTTTAATTTTTTTTATATACATGTTTTGTTATGGTACTAATTTTAAAATTATTATTTTATTTTTGATTTTTTAAACAAACTGCTAAGAAAACTATTTATTTAATATTAATTAATTACTGCGTCACTTTAAAAATTTTAAGTGTTTGACTGATTATTACTAAAAATGTTTTTTTGTACAATAAGTCTCTTTTTCTTTAAATATTTTTGATTTAGTTTTTAAAATAAAAAAAAATATTTATTCATTTTAGTTTGACTATATTTTTATGAAATTTTTAAATTAAGATTGTTAGTAACTAAAAGCTCTTTTGCCTCCCGGGGCGGTTGTAAAATCTGCCGCCCTTTATGACGTTGAGTTTCAAAAGCCTCCAAAAATTCAAGTCCGTACGCTAACGGTCAGGCGAAGACTTGATTGTAGTTAGGGTCTTCAAAGTTTTTCCTCTAATAATAAATTTTTTCCATTTTTTTTATTAATAGATAAATCGTTGTAAGCCAAAAAAAGAGCTCAGATTTGATTGCAACTTTTATACTAAAATTTGGACCCCTTAACCCTATCAGTGACGGGGGGAGTGCCTTTTTGACCCCCTCTACTAAAATTAAAACAGTCACAAAAAACTGAAATCGATTAAATTGAACAGAAAATTTAAACTAAAAATTAAACGGAATATTTTAACAAATGACCTTAGGACAAAATGCCGCCCCTTAAAATCTGCCGCCAGGGGCGGACCGCCCCTGGCGCCCCACTAGCTACGCCTCTGCTTCAGATGTCTTAAAAAAACCCCATTCCCTACTAATGAACAACTTGCTAAAAAAGCAAGAAAGGCAATTGATATTGATATGAAAATGATCAATCAATATGAAAATAGCAAGAAAGTTGGAGAACTTGCACAAGAACTTTTGTTATCACATTCTACTGTGTCGACTATTTTAAAAAACAAAGAAAGAATTCGTGAAGCTGTTAAGGGTTCAGCACCCATGAGATCGACGGTAATAACAAAACAACGAACTGGGCCTATTCACGAAATGGAAAAGCTACTTAATGTTTGGATTGAATGCCAAATACAAAAAAGAATTGCATTGAGCCTGCATACTTTGCAGCCAAAGGCGTTGAGTATTTTGCAACCTTAAAAAAGCGAGCTGGAAAAGATTGCAGTCAAGAATTTTCTGCAAGCACTGGCTGGTTTAAAAGATTTAAAATAGATTTCAGCTACATAATCTTAGAATCACGGGGGAAGCTGCTAGTTCTGATGAAGAAGGAGCAAAAAAGTTTATTGAAAGTTTAGATTCAATCATTTCAGAAGAAGGCTACATACCAGAACAAATTTTTAACGTCGATGAGACTGCTTTGATTTGGGAACGTATGCCAGAACGTTCTTATATTCACCAAGAAGCGAAAAGTATGCCTGGATTTAAAGCCTTTAAAGATAGGCTGACATTGTTGCTCGGTGGAAATATTGCTGGTTTCAAGTTGACGCCGTTTCTAATTTACCATTCTGAAAATCCAAGATGTTTTAAAAATGTGAATAAACACACGTTGCCAGTTTATTACCGATCAAATAGAAAAGCTTGGATGACGCAACAACTTTTCGAAGATTGGTTTATCAATTTTTTTATTCCTGAAGTTCGTGAATACTGTTTTAAAAATAATCATCCTTTCAAAATTTTATTGGTATTAGATAACGCACCCGGACACTCATCTTATTTAGCTGATCTGAATCCTAACGTGAAAATTGTATTTTTACCGCCTAACACAACGGCTCTCATTCAGCCTATGGACCAAGGTGCCATTTTTGTTTTTAAAGCTAACTATCTCAAAACGACTTTTGCCCAAGCTATAGTTGCCACATATATGGATGAAGAGCTATCGTTGAAAGGTTTTTGGAAAAACTATAATCTTCTTCAATGCATAAAAAACATCGCTACAGCATGGGAAGCGTTAACTACAAAATGCATGAATGGCATTTGGAAAAAATGCGTTAAACGATTTGTTAATGCTGGTCACGACAGTGAAAGTGATTTAGAAATAATCAAAGAAAAAATAGTCTCACTGGCAAAAGAACTTTCTTTGGAATGTGAAATTGAAGAAGTCGAAGAAATAATTGAAAAAGAAAATGAGGAACTGACAAATGAAGAATTGATTGTTCTTGAAGAAGAAAAAGTAACAGAAGAAATGAGGGCAACAGAAAAAAGTGTGGCAGAAAGAGCAGAAGTAGAAAAGGATGTGCAAAGGATTTTCAGCACCAAAGGATTAGAAGAAGGCTTATTGCAAGTCAACAAAGTTCTTGCACATTTTGAAAAAAATGTATTCTAATGTTGAACGTTTTGCAAAAATTGAAAGATTGGTTTTAGATGCTTTTCGTCAATATAACGAAATTTATGAGGAGAGACGCAAAAATACCGTTCAAACAAAAATGACTACGTTTCTGAAAAAAGAATCTCCTTCATTTAGCTCTGCGCTCAGTGAAGATCTGGAAGGCTCGCATCTATTCACAAGCGAAAAATAATTTTTATTTGTGATGTGTCCAAATAAAACTGTTTTTAAATTTTTGACTTATATTTTTTACATTTTTTGTAAACATAAACAGCATAATATATATACATATATAAAGGTAACACATAATATCTTCATGTACTATAGTGAGTGAAAATATCTCAAGAATTAAAAGAATTTCGAGGCATAAATATTAAATATAACTACAAAATGTAACTTTAACTCTGACATGTACCTCCTCGACTTACGTCCAGTTCGCTTTACGACAGGTTATTCAGAACGGAACCCCCTCGTAAGTCGACGATTACCTGTATTATTATATAGCTCTGACATCGTTTGTAAAATATTTTTGATAGGAATTTTATAGCAGCTTGGCATGATGTTTGACTCGAAAGTCTGCATTCCCTCTTTTATTCTCTTATCTTACATTATCATGTATTCGAATGATCATTACATCCTATAATGCGATCATCATACATGTTTTATAAACAAGCACCAACTCTTACTTATAGAAAATTATTGGGGGCGAAGGTCATTTTCGCCCCCCCCCCCCTGAAAACACATTGGGAGGAGGTCCCCCCTCCCCCGCCACCGGATGTGCGCCCCTGTAGCCTCGCTGCCCGGTTGGTTGTTAGTTTTAGCACCCTTCAAAATTCAAATCATCAAAACTGAAAAATACAAATTGTAAGCTGCATTCACAACTTTATCGATACATTTTATGGTCAAGAGCCCACCCCTCTCAATTTTATTTAAAGCACTCACCCGCCCATTTTAGTTTTTTAGACCAAGATAAAGTAGCCTATTAGCGTAGAAAAATATTTTTTTCTTTTAACAGTCTTTTGTATTTTTAATGCACATTTTAGAAATAGACAGTTTTTGCAAGTAAATGAAATATTTTTAAAATTTATATTCAAAATTTCGTTATCTTCTGGTTCTTACGCTAAGTTTTGTTTTCCATTATTATTTTTAAACTCTTTATTACAGATATTTAATGTTATTCAAAATTTCGTTATCTTCGTGATTCTTACGGTAGGTTCTTTATCTTTCAATATTTTTTGAAACTCTTTATTATAGATTTTTAAGATATTTAATGTTTTCAAGTTTTTCACATGTCTTTTGAAATTTTTTATTTAAAATTTTAAACTATTAAATCATCTTCCTTTACCTCTAGTTTCTTTCGGTACGTTTTCTATTTCAAATAGTTTTTTTAATTTTGTAATAGCGATTTTACATATTTGAAGTCTTCATATGTTGTTTTAAATGCTTTTGATCTTTTTATTAAAAATTCGGTATATTTTGTTCTCTTTAGTTTAAAAGTCAGACCCATTTTTCTATAAAAAGAGATTTACTAATACGCAGAATTTTTCTAACAATCTTTAATACAATTTTGGCATTCATAAAACAATGGATATTTTCTTTTGGCTTAATTCTCCTGGAACAAAATTTGTCGCAAAAAATCACTTAAATTAAGGAAACCTCCAAAAAAAGTCTCAAAGCAAAACTTGTGAATGAAACTTCTATTACTAATTCATTTAACCCTTTGAGGAGCATAATTTTGAAGATTAATGGCTTGCTTTCTTTTTCAATAGACTTGTATATATTTAGCTCATACGATTTTCATTTCTTCAGACATTGATCTCACACGGTCCTCAAAGGAATAAACATGGCTTATGTTCTTTCCAAAATATAAATAAGGCTTTCAATTCTTCTCACAAAGCCCTCATTTCATATGACAGTAGGGATGGACCGAACGGGGGATGGTGCAGGGATGGACCGAGAGGGGGGATAGGGGGGATGTATCCCCCCCCCCCCCCACCAGCAATCTATTCAAGAAAAATTAAGGTTGGAGTCCACCCTAAAATAGAAACCAAAATTGATGAAGTCATTGATCGATTTTCAAAGCAAAAATATATGTCTAAACCAGTGACGTAGATAAAGATAGACTAAGGCACAAGAGGCCGTACCCACACAAATACCTCAGTCATTTATAATTGTTTCTTAAAAATTTCTTAGTTTTACTGATAAATAGTTCAGTAGACTCTATGATGATTACTATATTTCAGCCGTTTTTGAGTACCTGTCCTTAAAGTCTCTACTTGAGCCCCTGCCCTTAAATAATTCTCTGCACGTCCCTGCTCCCCTCTACCACTGAAAATTATATACTTCTAAAACCGGTTATTATTCTTGTTGTAGCAGATTTAAAGCCCCCCCCCCTCCTTTCCCACTCCTACTATAAACTTTTAGATGCAACCCTGTAAGACAGGTATAGGTATATTGAAAAAGAAGTGAGAAATTATTTGAAGCGAAAGCGAAGATAAAACATCTTGCAGTATGATTGAATAAGTATATCAGTGGACGTGGATTAAGTAGTAATTTGTGCAAACGAATAATAATAATAATAAATAGAGCGTTGTGCTCATTTCCCAGATCAACTTCATTATTAACCACATTCACCCACTTTAAATCAGCTGAAATGAAAGAAGGAGTGCGTGTATGCGACTTTTCATGGCATCACCACGACAATCATTCAATCGCAGTGTCCAAGACGCAAATCTCTTGATCTCTTTTAATTACAAATACAGCATCATCATTTAATCACTGATTTTTAATTAACAATTCACTTTTGCATATTCGATGCGCTGCAAAGGATACTGAAATCGTTCTCATCACAGATTCCCAGGGATAAGAATTTGTGGCTAGGTGCACCTTATCTCTCCATTGCACAGCCTTTTCATATGCCTTCTTTTAGAAATAGAGAATTGATTAGTGAGTGTTAGCGATATAGATCAAAGAAGTTAGAATATATAGGAAATAGATTTAACTAAAAAGTTTAGTATACATTATTCATAATAATTTAGCTTTATAATAATACCTTAAAACTGCGATATTTTTCGATAAATTTCATTTTTTTTAAAACTAAGATTTGCAGTCATGTAAAATATAAATAATCTTTTTGGTACTTTAGTCAAAAAAAAATTATTACAAAGTTAAAAAAATGGCCAAAGATACATTGTTTTTTATAAGCATTATTTTTTTCCGACTTTCATATTTTTTTCATCTCCGTTACTTAGGTCCTTGATTTCAAAAGTTCGGGCGAATCTTACCGTTAGATGTTAAGGGTCAGTTTGCTCCGACCGATTTGAACGGGACCATGATCAGGTCTACAAATATAGTTACGTGGTTATCGGCATAAATTCCTCTTCAAAGATGACCTCTTTCAAGACACTCTTATGTCAAAATTGGACTTATTTAATCTTGAAAGTTCCGTTTTTTTATTTTTACGTTTTAAATTTAATGGCACATCTTCACATCAAATTTTTATTTAAAATACTTAATTCGATTAGCGCTTATGAAAACACTTGATGTTATTTTCATTTGTATTTGTATAGCAGCAGTGGGTCGCGTGAAAAATAAAATGGGTCGTGACAAAAAAAGAAAGGACATATAAATAGTCGATGCTAAATAAATGAACGTAGTGATCAGAGTTTGTCTTATTACCCCTAAGTATTATGGGTGCGATGCAAATTGTGGTTCTTGCTATGGGTCGTAGTAATAAAATGCTGTTCAAGTGTAATGTTCGTTTTTTCCGTGGGTGTGTTTTCATTGACAAGGCACTGATGTACCGCTTATGTCAAACTATGAACAAATTGGCACCGATGAGGAATCGAATCCAGACGCTTCCGTGCTGAGTCCATCATCTCAACCAACCTGCCATGCAAAGGAACACCTACCCAAAACATCTTCCCTAACTGAAGTGCAACTATTCCCTTACAAAAGAAAGGTTGTTTGATTAAAGTTTACATTGGTATTCTCAAAAATGATAGAATACGATAGGTTGGCTGGTAGGCCCATTTCTACATTGACTGGTGTACTTAGCACAAATGCAAGCTAGGGAAGATGTAAATTAGGGGGCCCTTTTGTTGTGATACGACTTCAAAACTAAAATATACCGGTATGTATGTGTAAGTAAGTTATCATGCAAAATAATAAGACAAACTGTAGAAAGCATTATTACACTATTTTAGAAGTCAGCTTTTTAAATAAAGTCAAATTCACAACTTCTGGTACGTTTATTTCTTTGCGCGCAGAGCACCTACACTTTTTGCCATCTACCCCTTTTTACTATTCCTCTTTCCACGGAGTCTTTTTCTTTGAATTCGACACTGCTTTATGTGCATGCAATGTCAGAGGTCTAACTGCTGCGCTTAAGTGTGTTGAAGAGTCAAAGTAGAACCTAAATTCAGCATTTGAGCCGTGGCGATCCAAATCTACCCAAACATCGAGTTCAAAGAGAAAAAAGTAAAGAATAAATGAAATTACCAGGAAAACGTAAGGTGCACACTACTTTTATTGCTACGCATGGACTAGTCGTTAATTTTAAGTAAACGCGAAGAAAGAGTGCGCACGATTCGCCTACTTACCAGCAGCAGCAGCAGGAGCAGAAGCAAACCCCTCCGCTTCGCCTGAATGTAAACCAGATGTTTCGCGCTGGATGTGCTAGAGTCTGAGCATGTTACAAACATTTCATCATCTCCCTTGTCAAAAGTCATCTGCAGTGCGCTTCAGAAGTTAGCGAGATAGAGAAGAAAATTACTCTTCTTATTTATATGTATATTTAGTTTTGTGAAACTAACAGTGTATGTACTACACGAAGAAAGCATAGAAGGCTTCGTGGAGGGAGTGATATTGCTTTCTAAGCCTTTCAAACACTGATTAATCATTTCATAAATCGCCAAAGATCAACTCATCAACCAACCGCATGGGCCAAATCAACGTTATCCATATTACTTTTTTACTTCGTCTAAACAAAAAGACCCTATTATAAATTATATGAAAAAACGGTTGTAAAAACGTAAAAATTGTTGTAAAAACGGCATTGCCTAACCATATTTTTATCTTCTGGTACTTGTAATTATGTTGTAATAAAATGGCTTTTGATTTTTTTCGCTTTCCAACCCTAGGAAGCCCAGGAAATTTGCCTACTTAGAAAGCATTGAATTGACCGGTTTAAAATTGTTTACAGTTTTTCCCTTAAAATCCAAAAATTATAAAACTTTTAAAATATTTATTTATTTTTTTTAAATATCATGTGAAAATAATGCATAAAATAAAAAATTAAAATAACATAAAACTAAAAATATTTTAGTTGAAAGCTTTTTTTGGCTTGTGTATTTTTTAGAGGCCTTTTGAAAGGGAAAAACGAACCATTATATTCATTTTGGGAGGAAAAATATGGGAAGAAAATCTTTAGAGAGACTGTTTCAAAAAACAAGTTCAAAAACATTCTTAGGTATATAAGATTTGATGATCTTAGTACGAGGATTTCTAGAAAGCAATCAGACAAATTTGCTCCCATACGCGATTTATGGGAATCAGTAATGAAAAACTGTGAAAAGCTTCAAACTAGATTTTAACGTTACTCTTGACGAGAAGTTATTTCCTTGTAGGAGTAAGTCTTCATTCATACAATATATGCCATCTAACCCGGGCAAATTCGGTATCAAGATTTGGATAATTTGCGATACAAAATCTTATTACATTCTAAACTCTTATCCATAGGTAGTAAAAGAAGAAAAAATTGGTTTGTTGTGAGAAGATATCGTCATGAAGCTGATTGAACCATATAAAAATCGAGGATTGAATGTCACTGTTGATTATTTCTTTACAAGCTTGTATTTATCACGAAAACTTCTACGACAGAAAACTACTTTAGTAGGAACTATGCGTTCTAATAAAAAAGAAATTCCTACTGAAATCAAAATGGATAAAAGAGATCAGCTTTATAATAGTAAACATGCTTTTACCCTCGATGATAATATATCTATCTCTATTATGTTATAAAGCTAAAAAATTAAAGTGTTGTACATGTTATCATCTATGCATGATAAGATTGAAATAACGTCATCTGTAAAAAATAAACCAAACACAGTTTTGCTTTATAATTCCACAAAATGCGGAGTTGACACAGCAGACGAATTGTTGAAAACGCACTCCACTAAATGTACCACAAAAAGGTGGCCTTTATCAGTATTTTTCAATTTGACGGACATAACCTGTCTCAATTCCTTCATAATCTGCACAAAACATGAAATATTTACGTCAAGAAGAAGAAAGTTTCTTATTCAATTAGGAGAAAAACTTTATGTGAAGATAGTATAAATCGAAGAAAAACAAATTCTCCTAATTTACTTATCGCCAGATCTTCAACAAATGATGATGAAAAAGAAACGTGAAGAACAACATGAAGAAAAATAAAACAAAAGTAAGTTGATATAGTTGTTCGAAATACATTTGTGGCAGTTGTCCGGTAAAAGTTTGTAAAAAGTGCATTTCGAAAGAATGAAGTCTATTTGAAAGTGATATTTCTGAGTTAATAATATGTATGCAGTGTTTTTTAATAAATTTTTAAAAAGTTTTTGACTGTTTTCCATAATATGCAGAAAAGTTCAATTGACCGGTTTGGGCTTTCTAGATATATTTTGAATTAGTGATAAGACCTTCATCAACCAAGACAAAATTTTCACTCTATGTCGCAGGGGACATTTTTAAATTTAGACCTGCAAAGTATCCGCTAAAATTGATAAATTTTTTTTTGCAATGTTTTAGAATGAGCGTAACGGTCAATTGACCGGTGTGGGCTACCTAGGGTTAACGAACTATTTTTGTATCTTATGTGTATATCTATGGACTCAAAATTTCACAAAAATTAAGCGGTTAATCGATCGGTTAAAAGATATTAGGCAATGAATTAATAACCGGTTAAGGAAAACAGGATTAATCACAATCACTAATAGATATCATGAACACATTTGCAGAGAAAATTCTTGGTAGGAAGAATTTTAAAAAGAATATTTTGTAATTCGACCACCAATATTTTTAACACATCTACCCATGTTACTTTTAGGTTATTTTTACTTTAAATTCGTCCTTTACACAAACTTTGAAAAAGAAGACACTTTACGTGCTTTAGAATAAGTGCTATTAGATATCAAAAGTGACTTTTAACTGCCCTAGTTATGACACTATGAACAAAATAGCATTTGAGTTACCTATTCACAATGGCGTATTTAAAGGAGGCATGCACTATGCCTCCCCTCTTCTCAAAGAGTAGTCAAATCTATAGTTACCATTTTTACTTCTTAATTGTCTTTTTAGTTGGAAATTGACTTTTTTAAGTCCTAAATTGTTTTTTTCAATTTTATTTTGTATTTTAGAAGGTGCATAATTAAAAAAAAGACATTTTAGAACTAAAAAAAAGATAATTTAGAAGTAAAAAAGCTATATATTTTTAAATGATGAATTTTTTTATATCAATTTCAAAAATATCCCTCCAAAATTTTTGCTCCCCCCACCCCCAGTAATAACACAACTATATTTCCCTCAGTGATGAATTTATGTACAAAAAATTAGGGATAGAGGCTGTCTAGTTTTCACAGCCTATATTTTATATTGATCTCTATAAAAAGTCGTAATAATAATTATTAAAAACAAAAAAAATTGGGGGTAAATTCATTCCCTACATATACATTATATACGTTGTAACAATTTTTCAATTCAACACTTATGCATGCATAATAAAAATTTTAATCAACTAATTTTCTTGTAAAAATAAGTTTCGTAGAAATTCTTTATTACATGCCCATTGAAAAATGAAGGCGATATTCCACAAAATAATTTGACCTGTTTTGAATCCTCAACCCTTAGCTTGCTTATAAAAAAGGCGTACTATGTTTTACACATAACATATATGATTATTATGAACATAAAATTTTATGAGTTCCCTTATAAGAAAGAGAAAAAAAACTATAAAATAAATGTTTTATTTATGCCTATAAAGATTTTTTATGGCTACAAAGGTTTTATTTTTTCGATATTTTTTTTAGTTTTGGAAAATAAATTGAGCAGATCTTTTTCCGTCACTTATTAAATACATCTTTGTTATGGTAGTTAACATGCTAGGAAAGAATATATTAAAATATTTCATTTAATCTAATCTAAATATTATGCCGATTTATATGAGAATTGAAAGTAAATGGCGTCTGGCAGAGATCACTGTTAAATATAAGATTTAAAATAAATACGAATATGTTGCTGGACAGAAAGTGCCTTTAGTGATCTGAAATATTTGAAATTAAATTTGTAGAGTAGTATGAAAACAGATCTTTTGATCAATCTTTCTCTTATTTATGTTTAAAGAAACATAAAGATAAGGCTTGAAATGTCATTACAATTTTTGCAAGGAGAGACCAATCCCTCCTTAGCATGAATCTTCAACGAATGTGACTCAATTAAAGGTATTAAATAAATGTCGGAAGGAAATGGTGTTCTAGATACTTACGAACCCACCTAGCTAGTAGTTTTAGACGTTAACCGCAAATCTGATTGAAGCTTTTAGATATTTTGAAATCTTAAATGCTAACTGAGCCCAAAAATGAAACCTGCATCTTCAATTTGGTATAAAAATAGAGATTTTATTTAAATTTCAAAAATATTTCTGTAGATATTAGACGTAAAACGCACATTTGATTAACACATATTTCTCATCAATCAAAATTTTGATTGACATTTTCTTGATATTGTTTGCAGCATCTTTCTTTCTGCATTTACCTTTTTTGAGCAAAGATCAACAATCGCATTCATATAAAAGCATTGGGCGTACACAACTTACATAAATGTTGTATTTAGCTTTTAGAATACCATCAAGCTACTTGAAACTTCCTTATCCAGTTTAATTCTCTTGTTATCGCTGCCTCGCAAGATCCATGTTCTTCTTAAAATCCCCCAAGTAATTAAAATTTTTAATTATTTCAAAATTGCGCCCATTCAATGAAATAATTTTACTCACCTCTTCAGCACCATTAAAGTATCTATCACACCCGAAAGAAGCTTTTCTATATAGTTACTGATATCTATATCAGTATTCAATTCAGATGTATACCATTCAATGAAATTATTTTACTCTCTTCTTCAGCACAATTTAAGCCACAACACTCGAAATAAGCTTTTGCGTTTTCAACACTTATTGAGTATCCACCTCAGGTATTTTTTACATCTATTGAATTAAAACCAACCCCAGATCTATATGCCGCATGGCCATTTTCCTGATATTTCCTCTTAATCGATTCACTTCCAGGCCTTTGCTTTCTAGTCTACCAAACCAAGTTTTCACCTTTGCTTTTAAATTTTCTTCCAAGTCTCCCATCAAGACCATATCGCCTGAGTAGAGAATTCCTGATGAAGACCAACTCTTACATTTTTGTTAATTTGTTCCATTACATCGTGAACAGCAAAGGACTCAGCACTGACCCCTGGTGCAATCCAACATTCACATCCAACCAACTACTACACCCAAACTTTGTTTTTACTTTAGTCTTTGTGAGTGGCAATCACTGCTCTAACAGTCCACTCTTCCTTCTATAAGTGGCCATCTTATCAAACCTCTAGGAACACTGTCAAAAGGTTTCTCTAGATCAGCGATCAAAAGTTCATTTTTTTCTTCGAAAGTTTTCTTGCAATAAAAATTACATCGGTTATTCCAACTCCACTTCGAAACCAAAGTCACTTTTCTCTGAGTCTTTTTTCCAATATCTTTTCTAAAATTTTAAAACCACTTTCTAGAAGCTTTATTCCCATATAAGAATGACAATTTAGGATAATTTCAGATAAACACCAATCCTCAGGTATTCTTTTTTCGGTCAAAAATGCAAACTTCTTTAGCAATTTCTTTAGTGGCTTTAATTTGATCTATTGTTACTTCAATTGGCTCTCCGGTTATTTTTCATTTTCAAAAGAGCTCTTTCAACTTCTTCTCTTCTTATTTTGTCTATGGGTCCATACACCAAATTTTTCTATATTCAGCAGATCAGTAAAATATTTCTTCCATCTTTTCACTATTTCAGGAGCATTTTTTGCTAATGATCCATTTTCCACCATAACCCAGTTGGATTTAGTTATATCCCTTTTTTCAATTTTCTCTGCTTCGCAATTTTAAAAATTTGTGTAGCTTTTCATTTATTTTCTTTACATTTAGCAATTTTTGAGCATTGATTTTCAATTTAATATCTTTGTTGCCTTTTCTATATTCTTCCTTCAAAATAGCTTTTCTAAAGAATTGTTCTATACAACTCTCGATTTTTGAATTTTTCTCTCTTGATTTTAATAGCAGTATCAATTTACTAGGCCACCACCATGTTTACTTTCTGTTATAAAAGCTTTTCTTTCTACCTAGAAAGTTCACAGAACTCTTACTCAATGCTAAGACAAGGATTCACATTTGCCTACCGTATTTGAAATAGCAAGTGCACTTTAGTTCACTAAAATAATTGAGTTTTTTTAATTTCCAAACATTAAATTTATTTCTAGCTCTATTGAGTCTTTTAATTTTTTTCTCACTAATCCAATCAAAAATCAGTAATTTATGTTGCTTTATACAATCAAATAAAGGTATCGTCTTAACGTTTTGCCTTTTTTTCTTGAAACGAGCCAATAAAATCTATCAATGACCTATAATCACCACTATAGTAAGCAATAAGTTTTTCATCACTATTTTTTAAAAAAATGTTAAGTATTACTTTCTAATATATTCATATTCGAATACTTTTTAAACGATTCACCCCATGTCTGGTGTGATCCGGGATATCAGAATAGAGAAAATGCATGGGTTTATACAAGTTTGACTGTATATCTATTTCAATTGAATAATTTTTACTGAACTATATTTTATAAGGAAAAATCTGGCACGTGACTGATATATCTGCCAAAATGAGAAATTTAGTTTGACAACCCTTCTTTAACTCATATATTTATTTTATACAAGGGAAAAGTATAATAAATAAAACCATAAAAAAACTAAAATGATTCAAATATCCAAGGACTCAGGATCTACCGAAGACAATAACTTTGCTTCATGATACACAAAAATGGATGAAACATATTTACAAAGGACATCAATCAGAAAGAATGCATAATTATTTGTGGCAATCTCATTACAAAAAGGCTTATATTTCTATGACTAAGGGCGCATGGTCAATTTGCAGTTTTAGCAAAATTAGCCGATATTGAGGACGCTTATGCTAAAACGTCATTACCATCTCCCCTACCACAAAGAATGAAAATACTATATATTATTATGTGGTGAAGTATTGGCTCAAATTACTGGCTATCCTTTCGCCCTTTATAAAAAAAGAAAATAAAACAGGTTCGTACGAACAAAGAATAAACTTTTATTTAACATGAAGTAAACATTTAGAAGGAAGTATTTAATTTTTAAATTTGCACAAAATGAAATATTATTAATTTTTGCATCAACAAGTCAAAGCAAAACACGTAGTGCTAGGGAAGAGGGATGTTGTGTTGTGGATGGGTGAAGAGCGCGTCGAGTAGGGACAAAGAGGATACACAGGAAATTAGGGTAATCGTTGAACCAACTTTTCGCGGTGGAGGAGGATAGAGAAAATTGAGACGCGCAAAGACTATACATTTGGATTGAACAGAATACATATAAGTACATACATACATATATATATACATGTGTGTGTATATCTCTGTACGTATAAAAAGTCAAAAGGGACGATTTCACAAAATGATATCAATGTATGCGAAGAAGTGAATAAAAAGAGTATTGGAGGATATAAAAATTTGTTTTGCTGCTCACATTGCTTTACTATTTCATAAATACGGTAAAACACAGAATACAAAAAACAGAATAGATTATGAAAAAAATATAATATAAATGTGTGGTGATTGAAATAAAAAAACAACACTTGGCATTTTAACTCTACTATTTATCATAAATAAATAAATAGATAGATCGATAGATAATAATAAACTTTTATAAAAAAGCATGAAAGAAAATATTACCTTTACGCTTAACATTTTTGAGCAAGTAAAATAAAAAAGCACCGAAAACGATTAAAATGATGAACTAAGCTAGCAAGGTGTCAGTCATCTACTTGAAAACAAATACCATAACAGTTAAGTACGCACTTACAATAAACAAATAATGAGGTATATTAACTACGCTTACACCAAGGTGATACATGCTAAAATACTGATTAAAAGTTCGTCGCTCGACCTTACAATCCAAGTACATATCACAGAGAGCATAGAAGAGGGATAGTGGGAGTGGAGTTTTGGGGATGGCGGCAAACATCCATTCCGTGTCCATTGCTAGATTATAATATAAGTGAGTACATACGAATGTTTGTCGTGAAGGTGGGAATATGTAATTAGTTCGGGATGCCTTATAAAAAAAACAATAATTTTAATAACGATATATACGTGCATGTATATGAATAAAGTATTACACAGAAAAGAATATTGTTGTAGGTGTTCATGCGAGGAACGAAGAGATAATTGTTTATTTCAAAAATGGTATAAATAAAATTTCAACAAAAAAATCAACCTATGAATATAAAAAATTGCATTTAATCTAACACTTTATCGTAAAAAAGTATGCTTTAGGTATAATAGATATAGATATTGTAAACTCTACATTTACTGTCTTATGAATAAATAAATAACTTTCAAAAGTAAAAAATAGTGACACACCATGCTAGACTATGTTATTACAATACTTTAATTTAAGACCAGGTTTAAAATAAAAAAATATAACAAACTCATAATAATAATAATAATACAATTAAACTTTGGAAAAAAGACTTACTCCACTTCCTTTAAAAAAAGCTATGCAAGGAAGGATGAATATAAAAAACGCAAAAAATATATAAAAAAGGGTGGAAAAATATTATTGGATAAAATCACAGCTACTACACCAACCGATAACATGATGTATAAAGAATTAAAGTTACGCGAAAATTTAAATACCATAAATACACCTTAAAATGTACGTATTAGCATTTGTTGTTTAATAATAGGTATTTATATACGTTTGCAAGTAAACTACTAACTACGTCACATAACTTCTCAAGATTAACTGAACAATTGCATATATATATATATATATATATATGTATGTATATGTGTGTGTATAGCTATGCATGTATATATTATAACAGATGGTAGGAAACAAGAAAATATTTCAATAAATACAAGTGTTTTAAAGAGAAAAACGATACAATGATGAAATTTTGCGAAGTAGAGAAGGAATGTGTACTTAAAAATCTTCGACACATATGTGTGCGTGTATTACTTATTGGCTAGTAGAGGGTAACAGAGAGAGATAGAGTATACACGCAACGAAGTTTACGATAGACTAGGGGATACAAAAATGCATAGGGTATAGCAATATTATTCATATTGAGAAATATGGCGCGCATTTTAATGAGATGGGGAAGATTATGAGATGTAAAACTACACTACAAAGTGAAAACTAAAAAGTGTTAGAAGAAAGGAACACGTATTTGGGTGATATCGATAAATTGAGATAAAGACTAAATGTATTGACAGGTATTTAAGAAACAACAAATTGAATGCTCTTTACAGGAAAAGAAGGAAGACATCTAAAAATTTATTAAAAAGAATTAGAGATGAAAATTTGATTTCAAGTGCTCATAAATATTTACAAAACTCTATTCAAAAAGATTTATCAACAAATTCCCTTAAAAATTGGTGGAGACAACAAAGTATTAAAAACTTATATTAATGGTTACATTTATATGCTAGTCTTCTATCACTCATTAGTCATTACTCACATACTGGCCACACTCATCTATTCTATCTCACACTCAGATACTGAGTCACTTTCAGGTAACGTTGTCTGACCTAATAAGAAAGAGTTCAGCAATTATTTTTATTGAAGTGTTATTAGAAACTTTGCTAACATTTGCCAGTTTAATGAAAGTATTTGCTTACCATATGTTATACTGAAGAACAAGCCTTTCTCTTAATGGTTTTGGGAACTTTTCAAACACAATTTTCCATTTTTCTGTACCATACTCGCTTTTGAAAGCAGTCAATATCTTAAAGAAATAAATAAAATTTAAAATAGCATAACATGATTATTAAATCTATATTAGAAAATCATCAATATTCGGGATTTTGTATACTGTAAATAGAACACATTTAAGTGCATGCATACACCCTAATAATTCATGAATCAAAACAAAAAACCAAAAACTTTATAAAAATTATTATATATTATTTGATAAAATAAACATGAAAAATTGCGTAAAAGTCTTTAAAATTATAAATATTAAAAATAAATTTTGCCTTTCAATGGCTGGTACAAATCGAGATCAAGTACTTCAAATTCTTATTTATCGTTTTTATAACTTCAAGTTATATTCCATTCATATTTTTATGCATACATTTCCAAATAATAATTTTCTTTCTTTGTAGAAAAGAATATTTTATAAATCCAAGGATTCTTGCTTTAATTAAAAATATGGATGCATGATAACAGTAGCGAACTTAATATAAGCAGCTTTCAATTATACAGAAAAGTTTCAATGTTGATCGAATTCATTGAAAACAAAATTCTTTCTTTAAAAATCGCATACGATATTAAATTACAGAAATGTTTAAAAAATCAGTTTATAAAAACGCCTTCACCATTCAATACAAGTAAACAAAATGTCGAAATCACGATTTTTAAACTCGCACTATACAGGGAACAACGCGATCTGGATGTAAATATAAATCAAGCCATTAGATCGCATCGTCGTTTGGATGAAAACGATTTCTTGATTTAAGACTATTTTATATCAAATATTTCTTGTTTCTTTTTTCTTGAAGTTAAATTTGATTCGGATAGTGTTATTTAAGTTTCCCTTTCACAAAATGAAAAGAAAGCAGAATTAAAAAAAAGTAAACAACACCTGGTAAATCATTTCTTTAAGATCTTTCCTGGGATTTGACCAAGAAGCAACAGCATCACAAAAAAAGAGAAAATGATTGACAATGCCATTTGGATTTAGAAACACAATTGTGCATATTCCTCGAAAAGCAGAATCTTTCTCGTCGTTATCACGAATGTTACGCAGAGATTCACACCTAGGAAATTATAAAAAAAATTTACAATATAGAGAATCAATAGTTGATCTCAGAAATAAAAAAAATTAAGGATATTTAAATGTCCCAAAAGTTGAAATTTCATAAATCAATAAATTTTTACGTTCTAACTCTGTGTTTTTCAAATATACTCTTGACAGCAATAAATTATTTCTCAGTAAATGGCAATATATTTGTTTATTCAGGATAAAAATAAATGATTTAGTCTATTAAAAGTTAAAAGTGAGCCCGTCGCACAGCTGCCCGCAATTTCACTATCAACATAAAAGTGTGTCAATCTAACCAAATATTTTGAATGCAGAAAATTCTAATATATTTTAACATTAATAGAGATTTCATATTAAAATTTTAATGTATACTTTTATTGTATAAATAAATGTAGCTAAATTTTGTCAATATTTCAAATAACGCATTTTCAGCCACCCTTCCCTACACGTCATTTCCAATGTGAGTGCTATTCCGAATGCATTTGAAGAAAGGATGCTAAAATAAGCCTTTACAAATGGAGTACTCGCAGTTTATACGGTTAGTTCTTACTCGCAGTGTATTACGAAAAACAATCAGGAAAGTAAAACTTAGAAAAAGAATATTTATAACAATCATGGAAGGCAGGGATGTGAAGAGTATTGTTGGACGGGTAGGAATTCCCCGTGGAACACCACTGTGTATCATAATTAGGAAACTATTTGTGTAAACAGAAGGAATTATCAAAAGCAAATTACCATGCATAAAGAATATGGCCTCATACTTATGCAGACTTTCGAACTTTTAGGAATGGCTTACTAGTCTGTATATTAAGGTTATGACATTTTTAATTTTATTTTCCTTTGTCAAATATAAATGAACAAGAAAAAAATTGGTTGATTTGATGCGATTTTTAAAAGAGATCACATATCAAAATAAAAAGAGTTTAACATAAAAATAATAAAGGATAAAATAGGAAATTGTAATTATTTTGTATTTACAAAATAAAAAATATCATTAATTCACATTGGATGAAATAAATCTAGGCCAAATCTTTTATTTTTTTGCAAATATGATTCAGATTTTGAAGGCATTTGATTTCACGCTCTGCACATTGATTGGCTCTTGGAATATTTGAAATTAAATTCGTCTTGATTCCAAAATACTTTCATTAAAAGACATGTTAAGATAAAGATATGCCGTATTTTCACTTCCATTACCGTGAAATCACAAGTAATTTTTTTCAAAAAACATTTATGAAGTGTAATGTATAACTTATTTATTTTAACCACTTCGAACTCCTTGACATAAATGTATACACTATCTATTAGCCCATCCCCCTTGAAATCGTTTTTCGCACCGTGCTGAGAGCCTAGCGAATGGAGTGGTCCTAATAATTTGTGTATCATTTTTAAGTGTATGGTGATGAATTAGTTGTTAAGGATGTCTGAAGATTTGAATACGGCCTTCAGACAAGAACTGTTCTTTAGATCCAGCTTTAAAGAACATAGGATAAAAAAGAAGATACCATGGTTGAATAAATTTGCTGAGGTGAGGAGCAACATCTTCCGGACAAACTAAAGAAATTCTGCCAATGGTTATGGCTGAAATAAAAAAAAAAGGTTATGAAGAAAGATGATGAATGGCATCAAGAAGTAACCTGTATTTTCTAGAAGCGTCTTTGGAGAATTTGACTTTTCAATAACATCGATCAACTGTGGAAGTATAGAATTGACAAAAGGTTTCATATCTTTGTCTGTTTTTATAAAGAGAAATTTTATATTGAATTGTAAAACACAAATTCGTTATATCAAACATAAAATGAAAATACTAATCAACACTCTCTCTTGAGATCAAAATGAATAAATTAAGTTTCAAAGGTTGTTATGTGCTCTGGCGATTAACAAACCCAATTCTTAGAAAGGAGAATTTTGGCCATAGAACAGAGCATATATGAAAACAAAAAATAGAAGATGGGTGGAGAAAAGGAAAGGAATTAATTGAAAAAGAAAGCAGGACAAAGATTTGTAAGGAGAGGGGAAGAAGTGCATGCCTAAAATATATAGTCCTGTTAAGTTTCAAAGAGATAATTATGAAATCAGGTTCTAAAATACTTGAAAACAAAAAAATGCTGAGCTTAGCTGAATTCTTTAGTTTTTCAGTTATTCACTGGTTTTAGGTCTACGTATGTAAATAAAAAACAGTTTTACATCCAATGCCATTATTTTTATTTAACATGTCGGTATAACAACATACGCAACAAGTATCAATGAGTAATTATTATTATCTAACTCTTTTGAAATAAATTTTAAATCTCAATAATAGAGCATCTTCAGGAGTAATATTTAAAAAACTTTTATCATTTTGGCAGCAGAAGAGAGAACAAGTTTTTTAGTTATAAGAAATGCTATTAATCTGATTGATTACGCATTAATATACTACTAAAGATTTCAGTCCTATTTTGTTGATATGAACTAGAATTCCTCCATCTGCCAATCGTTTAATACATTTTAAACACTCTGTTTCTTGTTATTTTTCTTTTAAATATTGCCGCATATTTAATTTGACTTTAAAAAAACTGATGTGAAAAATAAAAAAATTTTAATTCTCAAAAAAAACTGAATTATAAAAAAATGAGAGGCATTTTTAATATTAAAAAAAATTATTTAGATTTAACCTAAAATGAAATATTTAAAATTGATTGAAATTAAAACACCCCGTAATTACCACTAAAATATTCCAGGTTTAGACTCCTAATCTGGGCGATTGCATTTTCTGCTTTATTCTGGGCTGAAGTTTTTATCAATATCGAGTTTGTATATAATTCGATCTAATACATATAACATAAAAAGTTCATTTTAGTAACTTGTGTTGATATTTTAAGAGTGTTTATGTAAATTGAGTAATTTTTCCATAATTCAAGAATTGACTTTCTTTAAAAGTAAGAAATACACAATATTTAAAACTATTATAAAGTTCTACTTCAAAAATATTTGTGTGAAAAGTTTATAATTGTTTTTTCAAATGTTGAATTTTAGAATGTATATGAATTTACAAGTAATAATTTCATTCTTAATAAATCTCATCCTAAGAGTTATGCTTCCTCTTATCGAGATTCAATTGTACAAGCTATTACATAAATTATTATATACCCATTCAAAGTTGCTCCGATTAATAATAAGCCTATCCTCTATTCTAGATCAAAATATTTTCTAACATCAAACGAAATTTATTTTAGCAAAAATGATACAAAATTAGAAATTCAGTCATTTTTATTCAATATTTTGTTAAGAATTACAGCTGATCTAAAAAGAAAGAAAACATGGATATACATAAAAAATTGAATAACTGGTGGTATTTAAGGAAAGTAGAATATGTGTTAAAAATATCATTTTGAATTTATTATTATCTCTTTGACATTTTTGGTCGTGTTAAAAATGATCATATTTTGCGTGTGTGAATTCCGATTCAAATATATAGTTTAAAAATTGGGATGACATTAAATTCTTGTACAGATATTTCATTGCTCAAATTCGGATGCAATAAGAATAGCTAATTGCACAAAATACAGCTTGTGGTTGACAACGATTACAGAAAGAACCTTTAGAAGACATAAAAGAACGAAAAGAGAGACCGAGTTTGAGAGCCAGCTCGCCTATCGCCCAAGTAGAATTATTGCATACAGAAATCAATACTGGATTTAAATTGACAGTAAGAGCGGGAATCACATCATCTAGAAAAGAGTTAAATGTAGGTAAGAAATGTCGTATTTATGCGTTCGCAAAAAGAGTAAAAGAGTGCTAAAAATTTATACTTATGTATGGCTTGATCTGACAGAAGCAAAATTTCGAGAAATCTCCCAACAAAGCGAAAGAACTTTGTCGAACTTCAGGGGAAGAATCCTAGATAATGCAGAAAAATAAATGAAATTGTTATCATTACACAAAATCTATTATTTATATTAGGATATGTCGCTCAGCTCATTTGATCCAACGGTCAATATTTGACTCATAGACAATTTCGTGATTATAAGGTAAGTTTATATCAAAGTAATTAATGTCTTCTGCATAGGCCATTTGTTAATGCGAAATGTTAAATTATTTAGAACAAAAGCCAGGTTCAAAAAGTGTAATCTTCAAAAGATCTTGTTTTTAAAGATAACGTATTAAATGTCGTACCTGCATGCATTGTAGAAGAAGTTGAATAATGTTGGAATTGATGACGTAGTAAAGGATGTGTTCCCCAATGCCTTCCGTGATACCACTGAGTAAATCTAACGCCACGATGACAAAGTCTTTGTCAGGAGCAGAGAAGTCCTTCAAGTTTTGATTAAACAACTGAAAAAGAGAAATTAATTATCGATTGAGAAGTATAGAAAACATCTCAGAAAGGATATCGCTTTAGAGAAATAGGTGATTTGTTCAATAACCATTTCCTAATACACCTATAAGGTATCGTCAGGAATTTGAAAGTTAATCAAATGTGAATGTGGAAGCTAATGTAATAAAGATGCATGCTATAATGTCGATTTTAAGTAAACTGAACAAGGGACAATCGATAAAGAAATAATAGCCTGATACGGAAAGAAAATATAGTGAAGAAAAGGGAATTTGTAGGATCGTTTATCATCATCATTCTATTTTAACAGCCATGATTAATCCAAGCAAGCGGGGGTGAGCAGAATCACCAAAGATGACAATTGAACAAGTTAATTCAAGTAATCTTGATTTTGCGTCTCCAGTACGGCCTCCCTTTTTCATCACCTAAACTTTTCATATCCTTCTTAATATTTTCCATAGTTACTACCAAAACTTAATTCTAAAAGCTCGCCACTATTTCTTCTGGGAACATGTCCAAACCACTGGGGTCTTTGCTTTTTATAACCTATTTGTATGATCGTATATTCTCTATATAGTAAGCATAAATAAGAAAAGAGATGATTGGATAAATATGCTGTCTAGGGAATAACTGGGAGATATCAATTGTGCTGCATGGTGCAATATTCCCTTCTAATAAATGCACCACTTCAAGATATATTAGACAAGATTCTTTGCTGCAAGTGTGTAATATTGCACACTTGTAATATATGTAATATATTGTAATATATGGAAAGCGTAGTTAGATAGGAAGTTGTAGACAGCTGGTCTAACGGGTAAAGTGAAGGGTAACAAAACTTATTGATTGGTCGAGAACCAAGTAAAAATATCTGAAAGATTTTTCACAATCTTCGACTGAATATCAAATTACTAGCGTGTTTCATATTAATTGAAAAGCTTCAAAATTATGCAAACTTCAAATTGTTGAAGATTTTCCACAAACAAAAACGAACACATTAAATATTGATAGCGGTGGAACAATTAAAAAATTAACGTTCACTAGGATCATTAATATCGACTAGCCAGAATTATGTAGCAATCATCACGATCTTGACCCAAACTGAGTTTATAACTAATTTTTATGGGAAAAACATTTGTCCTAAAGCGAAAAAGTTTTGGAATTTTTTTATGCATATTATTATAATAATAGAGACTATTATAAAACTTCCTATATCGTTTGAATAAAAATTTCAGTGATTTTTAATTAATTAGTGATTATATGAAGGCATTATATTTATATTTTTGGCCAAATTTTGTAACAATCAATTATTATTCAAATACTCGTGAAGAGTAGGATAAAGTTCTGAGCATTCTAGCTTGAATTAAGATTTAATAGTACTAGTAGATAATATTTTGATGAAAGTCAGGTGCCTATTTTCAATTGATCGTAAAATTATTGTCAACTGCTGGTGAGAAATATTTTTGCGATTTAGGCAGGCACGTTTATTTAAAATGCATACGATGGATTGCTTGAAATTTTCTTCAATAAGCACAAGACAGCGCTTATAAACGGGTTCGGTATATGGGAGGAAGCCTTCTTGAAGAGCAGATGCGATACAAGAAAGACACTAAAAATAAGAAATAACTAAAGTAAAGGAGTTCAAGTATTTGGGAAGAAAAGTTGTACTTCTAGAAGTGGAAAAAGATCTTTGGAATCATTCGAGATTGTATTCCACTTGCTTATCAACGGTGGCATCAAAAGATTAACATACTCCTTAAGATAGAAGCGAGCTTAATCTCAAGATTATTTTAGAAATGAAATAAACTTGACATACCGGCTTGTTGAGACTGTTTCCAACAGAGTCTGCCAATGTGCCGATCGCATCATAAAGGATTAAGAGATTTTTGCGCTGAAATAATAAATGAATACAAGAGATAAGATTTTAAGAGAAGACAAAAAATTTTACGTATCTAATACATTTATTTATTGAAATTTGAACACACCTATTACTTTGAATTTTTTCAAAAGTACAGCTTTTTAATACATGCATTAAATGAGATTTTATAAGAAAAATTTTAGCTTCAAAAGGTTATTGTTAATCAAGATCGCATGGAACCGTTTAATGTATCATTTCGGTAGTAGAGAAAAAAATATAAATTGTCATTAAACAAATTGAATGGAAACAGTTAAAAGAGTATAATAAAAAAGTATCTATAAAAGTTATGTTTTGTAATTGGTGAATTGGTTTCTAACAATGCAAATTACTGGCAACTTCGCCAATCATGAGTTAAATCGATTCGTGTTAGTCGTGTGTTTTTTTGCAAAAATACCCAATTTAGCAGGTGTTTTTTGAAAAAAAAGTTTAATTTTATTCTTTACACATGAGACAAAAATGAAAAGTTTTCGTTCATTGACATGATTCTCATTCATTATTTTTCTGATATGATTGCGAGTCCTTTTTCATTATTTTAAAACTTTTGTCTAAATGTAAAAAAATTCCAACTATCAATTTTTAATTTTTTGGGGCCAATTATAAAAAAATACAAAATATCTATTTTAAACATTTAAAATATTATAATTGAAAATATAATTGAACACCTCACGTTTTAAGTTGTAACTTTAAAAGTGACTAAACATGTAGCCATTTGGTTAAAATACGATTGTATATTCATTCGCTATTTAAAGGTTAAGCGATTGGTTAGCCTGTAGTTCAGAGAATAATGCATAACCTGGGGTTAATATACGTTTTCCTACTATTAATAAAACAAGAGGAAAGTTAAACTTCCTTCAGCAAATTAAAAAAAAAATAGGTGAAATAGTACAGTGTCTGACTGTAATCAATGAGAAAAAAAACATCATTTTACAAACAGTATCATCGATCACATGATATAAATCATCATCAACAACGATGTTACATTCGTTATCATCACATTCTCATATACTTGATTCTCAAGCTATACATCGTCATCATCAACGAAATGATATATACAATTTTAAACAAGGACCTCAACAACAATACTTAATTTGTATATTAATGGATGAAAACTTGTTTTTACAAAGCAAATACACTCCGCAATACAAATCTTTCAGTAATGATTTTTATGGAGTAATTATTATAATGAACCAGTTGAAATAAACTTGTAAAAGAGGAATAGAAAATTGGCCCCAGGTTCAGGAAGAGGAAAAGATAAGATTTCTTTCTTACTTGATACTTATCAAAAGCAAAAACGAGAGTGTTGACGATGAAGTCGAGGTATGGACACAAGTCACTACACGCCACTTCCTCAAGACTAGCGAATGCAGAACAAGCTGCTTCTTGAACGCGCTTGTTACTATCCAAAATGAGCTAGAGAAAATTCAAATAGATAAATCTGAAAGTAGTAAGGCGATAGGCATACTTTCAATAGGCCTTGGACCACAGGGTTCAGATAAGTTTCACTTGGCTGGCTCACGATCCAATAGGAATAGCGAGAAAGGGTCCAGCATGAAATAGCCCTAACCAAAACTTTCTTGTCTGTCAAGCACTGATTAATCAGGTACGGAACAAGTTCGAACAGGTGATTCTCCAAACCTGTTTCACAGCCTAGTTAAAACATTTTATCAGTATTGTAACAACGTGCAAAGCTTTTTTCAAAAGTTATCATGCTATCAGGAATGGTCCGTTCCAAACAAAAAATGAAGCATTAAATTTTTATATAGATAAATAACATGCAGGAAAAATAGTTTAAAAATATGTTTATGGTCGCTTGCGTGAGCTTTCAAAAGGAAGCAAAATGCGAATAACTAAAAATTAACTGTGCTAAAGACAAGCTAACTTATTCGTTGACTTTTACTGCCACGGTTACGAAGTCGCGTTTTTACGTATGTTAAAAATAATGAAAAATGAATAGTTTATTTTTGCAAGCATCATCTAGGCCATCTTTAGTCTGAGTCGGAAGTGGACTGTTGGTGTTAAATTTATTGAGTTTTTAAGTACTTGGAGTTCGTATCGGAGTCAAATCATTGTGAGTACTAGAATTGGGATATTTTCTCTCCCACTACACAACCCTGATTGCTGCAATTATTTTTAGATTGCTTACAAAAGGCAGATACATATTCTTGTTTTTAATGTAACGTATGGTCGTAGCTAATTCTTGAATTAATAAAACATGAGTGTATATTCTAAAATTTATAATAAAAAAATTTATTATGTTCAAAAAAAAGCAGGTGAAAGACAAATGTATACCTTTATAGATTTGGATAACCGCTAAATATATTTTTAATAAACAAAGAAAATCTGTTATAAAGAATTGAAATCTGAAACTCAAGGAATTCATAGAAGTTATTTGCATTTTGTCATTTTAGATGATATAAAATAAAAAAGATTACACTAAATTAAAAAAAGCGGTTAACATTTTTTGACCCAAATTTTAAACGGAAGAAATATTATATTCAAAATAAGAATATTAAACCACAATATTCTTAAGTTTTATATTTAAATAAAATCGACTTTATTACCCAATCAAAAACATCCAAAATCAAAAGATTCAAAAAATGGGTGTCACAAAGTTAGCAAGCATTTATCCAAAAATTATGTGCAATAAAATAGTCATATATTGAAAAATTTGAGAAGTCATACTCGAATAATTTTTAGCAGTTGTATTTAAATGTGTGTTTCAAAATTTGCATAAATTTCTTGACTTTCTGAATTTTGGTTAATTTAAATAAAATATTTTAGTTTTTTAGTTAATTTAATATTTAATTTAACAAGATTTCAGCAATTTATACGTTTATGTATTTAATTTTACGCTATTTTCTAAAAATAGTCATGCATTTTTTTCGAAAACATTCTTTTAAGGTTACGATAACGAAAACGAGTAACCCGCATACTCCCCCTTATTCTTACCAACACATTTAACCCTTCAGTCAAATATTTTTTTAAGTTTCAGAAAAAATTTTTTGCATAAAAACAAAATTTTTGATTAAAAAACAATAAATACCTAATAAAAAATACAGACATTTATTACAATAAAATAAAGCATTTTTATGCTCAGCTTACTTCAGATAACTTATCCATTGGTTCCTCATCACTTTCAAAATGAGGAGAATTTTTTTCAAGAACAAAGGAATATAAGAACGCAAAAATAAATTCAATACAAATGGTTATGAAATAGAAAGAGTAACTCAATTTAAAAATCAATTTTTAAAATTCTCAAGTAAAAATCAATTTTTGAAATTCATTGAAAGAACAATAAAATTTAATTCATTTTGATAACAAAACTTAAGAAACTTTAAGTTGGGTGGAAATTCACCCAAGGGTAAAAAATGTAATTATCTGTTTTATTGATAATATCTTTTTTTATTTGTAAACTAAATTCATTTTTTAATTTAATAATAAAAATTACAAATAGATAAAGGTTGACCTTTTGATTAGTTAAAAATCACCTAAAGATGGTTATGAGAGTTAAAAATGTTTACGAAGTACTTTTTTATTCAAAATAATGATAACTACAACGAAGTTATTTTGAGCAGTAACGATCTCAAATCTATTAACCCCAACTATTATAAGTTCTTCTAGATGCCAAGGTATGAATGATACGGGTATGAACTGTTCTGGTATGAGTTGTGCAAGCATGCTGTAAACAATTAATAGCAATCGATATTATTAAACGTTTATCATTTAAGAAGGGGTTTCTATATGTTAAGAGAAAGAGGAATTAATTAATGCCCTTTTTTTAAATTTACTAAAGAAGTCTTTTATTTACTATAAAATTTAAAAATATACTATGTTATGTACCATATGTGAGTTAACATTTATACAAGCTTACCCTCAGCAATAGCTCCTAAAGCTAGTATGGCAGATTCTTTGACGATCCAATCTTCACTGAAAAGAGTTTGAGAGAGGACTGTTAAAAAATGAGGCAAGATCGAATCCTTGAATATGACAGACAAAGCATCTAGTGTGGCAGCTGCACATTTGCCTAAAAGAGAATTCGCTTCAAGTAAAAATCAAATTAATCAGCCAGAATGAAAAAATTAACAAAGCTATACCAAGCTCCTTAAGTCATGGATTAAGTAAATCTAAATTTTAGAAGGGTTTGTTTATCAGAGATACTTATGAGATTTGAATTAAAAGATTGTGGTTAAAATCGTTTGATTTACCTTTTATCATTAGTAGGAAATAAATATCTTGGAGGATTGACAAAATGGACATCAAAATAAGAAATTATTGATGTTATCATTAAAAATGGATCAAACAATGTGTAACAATTTTCTTTGGGTGAATGACAGAATAAAACTTCTTTTTTAAATCAAACTAATTTGTTGTTTCAGAATAGAAAGAAATCACAATAACAATCAAATGCATTCTCTCAACAACTATTCTAAACAATTTATTTTTAACTTTTGGTAATAATGAATTTCACATCAAAACTCTTTTAAATGAAAATTATTAGAATTTTAGCAGGTCCACTAAATTTCATTGACTCTTAATAATAAATATCTGAAGAAACCAAACGATTTTCTAGAATTTTATTTGCATATTTTACCCTTCTTTGGCGATTTTTTCAGCATATATTATACAAGTAGTAGGAAAAGATACACATATTTCCATCAAAAGATTATTTTTAAATTAATTCTAACCCTAGGGATATGGTTACGAAGAGTGT
The DNA here is from genome assembly GCA_030549495.1 of Nectonema munidae. Lineage (NCBI taxonomy): Eukaryota > Metazoa > Nematomorpha > Nectonematoida > Nectonematidae > Nectonema > Nectonema munidae. The sequence goes on from JAUIRK010000101.1 coordinate 401,383, forward strand.
TGTAATTGCGAAACTTATTTCTGAGTTATTAGTTTACCGGGTGTGCTTAAAAGTAGTTTCCAATAATACTTTTCATTTTTTTACTACATAGACAGAATAAGACTCAGTATATTTTCAGAGCAATTACTTTATTATGATGTTTAAGTTTAATTCGCTAAACGTTTTATAAAAATAAAATAAGGAATATTAAAAGTATTGAAATAATTTAATGAGACAGGATCGAGTGCCTACGCCGGTCGAGTTTGCTGTAATATACGATTTGGGTTCAAAAGTGAATGTTAGCACAAAAAAATAAGACACTTATTGATCAAGATTAGGAAGGCCGAATCAGGTTGAGAAAGGAGAAAATTCAAGATGTATATATACCATCTTATATAGTGCCGTAATCAGAAGGGGTATGGAGGGGGTAGTGCGTTTCGAGCGTCACAATTCATTTGTGTAAATATATCATTAATATAATTCATACAAATATAGACTCTTTGAAGTCTTAAGAGATGAAAACATAAAACTCCATTGAAAAAGAAAGAAGACGATTAGTCTTTAAAAATCCAGGTCCTCAATCGATTAATAATTATGCAATAAGCGTTACTACAGTGTCTCTTACAATTCAGTATTATTGAGTTTTGGGAGTTTAGAAGTATTACGAGAATTTTTAAAGGGCGGAAAAATGCTGCACTTGTGTTGATACGCTCCTTCGCCTCACCAAATAAAAGCGATGGAAAGTGAAACTAATTTGAAACAATAATTATACCTCCACAAGCATATAAAAAATACTAAAGAATAAGCCTTCAAAATATAATGTTGTAGGCAAGGTGTATAAAATAATCTATAATCTCCGTGTTAAGACATTTGAGCAAAGTTAGTTAGCTAGTTAATCAGAAGTTAATTAATAAGATTGGAAAGTGTGAACGCCGCTTACTTTCACACAACATACAACTAAATGTATATGCGCAAATACAAAGACGCACCTTATTATTACATTTAAAAAGGAATAATAACAATTTACATTTAATCTAGGCATGATGAAACCTTGAATAACTTTGATGATTTATTAAAAGTTCAGGGAATTTAATGTAATCATATATCAAGGAAGGTAAGAAAAAGATTTTTACGTAAGGACCAAGTGGAGGGACTGACGAAGTTATCTTCCATTTTCAGATCATAGTCACAGCCGTATTCATCATCATCATCATCTTCGTCATCCTCCGGATTATCATCACCTTTTTGTCCGTTGGTGTTTGCATGAACGTTTTTGTCGTTTGTTCGACCAAAATTCTGCTGCTTTGACTTGTGGAATAGAGGACGTATATCGTCATCCTTGTCAGGAATCATGCAAGTGTCGTCATCAATATCACCCTTTTAACAAATTTTTCATTTCACAAGCTGCATACATAAGTTCAATTATCATCATACGTGGATTAGCGTGACTACTTATTAACCAAAGTAAGTATAATAATAATAAAATGGATCAAAAGCAAATTATTAAAAAAAAGTTCATTTCACTGTAAGAATATGCGCTATAGTCCAATGTGTAGAGTTAGACTATTTAGTTCGAAAAATAAAGCATTTGGTTTCAAATAAAGAACGCACCCTAAATTTATATGTTTTTAGCTAAAAATCAACTTATTGGTCAATCCGAGGAAAAACATGCGGTTGAGAAATAGGCACTACCCTAACTTAAGTAACAAGGAAATGTGTTGCCTTGACGAGATAAAGACAAGGATAAAATACAATGTAAGACAGATTTGTATTAATAAAAAGAATTAAAAAAGAGAGAATTTATGTAGTGTCGCCATAGACACTCTAGTTGTCATTCAGGGGCCATCAATTTTTATCAAATCATGCATATGGGAAACTAAACGGAAACGGAGCCAACGATAAGGAATAAATATTTTTTGATTTTTTAAAGAACATTTTTCGATTCTTTCATTACAGAATTTTATTTTGATTATTTGACAAATATATTATTTAAAATCGTGCAAATTGCAAAATATAGGTAATAACTATTGTAACATCGTATGAGATATATCAAATATTACATCTAGCAAAATATGAACAGAAAGTTGAATATTTTTTGATTTTTTAAAGAATATTTTTCGATTCTTTGATTACACAATTTTATTTTGATTATTTGACAAATATATTATTTAAAATAACTTTTGTAACATCGTCTCCCCGAATGAGGTATATCAAATATTACATCTAGCAAAATATGAACAGAAAGTTAAACATTGTCTCCCTAGTCATTTGTACACGCAATAGAAACCATCCTAGTATACAGGTTGGAGATGACACTCATGTTGTCTAACCGCGTTCAACCGTACAAGTTATGAGAATATATCATTACATAACCGAGAAGAGTTTCCTAAATCTCTTCCTACTGGAAAAATCTTTCTTCAAATATATTATTAAAATTTTAAAGAAGCTAACATTATACACATGATACATCATAAAAATATTTTATTGGCGAAAATTAAGGGGTCGCATGATACGCGAGATCGGACGTTACTCGAAAATTACCCAAATAGAAAAAATCATATTAGTATAATTGTTGAAATATTGTGAAAGTGTCAATAAAATTTGCCCGTTTGAAAAGCCTGAAAAATCAAAAATTTAAAAAGATAAAAAAAAAATAAAATTTAAAAAACGTATTCTGATAGAGTTTGATACGTTGATTCCAAATACCTAATTTGTTTGAAATAAATCGAATAACTTTATTTTTTTGCGGTCAAATTTTGAATTTTTGTCATTTTATCAAGTTCAGAGGCAAACGGTATTTTAAAAAATTCAAACTTAAAATATTTATACATTTTCGTAATCAGTAAAAAATTCCTTAATGAGATATTAAAATTGAAAATTGGATAAATTTAAAATTTTTCGAAAATTTTGTACGGAGGAAATTTTTTTTAAAATAAAAAAAATTCCACTTTTTCAATGTATTAGGTTTAAATATTAGGTATATTTTATGAATATGCAAAAAAGAGAAAAAAGATGTAATTATTCATTTTAAACGGTAAAATATAACAAAAAATAGCAAAATTGTGCATATTGTTCAAAGGTTTATAAAAAAATTTGGAAATTTTTGCAAAAACGAAACGACATGCAAAATGCGGGTAAAAGGATGCTCTTTAAACTAGGCATGGTTTAAAATTTTCCTAATAAAATTTCTTGCATAATGTTTTCTTTCAAAATGTATCCTGCTAAAATTAAAAAACCCTGTTAAGTTAATGAAATTAATTTTTTTATCAGAAAATATTTTAGTTATAAGTGTATGTGTACTTAAATCCTATGAACAAAATAATTTTTTTGAACATCTCACTGAGAAAATTTTTGGGTGAAATTTTGAGTTTAAGTACGGGTCAATCACTCAATTTGAGGTTATTTCATCTATACCACATGAAATTACACACGAAATAAATTAGATTAACATTCTATACCCTTTAAAAATCTTACGCTGGGATAGTAACCATCGTAGTAAAGAGGTTGGAGATGACAATTAAGTTGTATACCCGCGTTCAACCGTACAGATTATGAGAATATTTCATTACATAATAAAGAAGAGTTTCCTAAAACTTCATACAAAAAATATTTCTTCATATGTGAGTGCGCGGGTGTGTGAGAACCGAAAATTAAAATTATTTTATAAAATCTACAAATAAATTTAGGTTATTGTAGGAGAGTGGTTTATAGTGAAAAAAATAAATTCATGAAGTTAATTATTGAGAAAAATTTAGTAAAACACATCTTTTGATTGTTTTCTCTTCTCATTTTTTTCCGTGAACACATCAATAGCGCAATCCAAAATCCTTGTTTTTGGAGGAATCAAAGTGTAAATTAAACATTATATTTTACCAAAAATTTACTAATTAAATAACTTTTAATTAAAACTATTTTAATCGTATACATTATAAACTGACTTGAATTTTTCTAACTTAAAAGTATTTGTTTTGCAATTAAAATTTTGGCGAATAATTCAAGTTATAAGTAATATAAAACACAGGTTAATTTATAAAAAAAACCGAAAACAAATTATTTCATAAAATCTAAATAAATTTAGGTTCTTGATAGTGGAGAGTTTTTATAATTGTGTTGGAAATTGTAACTGATTAAAGGTGAAAATTTCTCAAAATTTAGCAAGCGTAAAGTTCAAAATTAGCAAATATTAAAAATATGCATATCTCATCTGTTAATTACAAAGAAAACTGAAAAATACAAAATTATAAAAAATTCAAATTTTATTTGTAATTACAATGGTAATGAAGCCAAACATGGAATATGCATCAATTTGATATGTTGCACGGTCAAATAATTCAAAAGTTATAAGCAATAGAAAAACTGGTCTAAACATGTTGAAAACTTGCATTATACAAGTTTACTAAATTGATAACTATACCTTGCGAAAAGGTGTGGTAAAATACAAGCATTGAATTGCGTTAACATAAAACACGCCTTTGCCTTTCAAAAAAATCAATAAACAGGCTGTTTTATTATACACATATGTTCAAACATATATGTCGAACTATAACAATGAACTATCATATGTTACATGAAAATGGCATGTGGTGCAACTTTTTAATTTTAATTATGATGTGAGATAGATAGCATTGGTGTGTGATTTCTTTATCGCACATTGTCGGTATAAATATAACAAATACTCTTCGTTACTGAAAGCCCATAAAAAATGCTTAAATTTAGTATATCGTATGATACATTTGGTAGTATACCACTTAAAAATAAATTCAAAAATACTTTCATCACGATAATATCAATTTTGGAGTATTGCATTTTTTCAATAAGTATAGGAATTAATTGAGGTAAGAATGGGACAAAAATTTGTTTGCAAATCGGCTGTTCGGATAAAGCGAGCCAAAACTCGCACGCTTCTTGCCCAATTATCTCATCTGAAGATTTTGTTTGTACCAGCATGAACTAAAATAAAGCATAAAAATTACAGGAGTTTTCATTGACTTGTTACAAACGTAAGATATAACGCTAAAGGGCACATTTAAAACTAATAAGAAAATAGCAAAAAGGATAGAGATAGTGATTGAAAAAGGATATCATTTTTGAATAAGAGTGTATGTAGAAATTTATGATTTAATGATCTTTAACTAATTCTATACAGGTTATATACTTTAGGGTGAATAATTATTTAGGAATTATATATATGCATATATATACGAAATGAAGATCATAAAATATTCATAAAATCTTACATTTATCAAAATTTAAAGAAAAGTATCATTATACACATAACCAAAACATTGATATCATATATGTAAATAGCGATAGCATATCATACATATATTCGGCCTCTTTGTATTCTAAGTATAGGGGGGGGGGGGGGGCAAATAAACCCATGGTGGGCCCAGACCGCTCAAGAAATGGCATTAGCAAAGATATTATCTATAATGAAATACAGTGAAAAAATGATATAAAATAGCATTGACTGAAGCGAATAAACTTTTATAAAGAGACATGAAGTCCTCTTAAATTGCATACATTAAATCCGGGATAATCACATGTAATTTTTGAGAACTTTATCAATGACAAGCTAAAATCGTTTGAAATATAACTCTGTGCTGATGATTTTATCTGAAAAATGGATAATGACGAAAAAGGCAGATTTTAGAAAAACTTGTGCATAAAATAAATTTTAAGTTGAATAAAACTTATATATGAAAAATTTTATTTTTTTTTTCCCAAAAAGAGAATATTTTTTAGTATAAGACATTTAATTTAAAATAGAATTGTTCTTTTCAAGGCTAGATGTTTCAAATATAGGCGTTTCCCGAAAAAAGGTTGGTTGTATTATAGTTAAACGAAGAATTAGTTCTTAAAATTACACCCCTCCCTTCGAAGCTTTTAGAGAGTATCTTACCTTTCCTAATGAACACAACTGTTGATGCCAGTGATCAGAACACTAATCAAAAAAATTAAAAAAAAAAATGCTCACATTAATCATATTGCCAATGTACGGAAGAATTTTTTCAAAGCCAACATCCACCAGCATTGCTAAAGCACGACACAAATTCTTCTTTATTTCTTTATCATTGATATCAGCAAGGGAAAAGAGATTCTATCAAAAAACATTAAAGTGATGAAATGTAATTATTGCAAATGATGTCGATCAATAAATTAAAATTACTTCCAAAAAGGAATTAAAGTTTTCGGATAAAAAACTGGAACGAGAAGAAATGAAATGATTAATACACTCCAATGCATAAGACCTAAAAGTGAAATAGTAAATAGGGAATAGAAAAAGAAAAATATGGGGAAAGTAAGAAATACATGCGTAGACCAGTTTATATAAAGTTGAAGATGCGGGTGAACAAAATATGTTATGCCAAATGATTAACCATTCATTTCAAGTTATAAAAATGATTTTACCAAATGTGCAAACCTAAGTAGGGGAACGTTAAAGTTTGGATATTAAGGAATTTTTTGAGTGGATAGGTAAAATCTTAACTTATCAAAGAAAGAATGCCTTATTAATATTAAATAAATAATTACAAAAAATTAGTATTTAACTAGGTAATTAATTAACCTCTTTAGTACCAAAGTTCCTAAATGCAAAGCACACAACTTTAGTAATCTTTATTTAATTCCATTTAAAAGAATAGTTCGTCTACGTTTCCATTGGGAACATTGTTACTAAATGAGTTAAATGAAATATCATCAAAGCACCTAATAACTTAGTAAGGAGCAATGCTATTAAACATCTAAATTGAATAAGCTAATGAATTAAACAAACTCAATATGACTGATGACTGTAAATTGAAAATGGACAATGAATTTTAATCTTAACATCATCGATGATTGGTGTTTTATTTGAATTTATTTTTCTGAATTTGTAACCTAAAATCTTTTAATCCCACGAATCCCTTTTTTAGACTACGCAAACATTTTTCCATTTTCATTTCAGTAAAATAAGTACAGGAGAACACAGATAGTATGCGATTGTCAGGGTCGAATGATTGCGATCACGCTATAAATGGTACACTATAGAGCACAGTATAATTGCAGTCAACCGAGGTTTGAGAGATAATCAACAAAGTTGGCAAATATAGAACACAAACTATCCAACCACATTGTAAAAACTTATCAAAATATCAAAGAGCTTAAATTTTGTTGGAACTCTTGCTGGAAGAGAAAGTTTAGAAGGGCTTAAGCACGCGCCCCCTACTGCTCTCTTAGTGGCAGGCAACACTTTGTACATGATTACAAATTAAAATAAAACATTAATTTCACAAGTATTAAAATAGTCCTCTCCAGCTTGCATTGTTTCTAAGAGGAAATGGCAAGTAGTAAATTAAGGGCTTCAATTTGTAAAAACAGAAAACGCTCAATAAACAATTTCGCATTCTATCGATGTGCTTACTAAAGGTGGTCGACTGTATCGGTGTTAATAAATTCGAAGCGCAAAACTTTGTACCTAATCTGTGATTGGCCCTTTAAAAAAATAGAGTTAACCCTTTGAGGACCAGAATTTTTAAGACTAAGAGTCTACTTTCTTTTTCAATGCAATTTTATAAATTTAAAGTAGACGATTTTCATTTCATGGTACACGGGTGTCACGCTGGTCCTCAAAGGGTTAAAAAGTATGCATTGAAAAGTTTAATGATACGAATTCTATAAAAAAAAGTTTGATAAAATTTAAAAAAAAATATCGTTGAGTCTCTTGTTGTTATAAAGCAAAAATACTTAATCTTTATATGTGGATGTTTCATATAGTCGAGAAATCTACTGAGCATAAAATTCAAGGAATCAGACGTATCAAATTCCAAAACCTCTTCCAAATCTTCGCATATTTTCTGAAGTGTTGCAAAGACACCCTTCAAAAAGAAAATTACCCGATATAGAAAAGAATTGGAAATTCTTAATTATATATTCTGATAAAATAAATTATTTAAAAAAACATAATTTCTGGATTACATATTTTGATAGAAGATAATAGGCATTAAAATGAGAGAAAATTCAATAAAAATATTCTTAAAAATGATCTGAATACAGGTGGCGCACATACGGAGGGGACGAAGGCACCCTTAATTTCGAAGGGGGAGGGGAGCAAAAAAGCCTCCCCCTCCACCCCAATAATCTTTAGTTTTAATGTAATAGTGATTCTTTCTCAAGATTCAAATGATGGGCAAGTAACTCATGTTGAGGAAAATGAAGAAAACTGTTTTAATCTTAAAAAATTCCCTAATGATGTTTCAGGATCTTTAGAAATCTGTGTTCAAGAAAATAAAGAATTTTCAACAAACATCAAAAAAGTCAAGAAAGAAATTACAAAATGAAAAATATAAAGATTTTTCCAATGAAGCATCATGGATTATTACCTTTATCTTCAAAATTTCCTGATCTTGTATACACTGAGTCAATTTATTTATTTGAGAAAATCTTCAATGATGAAATCATGAGTTTGATAGTAACCGAAAGTAAGAGATATTCCACTCAAAAAACGAAAGCTTGAATCTTGATAAAGAACTTAAAAAAATTCTTGGAATTTTTTCCCTATCAGGTTATAATTCACGACCAAGGCATAGAATGTATTGGCAAAAAGATGACGATATAGTGTGTAGTAGTTGCCAATCAAATGTGAAAGAAGCGATTCGAGGATATCAAATCATGTTTACATTTTTCCAATAATGATAACTTGACAACAAAGGACAAACTGTCCATGATAAGACCACTCCAAAAGCTACTCAATAAATCCCTAAAACAATTTGGAATTTTCTCAGAAAAACTTTCCATCGACGAACAAATGGTATCCAATAATTCTAATATAAGAAAATGAATCAACATATAAACACATATTCAATAAATGTACACAATTGTTTAGTCAAAAATTGTCAAATAATCTAATCAATGTCAATGTGATAGATGTATCTGCTTTGCCTAACCCAGTTTGTGTAAGTTTGGCTCTGTTTTGGCCAATGTAACTCTAATGTCATTACTGTCTAAGAATGTCATAATCCAGGCTTCATTTCAAAAGCTGCCAATTTTTTTTTATGAAAATGGAGTACTGTGATCTCTTTTCATTGCAGCGCAAGATTAGGGAATTTATAGTTTCAAATATGTTTATTCTATGCATGCCTGGTTTGCTTTGCAGAAATTGTTTGATTTCTTTCCATAGTATCGCTTCGAAAGCCACCTCACGTTTGAGTGCAGCGAGAGTCTTTGCATAACTTTATACAAAAGTTGAAGGCATTAGTTATAATTAAATACGCTGTTTTAGTGACTTGATTGAGAACATTTTTCAACACATCAGGCATGGTTTTCATTAATAAGGAATGGCGATGAATAGCGCAATGGGTGCCAATTATATCTGCAGATTTTTGCTTAATCAGAGTCTGAAAACTAGAACAAGAAATTGCTAGAGCATGGTCAGTATACACTCCAAGTGGATGATTCTGACTTAATAACATGTGCTGTGTAAAATTGTCCACCTGGTCAAATATTTCTCTTGCTTTTGTTCTACTGGTAAGAGTAAACAAAAAATTACCTGCCATGTGCTTGTCATATACATATTGAACGTAAACGCAATGCTGAGCTAAGTTTGCAGCATCCGTCGTTTCATCAAGTTGAATTTCAAAAAAAGTTGAAAATAGAATTCCTAATCAATAAAACCATCTCTAATATTATGACATCAGACATCTCTCCTATTAGCCTTCTAACGGTATCGTTTGACAGGAAGATATGCTTCAAATTGACAAGTTCAGAACTTCTTATCAACTGTTCTCCTATAATGTGGGAATTCTTGACAACAGTTATTTTTTGAAACTTTATAGAAGCCTTTCAAACCACCCTTAATATTTTGCAAAAACATTCTTATGCGCAATCGTTCAGCTTGACGTTTAAAATAGTCAATAGTTTTGTTTACTGAACTCGAGTGCTTCATTTCCAGTGCAAGCTTCACTTGAAGGGCTTTAGAAAAGTGGATGCTAACACTTCAGAACACAGAAGATCATTAGATTCTTCTTCCCCACCAGACGGTAATCCAGTAAAACCAAATTTATTTCAAATCGTAAAACAGCGCTTCCCAACCTATCTTTCAATGTCGAAAATGAGCCGTAGAAAAATGATAATTTTAGTGATGCACACTTCAAATATTTGGGGTGTAAAAAAAGTATACATTAAGTCAGTGTAAACAAACTTATTTTCTCTAAATATAAAAAAGCTGTTAAAAGGCAAAAACTCAGCCATAAGACATACTTATTATCATGATACTTTTTAGCACTATTAAAATATGGTGAGTTCATATCTTGCGCCTGTCAACGAAAAATTGAAGTATTTTACAAATAGAAAAACCATGGAAAAGTGAGAAGAAAATATTTACAGGAAAACTTAGATTTTTATTCTGAAATTTTCGTAAGCGACGAGAGAAAAAACTTTCCGAAATATGGACCAAGAAGTAATAGAGATTGGGATTCACTGTAGTAAATAACTAGCGCCTTATTTTAAATTGACGATACCGGCTCTGCTCTGATTATATACTTTGGATTTTAGCCATTTAAGACACCGGTTTTTGAAGACAAGCCCCCTGCTTATCTTTTTAAATGAGTTTTATATAACTTAAAGCAGAGGATTTGTGTTTTATGGGACACTGATGTCCAATTGCAGGTGTTGCTTAGTACTTAAAGCATTCTAACTACGCCACCCTTCTAATGAAGAAGTGAAAAATAAAAAGAACTTCTAAAACAGGAGTATCGGCGGAATCAGCAACTTGAAAGAGTTTTTGAATGATGGAGACGTAGGAGTTGGATCTGGTGGCAATGGTAGAAATCAAGACACCTACAGTCGCACGAACGAGGTGCGAAGAGTCGCCAAGCGTGAGAAAGGCTTGCGCTTCGATGTACGCCTTCACTTCTTCTGACATGAGGGAGTAGTTGTTGCGTAGGTTGTTCTTCAGGATTAAGCCACTCAAAGAGCGAGTAGCATCGTCTTAAAAGTTAGAAAACACTGTATGATGGTAGCCTTCTCTCTTATACACCAGTAGGCCTGTTAACGATAGTGTTGTAGATAGTCCGAACGTATTTGTAAGAGTTTAATTCCGAATATGACTCTTTTGTCTACATTTTATAAGGAAATATCGAGTGAAGTATATATAAAAAATGATGAAGAATGAGACGGATTGCAAATCGGAGCGAAAATATTGGACTCCGACTCCAAATACTTGCATCTTTTGGTTCCTGATTCGACCAAAGAAGGGCAACTCCATTTGCTTACAAAAATAGGATTTTTTTGAATATTTAACCCATTTACGACCAATGTTCCTATTTTGGAACATAAATAATTTCATCTTCGTCTGCTTTTTTCAATGATTTTGAATATAAATCGTCTGCGTTTTTTTAGATATCGTCTGCTTTGCTTGGTCTTAAATGGGTTAAAATACTTGAAGAAAAATCTGACCCCGACTCTCCAACCCTCTTGATGGGAGAACTTAGAAACCAAAAATTTATATATTATATATTTATAATAAAAAATAACTACAAAAAAACATAATTTGTAATTTAGGAGTCAGAAATAGCCCCCAATCCCAATTTTTATTTGATTTTGTCCTTTTTATATAAACTATACAAAAAATTGGCACAAAAACGTCGAGCGCCAACCCCCTAAATTTTTTACCTAAAACCATCACTAATATAGACATGTATATATAAAGGAAAGTTATAGAGGGGACAAAAAATCGAAGAGGGTCGTCCGCTTTGTAGCACCTTTAGCGGTCGGTTTGGGTGGCATACACAGTATTTACCCTATTAAATTATATAAGCCCAATATTAAAAAAACACAATTACAAGCATCTTTGATTGAACGTTTTGTTCATTTTTTATAAAAAATTTTAGATCAACTCATTCTCTAAGTTATACATTGCTTAGATTTTTTTCATTTTAGTGTTAAGTTGTTGTAAAATTTAAACTGATAACATGATCTCTAATATTCGAGCAATATCGATTTTCACGAAAATCCCTTCTTACAGATGAGAAAAATGAAAAAGGATCATTAGACGTAGGGATGCTGATTTTGGTAAAATTAGATTTATCTAGCAATAAATTTGTAAATATCAGAAAGACTTTTGACCCTCGTAAACTGTTGAATAAGTCACGACAAAGGTTGCTGAGTCGGGAAGGAAGGCATTTAAGAACTTGTTGGTGGAGTCGGCAAAATCAACGAAATCTTAGACACAACTTTTTATAAAAATAGTTTTTTGTATTTAGTCGAAATTTCTATTATTATGTCTCATTACTTTGTTATAATAAGCCAATGAACCATCCGAACTCTATTTTTAAACACATTACAAACTCACACAGTACAGAAGTACTAAAAAAGCAAGAATTATTGAAATTATAAAAGTTCATTGATTGAACCAAAAATATGTGCACTTTGAATAAATCAATTTTGGTCAAATAATTCTTTTATTATTTTTTTACCACGTCCTTTATAAAATGAACTAAATCGTTCTATTTTTTAAACTTTGAAAAAATTGTATATAGAAACAAGCATATAAATATCGTTATAATGTTTAATTCGACACAACGCAACGTGTAGCTTAGAGGTATGAATAAAACTATAAGGAAAAATACACGTTCCAGAACTTATCGGATTACTTGAAAAATTCACTGTGGTGAAAAAGAAAGCTGTGATGGTTTTGAAAAGTATGATGTTGAACAAAGTTGTGATAAATAAATAAACTTCTTCAGAAAATTTTTTGTCGTATAAGCTGCATCGTATTAGCTACAGCTCAAAAATATCATGTTTCCCATGAATAGTGTAGCATATACATAGGATTTTACAGTACTATTTTTTCAATATATTTAAAATTTTAATTCATTTTTTATCATAATTCATATAAATAATTAAAATGGAGGATCAAATTTTATTAATCTTTTTGGAGACCTCAAACACAGTTGACACAATAGATGATGATTTTACTGGTTCCGATGACGAATTTGTTCCTTCTGATTCTGAAGATGTTTTACAATCTTGGGATCAAAGTGATATTTCTGAATTACAAAATGAGACAAAAATTTCATTGGAAAAGATCAAACTCTGTGGTGCAAATTCCCTCAATCACATAATTTAGTTCTCAATATGACGCTAATATCAGGCTCTTTTAATTTGTTAATAACTAATCAAATTTTGAAAAAAAAATACTTTTCTTTACAACCATGGAAGCAAAACGGATTTATTATCTTAAAAAATCGTCTTTGGAATGGAAAGGCACTAGTCCTATTGAAATAAAAACTTTTTTAGATTTGATTATCGAAGTTAGACATCCTAAACAAAATTATTTAGGAGTGGAGTAAGAAGTATAGATCTCACATTATTTCTGCTACTATGTTATTATCAAGATTTGAAGAAATAATTTTTTTTTGCGTTTTGATGATAAAAGTACCAGATCCGATAGAAGAAAGAAAACTTGCCCAAAATTAGTGAAATCTCTGAAGAAATCAATGAGAACTTTTAAAACCACTATATGCCCTTTGAGTTTATGACTGTAGATGAGCAAATGAGCCGGTTTAAAGGATTATGTACAATACATGTATCTTAGATCGAAAACCGATAAATATGGCAAGAAAATTTTATGGATTAACCATACAAAAACTTTTTATACACTAAAAGCTTTTCCATATTTGGGGAAGGTAGAAAAAAGCATAGAAAATGATGTTCCTAGTCAAATTCTTTATGAGCTTGACTTTGTTTTATGGTAGTAGTAGAAATATTACAATGGAAAACCTTTTTACAAGCCTCAAAGTTGCGTGTTCTTTAAGAAAGAAAGGTTCTTGTTGATACAGTTACAAAAAGTAAACAATTTTTGCCTACATGATTTCTTCTTTAAAAATGAGAAAGAAAACAAAACAGTTTTGGCTTTCAGAAATTTTTTACGCTTATTTAGTTTGCACCTTAAAAAACATTAGAATAAATATATTTTTACATATGTTTTAAACAACATATATTTTTTTGAACAAAAAGAATTAAAGTTATCGGGCCTCAGAAGCCTGACTAAAGAATACCTTCTTTAAGAATACCGTCTAGGGTTAACTAACAAATGAATTTCTCCTTTATGTAACTACGATACTTCTTAAATTCCAACAAAACCGTTTACTAACAAGAGATTCGGAAATCAAATGAAGCCAAGTTTCCTTAAATTTATTCTATTGCTAAAAGAATAATGTGGTTCCCTGTTACCAATGTTGAGGTAGAGATGAGTTCTTCTATGTAGGAAAATTGTTAGAAGAGAAGAGAGAAACACTCACGACTCACTAAAGAAAACGCCAAGTTTTTTGTAATGATGATTGTGATGAAAAAAACATTTAAAGTGTAGGAAGGGTGATGCAACGATCACAATTTTTGAGCGATTCCGATTACCTTATAAAATGCCAATGTTGATACCGATAGTTGAATAAATTAGGAGTAATGAATATGTGTGGTTTTAAACAGGCAGGCATAAATTCAAAAATGCTTCAGAAAAATATAGTGTATGATTGTTTGAACTTGTGTATCTTAGTGTTCAGTTGCATCTGAGTGATGATTATGTAAACAAAATATAAATATCGCAGTGAATTCCACTATTTTTATAACTTAGTTTTTCCCTGGGTAATTTTGAAAGCAAAGATAGCGCATGCGACCATTGAATCAGACTATTGGGAATACCCTAATTGGATCGTGACGATGGCGTTGAGAAGCTATGTCTTAGACTAAGACGTATTTGTGCTGTTATTTTTACAACAAAAAGGAAGCAAGTAATATGCTTTTCTCAAAGTAATACCATATTTAAAATTTACAGAAATATTAGAACAAAATGAAAGTGTCGTCTTATCCTATCTCCTCGTCTCAATAAATCAGCGAATAAAAAAATTCGATGCCGGATTAAATAAAAATAAACAGATAAGCTAATACCGATCTAATGGGTACAAAATGGTTTGTTTGGAAACATTAGAACACAATTTTTTTCCTAAATCAAACTTTTGTAGAGAAAGTTCACAAGTTAAATTCTCAAAAAAATAATGGAAAAAAATTAAAAGATTTTTTGAATAATTGTAAAGAAAATTTTGATGGAAAATTTCAGCAAATTACAAGAACCATTTTTCTAATGATAAGCTTTAGGTTTAGTATCAGAAAACTCCAGTAAATTACAAGTGAAAATATGAAAAATTGGCTACGAAAACTTTTTGGGTTTGCCAACATGAGAGAAAAATTCAAGGTATATGACACCTTAACAAGTAAGGAAAGAGAATGATAAGTAACAACAAAAATAAGCAAGTATATGAAAACGTTTGAAAACCAAAGCATGTTTGGAATAAGAGACTATGGGCTATTAAAAATGAGCTTACCCAAATTTTTCATATTTGAAAGGATATACATAAGATAGCAGTTGAAATCAAGATTACTGTTGAATTCGCGTAGTGTCTAAATTGAAAAACGATAAATATTTCATTTTATAATAAGATAAGAATGGTTGCACTTTTACCAAATTTAATATAAAAGAAGTTAACAAAACGTTGAAATGCAGGGAAAAGTTTATTAGTATTTCGAATACACCTAATATTTAGGGTATGTCATACTATTGCACTTTTAAACTATGGTTTGGTGTGTAACTTTTCTAATGTATATTACTTACTGCAATACGGTAACGTAAAAAAAATTTTTGGAAAAAAAATTTTAGCTACCGGGAAATGCAATTTTGTTTTACATATTTTGCAAAATTTTACAAATATAAATTTATTGTTAAATTTTTTTTTATAATTTTTTGTTTAATTTTTAAATATGTCTGCTTTTGTTCCAAAAAAACTCGTCTTTCTTTTAATACTAATCTCAGCATTTATCTTGGAGGTCCCAAGGACTTTCTTTCTTCAGAATTTCCAACTTTAAAAGATGTATTTTTATACAACAAAACCTCATATCCATGCAAGATCAAAATGTAAAAAATTTAAACATGTATAAATTTTTTTTGAAAGTAGCTGAAAAAATTATTAAACGACGGTCTGAAACAGTGACTTTAAAGAACCAGTGATTTGTAGTCAAAAAAGCATCCAACAACGAATTAATCGAGCTTGGTCCGTTTTTTCTTTAATAAGCTACGAAATTTATAAAAAACTTTTGGAAACCAAAACTTGAAAAACTATTTGATTTAACCTTTTGTAGATGTCTTATTGTTCTTTGTAAAGAAGACAATACTTATTGCAAAGTAAATTGTAAAGATTCTGCTCATTGTATTTGTAATTGTGAAGTAAAAATGAAACTACCTAAGAAAGAATTACTTTGGATAAAAACCAACGTGAAAAACATGGAAGCATCTCTTCAATGAAAGAAGTTAATTTAGATGTTAAAGAAACATACGAGATGAATAAAAAAATAGACATATAAGTCAATGAACACAAAAGATTGAAACCTCAACAAAAAAAGACAGAGATTTATACTCAAACCAATATAATAGCTCAATTTCTGAATCAGATGATACCGATAAAATAGAGAGTAAAACATCGTTAAATGACATAATGAAGAATGAGATGAGTGACTTAACTAAAAACCCAACTTTTTAAAAAGAAATTATTTAAATATAAATAATCCTGCAGTTGCTTCTGTAACGTTTGGAGTATCATCTATCCACCGCAACGGCTGCTATCATTAACGGGTTTTTAAACGATCTTGTCACAGCTGGACATTTAAATTCAAATCAATTAAAAAAAGTTTTTCGTGCTAAGAATCGCGCTATAAATTTGTCTATGAAAATTTTAAGTTGAAAAAACGTGCAGTTACTGGTATTTTTATTGACAGTAGAAATGACACAACATTGACTTTATCGTATGACTTCAATTTATAAAAAAGTATTTATCAAAGCAAATAATATGACTGTGACTGAAGAACAAAGGCTGGAGTGGCCCAATTGGTAAACTTTTTTTTAAAGTTGAAGTTCTTCAAAAAAATTATAGTTTTGAAGCTATTCCATTTTTTGAGCCAATTATTGAAAAAGATGAGCTAAGATAGCATCTTAGCTTGGAAATATCTTCAAGCTGTTACTAAAGGCAAACTTCATTCTAAAACAGTAATGTAGTCCTTTATCTCACAGTAGATGAAAAAAAGTTGAGTTGAAGTATGAGATGTTTACTTTTGTACATGAGAAATCATATTCCTGATAGTGAAAGAACAAAAGTCCTGAAATTACTTGCGACATGGGTAACTCAAGTATATTTACCAATGTTTTTCGAAATTAAAATTAAACATAATATTAAATATGTTACAAATCACTTAACTAAATTATTTCGACGTTGGCAAAAAGAAGACGAAATAATCAAAAATATCTCAATACCTTAACTTTTGAGTGAGTTATGGTGGGCTCATCCAGAAAACGTGCTTCTTTCTTTACTTTGTTCTGAAAGTGTAGAAGATAGAACTTTTGCTATTGATAAAACTAAGAAATGGCAAAGAGTATGGTTTTTGTGACACAGGACGACCATACAAGGTTCCAAGTACAGTGAACCTCAATGCTAATGCTATCAAAATGCTTATAGACTGGAATAAAGTTAACAGAGCCCATTTTCACAGTAAAAATGTTTTTACAAGAGCTTCATAATTTAAGGAATTTTCTTTTAAAAATTTCTCCATATAACACAGATAGTTGTGAATGAGCAGTAAAACTTGTTTCAGGTGCAGCTGAATTAGTTTATGGATGGAAAAAACGAGATGGTTTTATCAAGACTCAAATTCAAAAGAAGAAAGATTTATTTGATATCGCATTATCCAGGAACAAAAACAGACTACAATATATTAAACATCAATTTTATATACACAAATTAAAACAAACGTAAAATTGACAATAAGATAACAAGTACTTCAAAAGGTTTGTATAATTTTATGTATATAAATAGAGAAAATGGCCTTATTTAAATAGTAAAAAAGATTTTTCTGATCTTTTAAATATATAAATACAAAAAAATATATTTTTGATTGAATTTTGGTAAATAAACTATTTTTTTTAATTTTCTCATGATTTCTATATAATTCTATATACCAAATATTCATTCTGATTCCCTGTAGCTAAACATCATTTTTTGAAAATTTATTTTTTGCTACTTTTTGTATGACATACCCTATTCATAGCCCTAAATGTAAAAGTTTACTTTTTAACTTTTACATTTATGATTAAATGAACACTATGTCTCGAATATATTAAACTTTTCTTTGTTGTTAACTTTTTTTATATTTTATTTTACATCGTAGAAATTAACATCAATTTTTCAAACGATTTTATATTTTATATATTCAAATTCCTTTAAGTTAAATCAAAGTATACTGTCTAAATAACAACGATTGTCAAGATTGTCAAAGTAACTCTTAGAAATAAGAATAAGCAAAATTATTTCAATGATATTTAAAGCACAATTAACCCAAGAAATCAATATAAGAATTGATGTTGATAAAATATAAACATTTTTTCGTACAATTGAAATAAGTTGTAATCAATTAAAATATTAGTAAAAAACGATTTTTGTAAATTACAAATTAACATTTACATTTAAAAGAAAGGCAATCACTCATTTTTTATATCAAACAGCTCGCATTGAATAGAGCCAGCCTAAATTTTATCAAATGAGGTGCATTATAGTCCAGTGCAGTAAGGGGGAAACTGCGGTCTTAAGGCCACATGCAGTCTTCTGAGTGATAAAGTGCGGCCTTCTATGGTTGGTTGAGAAAAATCTTCAAAAATATAAGAAATTATATAAAATCGCAATTCGATAATAAAGAAGATCCGGCAAAAATATGGAAGCGAGCGGCAGAGTATCCCGCCGTACTGAATATGCACGTCGATTGATATCGTGTTTCTCCACGAAATATCTCTTTGAATCAACATTCTCTTACATGAGACAAATCAAGAAATGTTTTGAGGGCTGAAATGACGGATGAGTACTTTGAAAACCAATTAAAGCTTAAAGAATCCACGTTAGAACCAAATTTCAAATGCTGGTTCAACAGAAACAATCTCGTGGAAGTCACTAAATGACTAATAAAGTAATTGAATAATAAATTTTTATATGTATTTTTGTAATGAGTTTACATTTTCATGCAAATTAAAATGTAATCATGTTAACAATAGCTGCAAAATAACTATTATATAAGAACTTGCATATTTATTGTTTTAGACCATTTTGCGGAGTGTACGGTGCTAATATGGCCTTTACTCCAAGAAGAATTCCCCACCCCTGATCTAGAGTATATAGGCTAAAGGTTCCTAAAAAGACAAATAAATTATGTAAGAAAAAAAATATTAGTTGCTTTTCATCAAGATCAATATTTAGCGCACCTTCAACTGTTTAGCACACGTGTTTGGGAAACCCTGTTTGTAGATGAAAAACTTTGTATACATAGGAAAATTATACTAAATTAAGTTATTTAATTTTTTAGATACTAGGAATACATTTAATGGCATAGAAAGCATAAATAGTTATTATATGTATATTTGATTAAAAAACATAGCCAATGTAAGATAGAAAAAAACAATGATATATTTTCTAAATTTTTACAACAATCTAAATTCTAAATTAATAAATATTAAAATGCCAGAAAAATCTTCAACTTACACATCAAAAATGTTGGATATCAAGTGATAATCTTTCTATGGCACATACTTTTGTATAATAAGAATAAAAATAGTAAAAGAATTTTATGCTATTAAAAAATAAAGTAAAGCAGTGGTTCTAAATCTTTTTGCCAAATTCACTATCGCAAAAAAATAGAAATATTTTAATTGTTACTTATTTGTAGATATATTTAGAATATATATCAATTTTATACCCTTATCTATTTAAATCATTAAAAAAGTAAATTAATAATTCTATATTTAGATTTTTAACATATTAATTATCGTATTGCTTCATAGCTCTTTAGTTACAGTCTACCGATGAGTGATTCCAAATCCTCAAGCAAAACTGAAATTTCCCTTAGATTAGAAACATTTATGTATAAATATACAACTTTTAAAATTTAATATTTCTCCAAAATATGAAAAAGAGAATGTAAGATAAATTATATTTTTGTAAAAATCTAATTATATGAGAAAATATTTAGATCAGAAGAAAAAATATTCTAAATATTTTTCATCAAAAATTTTACTCTGATACGAGTCATATTTAGATTTAAAATCAAAATAATTTTCATTTAAAAGGGAGGAAATATAAAATAATTGAAGAAATAAAAACTAACATTTTGAACAAGTGTTTGTGTGGCAGTAGAAGGGTCTTGTGATTGTTTTAAAAGCTGCAAGACCTGATTCACAATAGCTTCCTGAGGTTGCCACATTTTCTAGGAATAATAAATAAGATAAAACTTAAAATTTATCTAACTTTATGTCACAAATTTATACAAAAGGAAATCATAGGCACAACTTACAACAAAAAATGTAAAACTAGAACAAAACCAGTATATTGATTTAAAATTAAAATAATGTTTTTTTTTAATTTTTAATATTTAAAAAGTATTTTAAATCTAAATGTATTTTTATGGAGTTTTTTAAAATGTTTTTATTTATAGTTGCTGACCTTAAAAACGACAGGTAAGGGAAATCTCAAACTTTTTTGGTTGAGCTATACTTAGATTAGACCAACAGCCAGAAAAAAAATTAGCAGGCGATAAAACAAAAAAAAATAATTAGGGGCAGAGCACCAAAATCTATAAATTCTATTTTTATAATACGTTTATAAAGTTTTTCATCGTTCATCTATGAAAGGAAGAAGATATGCTAAGACTAATGTAAATTAACAAATAATTGTAATTTTATGTTATTTTCTAAATTCTATCATAATTATTATTGATTCAAAAGATATAGTAGGGTCTACAACCGCCATTGACCCTACCTGGCAATACTCAGGCCATAGCTTTTGGGGCCTCTCGAAAACGAAATAAGACTATGGTTCACATTACATTATATTTGAATGTTATTAAAACGTTATGCGTTTGAAGCTGTATAGAGAAATAAATTTTCAAGAGTGTATCTGACAAAAATTCAAAATTATATAAATATTACTTTTTAGGTCTTAATATGAATGTTTGTTTAAATTAATAAACAAATACAAAAGCTGAATACATAAGTAAAAATTTTATTAAATTAGATAATATATAATTATTCAAATAAATACTTTCAGAATTTAATTTTTTGTAAGCGTCAAACTTGATATATAATTCAACAGATAGTTACCCCTAATTGCAAAAATAAGTTCTGAAATGAACTTAGCATCCTAATAAAAATATTTAAAATAAAAAATATAATATATTTTAAATATGTTGAGGAAATTTTCAAGGATATATCTCTAATTCTATTAGCTCTTTCACATGTTTTTTACAGTAATTTTCAGAACTGGTCCAAGAAATGATATCAGCATGTTCAATTTATTATAAAAGTATATATTTTATTTTAAATATGAATAAATGTTTATGAACAAAATTGTTAGAAGTAAACTGCATCTTTGATTAACACTTTCACACATTCCCATACACAGTAGATTTCATTTATAATGAATAAAAACTAAAAAGCTACAAAAATATAGTAGAATTTTAAGATCAGTTATAATGAATTTCAATATAGCCCAATACTTTTTCTAAAAAAATTTGCATTAATCCAAAAAAAAATTGAAACTTTAAAATTCAATAGTATTATATTCCATACTTAAAAAAATATTTAATTCTAACACATTTTTTTGTATTTTAATCAAAAATAAAAATAATTAAAAATAAAACGATTAAGAAACTCGAACATGAATAGATGAAAAATTACTGGATTAGTTTGTTGAGGTAAGATCTCAAAATCTACCTATTAATGAGGTGATTCTCCAGAATAAGGCTTCAGACTTTGCAAATAAGTTAAAAATACAATAGGAATGTAAATCTTCTTGGATATCAAGATGGAAAGCTAGACATAATATATCTTTTAACCATTTTCAGAAGAAGCAGTTTATGTTAGCCCAAATTTAGTTTCTGATTGTAAATTATCAGTGTTACCAAATCTAATTAAAGAGTATCAACTTAAAGATGTTTTCAATCTTGACAAAACGGGAATATTTTGGAAAGTTCTACCAAACAAAACATAGTTCAAAGGGAAAGATTGTGTAGGAGGTAGATTAAGGAAGGGAAGAATTTCTGTTTTAGTTGTAGCGAATTCTGATGGAACTGAAAAGTACCCTCTGATTTTTTATTTTTTAAATATAATATTCTTGGAGAATATTTTTTAACCACAAAGTGATTGACACTCTAACATTTTGAAACCTTAAATGAAATTAACATAAACGATTTAGGATATAAATATATATTTAATAAAATTTGAATAATATTCATGGAGAAAATTTTTAAACTGATTGGCACTTCCTGGCATGTTGACACCATAATTTGGAAAACTGATTGTAGAAATGAAATCAGCATGATCAATTTAGTATAAAATATATATTTTATTTAAAATTTAAATAGTATTTTTGGACACAATTTTGACTCGTAAACCATAAATTTGATTGACACTATTAGACAATTTCACAACCTAATTGAAAAACTGATTGTGAAATTAGCATGGTTGATTTTGTATAAAAAATTAATTTTATTTAAAATTTGAATAAATGTAATACGAGATTCCCATTCTTATTTCAGATTCCATTCTTATTTCAGATTATACTTTACAACTTTCTAATTTAAAAGTATTTTCCAATGGTGGGTTGATCTCTAAAATTAATTGTACATACGGTCTAAAATTCCAAAAAAAATCAAGGCAGATTTAGTTGACTTGGCAGCATCCATAACAGTAAATTTCAAAGACTGTGTAATACAATGGGCGTAAATTTAATGGTCATTTAGTTCTAAAATCCTTGATTGTAAAACATTTTCTCTTATATTGTTGCCATTATTATATGATTTGCCATGCAAGTTTTTTAGGGCTACTTGAAGCTTATCAAAATATTAAACAAACTTTTTTTAGATGTAACTTCAGCTTTTTTAAAACCAAAAAATATTTATTCCTATTTCTTCACTTTGATAACAAAAAACTTATCACAAAACAAAAGGCTCTTCTTCTTTATCAGAAACATCCATAGTACAATTTAATATAAGAGAAAATTATGTATTTTATTTACGGTCTTAATGCAGTTTTACTTTGGTTTCATTAACAATTAATTGAAATACTTTATTTTGAATATGGTCGCACAAATAATGATCACCAATACTTTTTTTTAATATCAGAATCTAGCTTAGAAATAACTACATCATATTTTGCAAAAGTTCCATTATTCCCAGACCTTTGAAAATATTTCCTATAACTTCTTCTGATCCAGGAAATGCGAAATTTTTTTCATACAAAAATTTATAACGTCTAAAATTATTTCAAAACTTTTCCTCAAAACTTTTGCTCTGTTTCTAATTGGTGAGAGGATATATCATCTATAAGTTTTCTAATTGTTATACTAAAGATTGAACATTTTATCATACAATTCTGATGTTTTTTTACGACATTCATCATTTTTTAGCTTTTTAAATTAGCCATCCCATGTTGATGTTTTCCTTTTTAATGGAATATTAGTTGATATAAATAGCATGCAACAAAAGAAATAAATAGCATCGTTTATTTTTAACGATATTCTTTTCATTTTTCGTCATTTTCTAGAGTTCAATGAACTATTTTTAGGAAAACGATTTTTTGGTATCATAATTTCCGGTAAACCATGTTTAATTAATAATAGGGTCACCAAACAATGTACTGTGCCAAATACGTTGATCTGAAAAAGAAACATTTTTGAATTTGTGAATGTAGGTAGGTAGGTAGGTAGGTAGGTAGGTAGGTAGGTAGGTAGGTAGGTAGGTAGGTAGGTAGGTAGGTAGGTAGGTAGGTAGGTAGGTAGGTAGGTAGGTAGGTAGGTAGGTAGGTAGGTAGGTAGGTAGGTAGGTAGGTAGGTAGGTAGGTAGGTAGGTAGGTAGGTAGGTAGGTAGGTAGGTAGGTAGGTAGGTAGGTAGGTAGGTAGGTAGGTAGGTAGGTAGGTAGGTAGGCTTTTTAAATTAGCCATCCCATGTTGATGTTTTCCTTTTTAATGGAATATTAGTTGATATAAATAGCATGCAACAAAAGAAATAAATAGCATCGTTTATTTTTAACGATATTCTTTTCATTTTTCGTCATTTTCTAGAGTTCAATGAACTATTTTTAGGAAAACGATTTTTTGGTATCATAATTTCCGGTAAACCATGTTTAATTAATAATAGGGTCACCAAACAATGTACTGTGCCAAATACGTTGATCTGAAAAAGAAACATTTTTGAATTTGTGAATGTAGGTAGGTAGGTAGGTAGGTAGGTAGGTAGGTAGGTAGGTAGGTAGGTAGGTAGGTAGGTAGGTAGGTAGGTAGGTAGGTAGGTAGGTAGGTAGGTAGGTAGGTAGGTGCAGGCAGGCAGGTAGGCAGGCAGGCAGGCAGGCAGGCAGGTGGGTGGGTGGGTGGGTGGGTGGGTGGGGTGGGTGGCAGGGTGGCAGGCAGGTGGGTAGGAGGTGGCAGGCAGGCAGGCAGGCAGGCAGGCAGGCAGGGTGGGTGGGTGGCAGGCAGGCAGGCAGGCAGGCAGGGAGGCAGGCAGGCAGGGTGGCAGGCAGGCAGGCTGGCTGGCAGGAGGGTGGGTGGGTGGGTGGGTGGGTGGGTGGGTGGGTGGGTGGGTGGGTGGGTGGGTGGGTGGGTGGGTGGGTGGGTGGGTGGGTGGGTGGGTGGGTGGGTGGGTGGGTGGGTGGGTGGGTGGGTGGGGGGGTGGGTGGGTGGGTGGGTGGGTGGGTGGGTGGGTGGGTGGGTGGGTGGGTGGGTGGGTGGGTGGGTGGGTGGGTGGGTGGGTGGGTGGGTGGGTGGGTGGGTGGGTGGGTGGGTGGGTGGGTGGGTGGGTGGGTGGGTGGGTGGGTGGGTGGGTGGGTGGGTGGGTGGGTGGGTGGGTGGGTGGGTGGGTGGGTGGGTGGGTGGGTGGGTGGGTGGGTGGGTGGGTGGGTGGGTGGGTGGGTGGGTGGGTGGGTGGGCAGGTGGGCAGGCAGGCAGGCAGGAGGGGGGGGTGGGCAGGCAGGAGGTAGGCAGGCAGGCAGGCAGGTGGGTGGGCAGGTGGGCAGGTGGGAGGTAGGCAGGTGGGTAGGTAGGTAGGTAGGTAGGTGGGTGGAGGTAGGTGGGCAGGAGGAGGTGGGTGGCTGGCTGGGTGGGTGGAGGGGGTGGGCAGGCAGGCAGGTAGGCAGGCAGGCAGGCAGGCAGGCAGGTAGGCAGGCAGGCAGGCAGGCAGGCAGGCAGGAGGTAGGCAGGCAGGCAGGCAGGCAGGAGGTGGGTGGGGGGTAGGCAGGCAGGCAGGCAGGAGGGGGAGTGGCAGGCAGGCAGGAGGGGGAGGGGGGAGGGGGAGGAGGCAGGCAGGCAGGCAGGCAGGCAGGCAGGAGGTGGAGGAGGCAGGCAGGGTGGGTGGGTAGGTAGGTAGGTAGGTAGGTAGGTAGGTAGGTAGGAGGGTAGGTAGGTAGGTAGGTAGGTAGGTAGGTAGGTAGGTAGGTAGGTAGGTAGGTAGGTAGGTAGGTAGGTAGGTAGGTAGGTAGGTAGGTAGGTAGGTAGGTAGGTAGGTAGGTAGGTAGGTAGGTAGAGATGTCAAAGCCCTTTCCAAATTTAATTGATATGCTTGCAAATTGCTTGATGGGGGTTGAAGAGAAGAATGCAAAGAAGGATGTTAGGAGTATTCTAGAAATAATAAATATATATTGAGAAGGATAGTCGGTTTTATGGTTGAGGTGAAGGATGGGTTCAATAGTGCCTATCAAGGCGGAGAGTAAGTTTAAGAGTTCTGGGTAATTAATGATGTCGTTAGATTAGTGGGAAAGTGGCCAAGGGTTGAGGCGCATGTGTTGATAAGTTTGTGTCGGTGTGAGATGAAGAATGGGCAGAGGAAGGCGAGGTGATATGGTGTTTCGAAAAGTGCGTTGCAGAACCGGCACGTCAGGTTGTCTGAGAGTTTAATGCGAAAAAAGTAGGTTTTGCAGGGGCAATGACCCGAGAGCCACCTAATAAGAGATCTCAATGGAGTGTATTTGTGCGAGGCCCAAGATTGGTGTATGGTATTGATGTTTGATATGCGCGAAAGCAGGGTGTTTGTGGAGTTGGTGAGGGAGTTTTATCATTGGTTTTGAGTGTGCATGGAAATGTTGCGTAGTAAGACGTTGGAGTGTACTGAGGTCAAATGTGTTATGCAGGGTCTTGATAAGGTTCTTTTAGCGAGATGGTCAACATGCAAGTTTTCATGTATGTTGGAGTGAGCGGGGCACCAGAAAATGGAGACAGTGAAATGAGTGGATAGGAGTCGTAGTTTTGAGAACAAGATGGAAGCAAAGAAGAGAACGTTTTTGATAAGGTGTAGATCGCGCGTGGTGTTCAAGGAGTCTGTATAGAAATGAATATGAGTGAAACGTGTGAAGGTATTGACGTGCTGGGTGATCTGATCGCATGAGGTGATTAAAGCTTGGCATTCAGCATCATAAGTTGTAGTTAAATGATTTAGAGGAGAGCTTGTAGAAAAGAAGGGAGATAAATAGAGAGGCGCCTGCATAAAAAGCGGTGGCGATAGAACATTTTTGCAATTCCCAGAAAATTTGAAAAAACTTGTCAAGATATATCTAGTATAATAATTCAAGATAATGATCATTTTGAAAAGTATTATGAATGCTTGAAGATGAAAAGTATTTTCATAATTTGATTCTTTTAGTTGTTCTACAAAATTACTACTCCTAATGTCAGAAAAAAACAGATAAAGCTGTTCTTTTGTGTGTTGAAATAAGTGTACCTATAGAAGGTGTATTTTTTATGCTAGATTCTTTGGATAGCTATGATATTTTTCTTATAAATTACTTTCAAGGAACAACTAATATATTACCAAGGTTTAGGCCGATTCTAAATAATTATTTTTATTCGGATTTTTTAATTACAAATTTGATCCTGATGTTGTTTTTTTATTTCTGAGATTCTGTTTTTTTCCAATTTTCAAAATATGATTGTATTTCTAATTCTGACTAGTAAAAAACAAAAAAATTGATTCACGATTTTAAATCAATTATGGATTTTATCAATAAAAGTATAGATATAAAAGCGTTATAGGCTTGAAACTATATAGAAATATAAATTTTTAAAAGTGTATTTAAAATAGACGCTAAGTTATAAATTATCTAATGATAAATTTACAATTTTAAAAATACATAGGGTTTTAATGATGGTTTATTTAACTCTGTACAAAAGTTGAAATTCTTAAGAAATTTTTATTTATTTATAAATTCAATATATAATGATTGTAATCAAAAACATTCAGACTTTGTTTTTTTTGAAAATGGCAAGTAATAATTGCACACTTTCTTATACTCTTATTGAAAATGCGAGTCTAGAAATGAAATCAGGATTGTCGATTTAGTATAAAAAATATATATATTTTTAAATATGTATGATTATCTTTGGAAATAATTTTCAAGAATACATAACTAATTCAATTAGGACTTTCTGACATTTTCAACCCCTAATTGCAAAACCTGAGTCCAGAAATGAAACCAGGATGGTTGATGAGCAGATATTTTTTTAATTTGAAAATGTTTTTAGTAACAATTTTTGCACGTAAATCTGAAATTTAATTTAAATTTTATATATTTCCTAACTCTAAATACGAAAACTAAGTCAATTTGGTAAAAAAAAAACATATACTTCATATTAAATTTGAATAAATATTTTTTTAGAGAGATTTCAGACGTAAACCGCAGATTTGATTTAAATTTTTAGATATTTTCAAACATTAAATGCGAAAATTGAGTCGAGAAATGAAACTAGCATGGTTAATTTGGTATAAAAATATATATTTCGTGTAAAATTCAAGAAAATATTTTTGAAGTAAGTTTTCAGACGTAAAACGCAAATTTGATTGACACTGGCAAATTTTTTCAAAACTTAGATAAAAATTTGAGTCCAGAAATGAAATCAGAATGGCTAACTTTTGTATAAAAACATATATTTCATGTAGAAAATTTTTAGACGTAAACCGCAAATTTGATTGATACTTTAAGATATTTTAAGCCGTAAATGCAAAAACTGAGTCCAAAAATTAAACCAACATGACTAATTTAGTATAAAAACATATATATTTAAAATTTATATGCTATTTAATAAAATATTTTTATATTAATAAATATTTAGATTATTATCCAATAAATTCATTCATATTTTCTTATAATATATTTGCAAAAATTTTTATGAATATTTTATTACATATACATATCATGAATCAAAATTTTGATTGACATTTTCCAAAAAGTATCCAAGTTTATTGATAAAATTAAATATATATAAGTGTTATGCGTTCAAAACTGTATATAAAAATTTTCAAGCGAGTATCTAATATAGAAACCAAGATATAAGTTTAAATACATATAATAATCAAATTTTTTGAAAAATTAAAATTTTTGACTTTGTTTGACAGTTTTTAACATGAGAGGGGCATTCTAGTTTAAAGAAAATGGTATCAAAAGCTCATCTAGCGTTTTTATGAAAGGTCAAGAAATTTGAAGGGGAACGTGATAAATGAGGCAAATTGTTTCAAAATTCAGAATACATCATCATCTTCCATTTGCACTTGAGGAGAGGCTGACCTTTATCCAGGATAGCCAGAGTCAACCGTTTCTTGCAGCGACTTTTCCAACTTCCCCTTATCTGTGCTTTCCCAAATTTGAGATCCTTCTTTTTCATGTCATCCTTCACGACTTCTTCTCATGTCTTAGAATACTATGCATGTGTAGTAATAACATTTCACTGTGATTTTTAATTTTATGTATGAAAGATTTTAAATGTTATAAAAAATTTCATCTAAAAAAACTTTAAACTCTTGAAATTATGCTCGCGAAATTGGATTTTGCAAAATTGTGTGTTTGCAAATTTAGGAAAATGAAATTCCTCGCAAAGATTTCTTACTTTACGGTAATTATAAAAAAATATTTTTCTTAAATTCGGTTTTCCTATTTATTCAAGGGTAATTAAAACAACCACTTAAAATTTTGCTTTATTTCATTTTAATAATGATTGTCCAATAATGCACAAATCAAAATAGTTTTGTTGTTATTGTATTACTTTAACAATTAATATTTTAACATTAAATTATTAATATTTTTTTTATTTAACAAATTTTTAGTTTTAGCTTGTATTACTAGCTTTACCCTAATAATGCCGTGAAAAATTTGTCGCTTTAAGAGCTAGGAGTGGAGAAGGTGTTTTTCGTCTCGTATTTTTGTTATATTTTAAATATTTTTTACATTTTTTTTAGCAGAATATATTTTAGTTTAAGTTTGTTCTTTTCCATTTGTTCCTGCTTTTTCAGTTTAAGTTGGCCCTATTCCACTTTAAGTTCGTCCTTTTTCAATCTAAGTTTGTTGTTTTCCCATTTAAGTTCCTCCTTGTTCACTTTAATTTCATTTTCCAATTTATGTGTGTTTTTTCCAAGTTAAGTTCGTTCTTTTTCAATTTTAGTTCTTAGTTTTTCTGAATTGAATTTTCTTTTTCAAAAATTTTTTGTCTTTTTGCAAATTGAGTTTTTTATTCATTAAAGTTTGGTTATCAATTTTTTTTATAGCAAATTTTGATCTAAAAATAAAATTTAAAAATGAAGTTTTGAAATTATATATTTATTCAAATTAACTTCCATTTAGTTTCAACTAACTTAAAATTACTATTCAAATTAGCTTTACTTCAATACAAATTAACTAATTAATGTTTTCATTTGTTTTAATTTGAAATATTCAGGTTCAAAGCTTTAAAATAATTTATATTTTATGGAAACAAAAATAGAAGCTTTGCATTTTTCAAAAAGTTCAATTTTTAAGTCTTAATAAAGTAAACAGGGTAAAAGAAACAACTAATTTAAATCCCTCCAAATAAATTTGACAATTTGTTATAAATCCTAATCGTAGGTTTGCACCAATTTTATTAAAGCCCAAATATTTATCAGGTTTAAACTTATAAGAAACAGAATGTAAAATTTATATACTGAATTTGCATCTCTTTCCATATACATTCCATTGAAAAAACAAAAAAAAATTTAAAGCAAAGTATCTTTTATCTTTTCAAAATATAAAAAATGTAACGGTCACAACTGATAAAAATTATAATTCAAAATCATGCACATTATTTTGTCTATTAAGGATTTTGTTATGCTTTATTTCAAATATATTAATTTTTTTTTCTTGTATAAATATGTTTTCATAAACTCAAAAAAGCAATAGGTGAACTACATAAACTTTTTTTAAATTTAGGCACATTTATTGTTAAATTTAGTCATTTTATCTTAAGAATGACGTCATTATCAAAATCGAAAATTTAAGGAAAATCTTGCTAAATATAGTTTTATTTTTGAAACAGATTTTTTTTAATTTTAAGTAAATTATATAAGAGAATCTAAATTAAAACTAATTCACACGGTAATACATAAACACTAATTAAAATTGGTTATAAACCAAATAACACTTTTCTCATAACATATTTATTTATCCAAATTGAAAGAATGAATAATTTCAAATAATTCATTTGTCTTTTCAATATGATGTTACATATTTTTTTCATAAAGAAAATTAAGGTTGAAAAATATACTAGAGTAAAAATTGGAAAAATATTTTCAATGAAAAATTAGTTGCAAAATTTTATATTTGGGTGGAGATTTATTTTGACAATTATCTATTTATTTCAGAACGAGTTAATACATCTAGTTAAAAAAATTAAAATACAAATTTATTATGAAAAATTAATAGTTAAAAACAATATTTACGACACAATTTTCATTATGAGCTTGGCCAATTTTCATGATTGTAAGAATGGCCGGGTGCAGCATTATTTAGGTTGTTGAGCACAAGACCATATCAAAAGCTGAAACTGGATTCTTACCTTCCAAAATGAAATAAGGAATGTAAACATTATTTTCTGACATTAGTAACTTTTCCGCGATTTATTTAATCTTTGAAAACATATTTTCACATGAGTTCAGCATAAACGAATATTGCGAAAGATATTTCAAAACATAATATCGAATGAAAATTAAAGACTTTGAACATTTTGAGATTTGTAAATTCTTGCTTTGTCGAGAACAACCAAAATTCCATATTCTATAGCACTATATCTGGTTTCATTTTATTCATCAATTTTCAACAAAATTATTAAATTTCTGACTGTTACAACTTCCATTTGAAATTATTTCATAATGCTCAATTTTGAAGCAGTTCATTGCCGCAGAACTAATGTCACATTTCGAACACGAATACTTGAAACACCTACATTTCCTCGCTTTCCTTTTTTTGGAACCCGCTTATGAACGAGTCATGTATAAGTTGAAGCCGCTTTCATCAATAAAAACAAGCGACTCTTGTCAACTATAGGAGAGTATTTTTGAAACTCAATAGCATAATTCTTTCTTTTCAATATAATGTCATCTCTGTTCACAGCTTCAATTTCATTTATTGCTTGTTTAAGCGTAACTTGGTGAAATTTTATCTTTCGTTTCTTCTAAACTTTGGGATGAAGGTTTAACGTATACAAAAACATGGAGTACACAAAATAGCTATTCTCACAGCGAAAAAACTTGTGTATTTAGAATATTTTAGTTGAATCTAATCCTTTATATACTTAAGATTCTAAGTCTAGTAAGTTCTAGGAATAGCTTTTTGTGTCCTCCATGTTTTTGTAGACGTTAAACCTTCATTTTGTTCGTTAGATTTTTGAATAATTGTTTTAGAAGTAGATTATTCTAAAGAGACTTTTGAAGGTATGGAACGAAAAGTTTTACAAAAACAAAAAGCTTTTTATTTCAAAACGCGGATAAAAATACTGAATTTCTGCCACATGAGCACAGCTTATATATTCACCTTTGCCTATATTTTTTGCTCAAATCTCTGCTAGTTTTTAAATTTCAATTAGTTATTTCTTTTACCCTTTTGACTTTAAGACTTAAAAATTGACATTTTTAAAAAATGCAAAGTTCCTATTTTTGTTTCCACAAAGTAAAATTCCTTTTTTAAGTTTTGAATCATTAATTAATTAATTTGTATTGAAGTAAAGCTAATTGAAATTAGTTAAAAGTAAATGAAAGTTAATTTCTAAATAATTTGAATAAATATATAATTTCCAAACTTCATTTTAAAAACTTTATTTTTAGATCAAAATTTGCTATAATTTTTAAAAAACTTCATAACCAAAGCAGACTTTATTGAACAAAAAACTCAATTTGCAAAAACATATTTTTGAAAAAAGGAAATAATTTGAAAAAGAACAAAGTTAAATTAGAAAAAAATGAACATAAATTGGAAAGGGACGACCAGTAAAAATGATGTATATATTTCTAATATGCTGATTTTAGTGGCATTTATGAAAATGACCCAAATCTCTCAAAAATGATTTAAATGTGACAGCTCATGCCTAAGTATACTTATAAAAAGTATTTTACACACATATACCAATTTTTAAGTATGCTGTAATATTGATTTTTTATATAAATTTAATGAAATCTGTTATAATAAAGATTTAAATATGATGGGTCTCACTAATTTCTATTCATTGTTAATAAAAAGAATTTTTCTTGAAAATTTAAAAGGAAATTAAATCTGTAGATGCAAGAGAGCATGGAGAGAAAGGTTTACTCTTAAGGGGATCGTAAAAGGGTAGAGAGAAACTGCTTTAAATGATCCCGATTTTTTATGATATCTTCCCTGCATAAAATAAACTAAAAGAAACATTGTAGGAAGATTTATATAAAAATTTCATATTTTGGACCACCATAATATTCTAAAAAAATTTTTTTTTCATTTTTAAGTAAAAATTTTGGAAAACAATAAAAATTTTATTTACACATAAAACAAGATTTGACAAAAAATAAAAGTATAGGTTGATGTTGTAATAGTAAAGATATATTGCAAGAATAAAATTTTAAAACAACTTTAAAATATATATATATATATATGGAAATTAATTGAAGTTTAATTTTCACAATTACACAATTTATTAGGGAAAAATAAATGTGCAGTAATAATGACAATAATATTAATTAAAAATAAGAAATTTTGAAATATAATTTAATAATTAATGATGACTAAATAGAAAAAATGCCCGATGAGTTTAATATCTATTACTTCTACCAAGCACATTTTTATACAGAGGAAGCTCCAAGATTTGAAAAGGCATCGTAAGAGATGTGTTAAATATAAAGATGTATATTAAAATATATGTATGTGAAAATTCTCCTATTTACAAACACGCAACATAATGAATAATTGAAAGTAAATTTTGTGAGACACTAAAACCAAATTACGTTGACATGTAATCAAATAAAGGATACAAAAATAAATAAGAAGGCACAAGCCTCCATGAAAGAATATTTTTGGTCATGATGCATAATTTAAATAAGGTTTCATGATAGTTTCAAAGAAAAAAAGCAAGAATTCAAATGTTTCTGTAAATGATTGAACGAGAAAAACGAGAAAAGAATAAAAAAATAATGAAAGGGATGAGAACAAATGGTGGATAATGCACAGAGAGGGGAAGATATTATTGCACTTGTGTTATGCATTTGACTTACAAAATTTGTAATTCATGTGTTGACTGTAGGAACCAGAATGACTGAATCTCTTCAAGCACTTTGAGCATTGAAAAGGTTTTTCTCCGCTATGAAGTCTTTGGTGTTCCGTCAAATGATGTTTGTGCTTGAATGCTTTTCCGCAAACTCCACATGAGTACGGACGAGCTCCTAACAACAACAAAAAGTGAAATGATGTAGAAGAACAAGATTAGAAAATTTTTTTACCGGAATGTTCATATCGATGTCTTGCTAAAGAATTTATTTTTGAAAAGGCTTTATCACATTTGTTGCACTTGTGAAGATTATTGCTATTGCTCACAATTTTGGTCACGTTGTTGTGTATTTCGCTAACACTAGGTCTATTCTTCTTAGATGCTGGAAAACTTCCTTTTTCCGGTGTTTCCACCTTTAAAGAATTTTCATAGTTGGAAATCTAAGTCAAAAATTGGAATAAACTCCACCGCATAAGGGCGAAGAGAAGAAAGACTTACATTCAGCCTTTCCTTGTTGTCTTCGTTGCTGTTGTTTATTGCACAAAAAGGCTGAGAATTTAGGAGTGAGGATTTATCTGTGAAATTGAATAAACTCTTGTGATGTTGGGATGAAGGAGGTTTACTTCTTGTATGAAGTAGAGAATTTATGAGATACTTCGAATGCAAAAAGCTGTCCTTCGTGGCGAGCATACTCGCTTCCAAGTTATTGATTCTGTTGTCTGTGGAAAATAAATTAACAACTTTTTCCTTCTTGACAGAGCAATTTTTCAAACTCAGGTCTATGGGTTTCGTTTCGTCATGACTTTTTTCGGTTTGAATGCTCTTCTTTTCTTCCAAATTCTGTAACAACTTGCTGCATTTTTCACCAAAAGATTGAGATTTGAAGGAAGAATTGATTAAATTGTTGTAAGATGTGGAGGAAGGTTGAGGAAGTTGAAATATCCTCTTATTTAGTACGGAGTAAAAATGTAAAAAATTGGCGTGATATATCTTAAGAGCTAATGACAGATTGCCATTCGATGAAAGTTGGTTGAAGTAAGAGAGGACATGCAGGTATTCAAAGTACTTCAGACTTAGAGCAGTTTGCATCAAGTGCTGAGAGTTGAAAAGGTGATGATTGGCGTCATACGAAAAGTTACTTGGGAGAGAAGTATTTGGGGGTGTGTGAAGAGATGATGACTTAGTCGCAGATGAGAAAGGATGAGAAGAAGGTTTTGATTGGCCGGCACAAACATTTTCCAAAAAATTTTCCTCATCATCATCCTCAACTACATCTTCATTTCCATTCAAAAACTTGGAGCAAAAATTGGACTCGATGTCGTGCTTGGAGAGTTGAAACTTTTTAAGGTGTTTGCTGGAAAGAATGCACTTTCTGCTGGTCATGTGACTACTGTATGATCCTGAATGCGAGAATCGTTTGCCACAGTGCTCACAACAAAACGGCTTCTCTCCTGAATGTATTCTAAGATGTTCCTAATCATTAAAAAAATTATCAATATATAAAAGGCTGTTTCGCAAAGTGCACACATTAAAATATACTTTCATTAGGATCATAATTTTGCTTGGTATCAATCAAAGAATACCTCTTCCTATGTATATTAATATATTTTAACATGATGAAGGTTTATCTAAACTTGAAATCAAGGGGTTAAAATTTGTATTACTGGACAAAATGAAGATGTTTTTTTTACTAATACTAAAGTTTGGGCTACAAATGAAAATATCCAAAAGATTTTATATAAGCTCGAATCGAATATCAATTTATTTTGTTATTAAGTGAAAATTAATTCTGAAGATG
This sequence comes from Nectonema munidae, assembly GCA_030549495.1. Classification (NCBI taxonomy): domain Eukaryota; kingdom Metazoa; phylum Nematomorpha; class Nectonematoida; family Nectonematidae; genus Nectonema; species Nectonema munidae. The sequence goes on from JAUIRK010000101.1 coordinate 436,768, forward strand.
TGTCATAGAATTTAAAATTTCAAAATGGAAATTGCTGCAAATATTTTCCTAAAAAAGGCAACATAATATAATTATAATTCTCTTTATAATGAAAAATTTTCTCTTTATAATTTTACGTTAATGAGTTTGAATGTTCAATCTTTAAAAGCTAAACATAGTTGTTTATTAGACTTTCTAAAGATGTTTCTAACTAAAAATTCAGTGTTACCAAAAGTAAAAGGTTTACAGAAAACTTGGCTGTCTGAAAATTTATTTGATACTTTTGATTATAATTTTATTTTTTCTCCAACATCTTTGAGTTCACATTCTGGTTTGGCATTCCTTATTAATGAAAATTTGAAATTTGAAATAAGAAACATGTGATATTACTTTACAGGGTAATAAAGAAAACTTTATATAAATAATATCCATCGTATTCCTTCTAATAATGTTTACGAAATTTGACTTCAAATTTTGACTTTAAATATCTTCAAATCAGTAGATTAAATCTTTTCTAAATAATTGTCTGTCTAACTCTTTTAAACCAACTATTTCTAAATATACTCGTTTTGTTAGCAAATCTCTTTTTGACAACATTTTTGTAGCCTTCAATTTTTATCCATATAATGCTTACGATATTTATTTCCCTATTCCTGATCAATTGCCGTCGTTCCAAGTAAACGATCTCTACAGCAATAGATTCACTAAGAAAATTTTGATAAAAATAATTTTGTTGAACTTGCTTCAGCATTTGATTGGCATAACTATTTGCATACCAGTTTTGATTTCCCAGACATTTATTTTACAAAAATGTATAACAAGACATTTAGATTAGTAAAAAGATGTTAGCACAAGACCATTGAGATTAGTAAAAAAATCCAGTTCTTAATATAAAAATACATGCAAATCATTGGTTAATAGTGCGCTATTGAGCTTAATAAAGACAAGAAATTGTATTTTTTGAAGTTAAAAACAAAATAGTGATGCACTGAAAAATAAATATATTCCCATTAGAAATAAGGTTAAGTATATGTCAAAAAAAATTTAAAAATGAGCATTACTATAATTATTTTTCAAAATCATCTAACACAAAACAGAATTGGAATAAACTTAATTCTTTACTGAGTACTTCTAGTAAATCTAAAATCTGTCTAAAAAAAAGCAGGAACAGAAGAACTTGTAAATCTATTCAATACAAAAATTCAACATTCCTTTAATCAAACTTTTTCTTGTAATGATAATCTTCATTTTGCTTTTTAAAAACTTTCTATTTTCTAGCTAAATAGTTGTCCAGTTTTCAAGAAAGGAGATAAGTATAGCATTGAAAATTATAGACCTGTGTCTATAATACCTACGTGTTCTAAAACATTTGAAAAATGCATTTATGTTCAGATTTACTCTTATTTTGACTCAAATGATTTATTTGAACATCAATTCGGTTTCAGTGTACACAAGCCTTGCTATCATTTTTTGTCAGTGATGTTGTGGATAACGTGTCATCTGGCTATGGTGTTCTGACTGCTTATATTGATTAAACGAAAGCATTTGACATTTCTCATAAAATTTTGCATGACAAAATTAAAATATATGGTTTTCATACTAAATCAACACTTTTTGTTAAATCTTATTTCCAAATTAATATGTTCCAATTGATGGAATATTATCTGGAAAACTGTATATATCTGCAGGGGTACCTGAAGGTTCCATATTGGGTCCTTTGCTTTTTTAATACGAGAATAAATTATTGCAGATTTGGTGACGAGCTCACTTTAAATATTCCTTTTTCATTTTCTGAAAAATTAATTTCTGGACTATAAAAGAACTTCAATGTGTTTTTGATTGGTGTGATAAAAATGGTATGATCATAATAAAGAAAAATATAAAAAGTCGAGAAGCTTCCTTTTAACGTTGTTGATTCTTATAATTTGTTGGGAGTTGGGGTAGATAATAAACTTAAATGGTCAGAACACGTCTACTTTGTTAATAAAAAATCTCCAAATTAAATGGGATCCTAAGAAGATTAAGAAATTCTCTGCCCCTTGGTGTAAAAAAGCTTATTTATAATTTTTTTTCTTACTATTATTACTGCATGATTGATTTTGGGGTCATACTAATTTATCTATTTTGATTAAATCTCAAAAGAAAGTATTGAGATATATGTTTGGTGTAAATTACATATTCCATACAAGCAATTTATTTTATCACTCTAAATTACTTTATATATATGATCTTTATAAGTATAATCTATTTAAATTTTGAAACTTTTGAATGGTAAGTTACTTAGGATATTTGATAAATTTCAGATTTTTCTTCTAGTGATTTTTATACAAGATCAAAGCTTTATCAAACATTAAAGTTCAAACTTTCTGATTTTTGGAATAGTTATTTGTATTTATTTAATTGTATACATTTCAATATTGTCTCTTATAAAATACAAATAAAAAATTTATATATAGGAAATTATTTATCTGAATGTGCGATAAATAATTGTTTTTCATACATAAATTAAATCCTCTATTAATGTTTTGCTTGTAAATACATATCCGTTTTTTAATATTATTATATATATGTGCATATTCATATTTATTTACTTCTTTGCATCTATAAATTCCTTGTATAGACTCATTGAAGCGGCTTCCTGCCTTTTTGAAATTACACAATGCTTTTGTTATATTTTCATCTACTTGAATAATCCTTTTTATGTTAACTGACAGAATACTTATAAATTATGATAACTTGTTATGAGTGTATCGAATTTTTATATAAATTTGTTCTTCTTCTTCTTCTAAAAGGTACGTGGAAAACTTATATTAAAGTTTAATGGGCTTGAATACTCACAAGCATGTAACCACAAAAATCCGGATTTAGGAAGTCATTGAGCACAGACTAGGTTAGTAGTAAAACATTATGCAAAATATACTTCTTTTAACACAAAAGTATTTAAAAAATTTGTTTTCATAGTAGGAATAATTTATAATAATAGGCAAAATTTAATTTTCTATATAAACTAACAAATAAAATACTTAGTTAATTGTAACTTCTAACTGGAAATATAAATATTTTTTGAAGGATCTATATTAATTATTATTAGGATGAACTATTAAAACATATTTTATAACGTTTAGTGGTCCATGGAAAATCTGTGCCAATATTTTGGTGAAACTTTTATTGAAAAAAATATATAAATTCATTTCTTTAAGATAACTTGTGGCAAATTATTCATTAGCTATTACAAACTGTTAAAATTTCTAATACAAATACATGCACACATAAGATATAATGACAAACAAGAAAATAAGCCAATTATCGAGCCTGAAAAAAATAATAACATTGACTAAAGCCACTGTTTCCTTTGTCCCTTCTGGATCCAACCCTTTTAAGGTTGTACAAACATTTAGTAGCCTAGGTGAAACACGTTGAAGAACAGGGGGCAAAGAGCCAATAAAACTCAAGTGGCGATGAAGGACGAATAAGAATTTGAAATGAATCAAAGGAGACCACGGCAAGAACAATGTTGAAAAACTCTACAATAAAACGTATTGCCCAAAATATATTTTTACAAGTTTGGCAGTATAAAAATTTGAGGCCAATTCTCACTTATCCTATTGAGTGTATTAGAAGTTCGGGAATGCAAATTTTCCTCTTATTTCTTAAAATTAACAGAAATTTTCGGCCATTTAAAAAATATATTTTTGAAAGTAAAAAGAATTTTTAAAAATGAGATGTATCTTTTATTAATATGAAAACGACATTAAATACGAAAATAAGCAAAGGTTAACGAACTCCTAGTCAAGAAATGATGATGAAAAAGTAGATAATTTCAAATACAAAATTATAATAGGGAGGCGAATTAATTAACTCAACCAAAGTTAAAGGGAATATTTTATTTCTTAATTTATTACATATCGTATTAATCCTATCTAACTTTAACATGATCTAAAAACTAATCATGATTCGCAATAAAAAAATTATTTTTCCTCATGACATCGAGTGTTACCGAAGCTCTGGTAAATGTGTTTATTTCGCAAACCCTTTTCAATTAATGCAAACCTTTTTCGCGTTTATATTTTTTTCATGTATAATTTTTTTTGAAATTGAGCTAATGTTATGATGTTAAAAGTAATTCTTTTTAAAATGTCTAATATTTTTTAAAAATAAAATAAAATTTAATGAATATGACACTTAAAAAATTGGAAACAAGGTAAAATTTATTGAGCAATGAAAGTTTGCCAGTTCATCTTGCTCAAATCATTGAGGTATAAATGGAAATAATTACAAGAAATAATTGTCAAAACTATTTTGCTTATTTTGTAATAAAGATAAAAAAAGTTTTATTACATTTCAATATAAGCAAATTATTCTAATTACGTGTTATCTCATAAAAAATATTTCCATAAAAATCAAAGTCCAAATATTAAATAATACACAATACAAACGCGGGTGCTTCGAATTGCAAAAGACTCGGGGGAATTAAAAAGGGTATATATTTTTTTCGTAGTATAATTCGTTCAAATAAATGTACATAATTTTGATTGATGAAAAATATTACATAAAAAATCAGACTTTTTTGGATGAGAAATTTGTCTTACCTTTAAATGATGCTTGAATTTAAATGCTTTGCCACACTGGCTGCACTTAAACTTTCTCAAAAATTCACTTTCATTATGGCTTATCATATGGCGTTGTACACGATAAATATTTGCAAATGTTTTTCCACACACCTAAAATTTAAAATAAACAATAAACCAAAACTTTCTTTTAGTGATTCCAATAAAAAATTTAAATGATACCAAAATTTGTAAAAATCTGATTAAAATGAATGATACACTACAAAAAAATATGTCACAAGAAACAGATATCAAGTTCATAGAATAAGTGATTTTTTGACAATTTATCCAAATAGAGTATCATTTTTTATTCTTAGCTCAAAGTTAATGTAAAATTTATAGAATTTATTAAATGAGTTTGAAATCGTAATGGGAAGAAACGCACTTCTGAATGAGGTAGCTTTTCGGAATCGAATATCCTTTTTCACGTTATCAAATAGTTATTTTTAGCAGGAACTCTATTAACTTAATTGTGAGTTTTTGTTTTGAAGCCTAGACTTTCACTGAAAAATCATGTTTTAGCCAGTCGAGCATGGAGAACTTTTCTTATTTATATATTTAGAAAGTAGGAAACGAATATCGTTCATCATTGATTAAAACCAGAATAGAAAGATATATTGAAAATGTGGAAAACTAATGAATAACCAGAATTTAAAAATGAAAATCGGATAATGGAAATGTAACATAATTTCATAAGAGATTAAAAATGTTTTTTTTGGATGATTTCAAGAAAATGACTGGATAAATAAAATTGATTGAATTCTACGATAAGTACATGTGTTTCGTTAAATTCAAGAATTGATAGCTAGTCTCTGATTTTGAAAGGAAGTCAGTATTTTTGGAACAAATTTTATATTCATTTGCTTTAAAAGGTATTTGTGTGTTTTCATGAATAAGCACTATTGCACAGTTTGTCTCAAACTATGAGTAAACCTTACTCACACTACAATTTTAGCTTATTGAAGAACAATACTAACTTACTAACAGGATTAAGAAGTCCGAACGAGGGTCCCAGTTGGATTAATTTTCAACCATAGAGCCGGAACAGCTAATACCATAAATGTTGTTCCAATGTCTGGTTCCAATGCTCTTAATTAGTTTATTCTGTTTTTATTTCTTTATACAAAGTTCAATATTAGGATTTCTCTGAAATTTAATGACTGCCCTAAAGCGTGTTATTATGGCCCAAAATAAGTTAAAAAATTTAAAAACAGTAGATCACACTAATCCAATTTAATTCCTAAGAGTGAAGATTTAAAAAGAGGAGTCAGAATTTTACTTCTAAGAGAATATACTTGTATGTATATTAATTTTGCTTAGATAAAAAATATGGGTTATTTTGTTTTTCATTTTTATTGTTAAATAGTAATAGATTTGTTTCATCAATACACTAAGCTAGTTTAAAATTTATTTTTATCTGTTTCTTGTCCAATGGATTATTAATTTATCACCTAGTTTTATAAATGAATTATATTGTTGTATTTGGATAGTACAAAATCCTTTAATAAACATGCTTCTTTTAGCAAAAATTATGGTCTGTTGAAATTATAAATTTAGTTCTTCACAATATGAATTTGATATATTGGGTATGTACCAGCCAATGTTAAACAAACTTTTCAAAACTTAATCGAAAAGAGACACTAAAATATTTTGCTACCAAGCCGTTCTCCGGAGAGTTTTTGTGGGGGCAAACCCCTGCTTACTAAATATACTTTGGTACGAAACTAAATAAAAATATGAGTTTTTTGTATCAAAATATAATAGTATATTTAGACATAAATTTAACATTCTTCAACGGATCCAATTTTTTGTAAGTGTTAATTTAAATAAATATATTAAGGAGCGTTATACTGGTGAATATGAGAGGGCGAATGGATACAGAATATAACGAATTGAGAGAGGGTTATAAATTTATATATTGTAAATAGTTATTTTGAGGGGGTCGGGAGGGGCAGAGGGCCAAAGTCCCACAAGATATCATCACCCATATAAATTAGCCTCACTGATCGATATTATAGTGTTGCGTATAGCAATTAGGAGAGTAAAGTGAAATTATTGAAAAAATACAAAGGGGGAAAAAGTTTTATATGATGAAGATGCAATCATTAGAATGAATTAGAAAATAGGAAAAGTGAAATGTTTGGTCTTACTTCGCAATTTTGTTGAGTAGGAGAGTGTACTGCTAAGTGCTTGTCGAGATGTGATTTCATGCGAAATATTTCGTGGCATTTTGGGCAGGCGTACACACATGGCTTGTCAACGTGGAAGTTTTGTGTGTGGGAATAAAATTCAGCACTATTCGAAAGATTAGCGGAACAATAAGGACACGGAATCAGCGCAAGATCATTTGGATCTTTGTCTGGTGAGCGACAGGCTAAAAAACATATGAATCACTGCAAAGATTTGCTAAAGGAACACTTTATTTCAAAATACTTTGTGGTTGAATTTAACGTAGTTATATCAAACGACTTTGACGATGAATTACGATGTGCAATAACGCATTATTTATATAGTTTTTAAATTTTTAATTCAAATCATAATATTAAGAGCTTGTTAAAATATTTCAAAATAAATCATCAAATGGTACTCTCACATAAAAAAAGTTTAGAAGTCGCCACGCAGGACTTGTTCTTATTAAACTATATTGTGCCAAAAGAATTGTATCGAAAGTATGTGAACCAAAGAAGTTATATATTGTTTGGGGGTGTGAGTAAGGTTGACTAGATACTCGGCTTCGATACGATAGGTTCTTCAGTTTGATCGAGTATCAAAACTTATTTGCTCATAGTTTGACACATGTGTTGCAGATGTGCCTTTTTCCGTTATCTTTACCTTATTTACACATATGTTACAAAAAAATGACATCTAATTATCATCACATTTATAAGATTCAAATGAGAGAAAGTTAGATTATTTAAAATATTTTTATGAAAAATCGTAAAAGATGTATAGTGCAAAACTCATTAGACGTCATTAATTTCAATCAAAAACTTTTGAAGGCATAAATAAGTAGAATTAACTTCAAGCTACGCATACAAAACATCAAGTCTTAGCTGGTTACAAAGGAAAAGTTTTTTCTTGAAATGACTAAAAAATCGATTTGTTAGCCGTCATTTACAGTTTATGTTTAAAACGCCCAGTTAAGCCATTTTATTTCAGGCAAAGCGAAATTGGAGTTCTAACGGGTTTAACAAAAACCCAAAATGGATTAACATAATAGAGTGAAATAAGATATGTTGAAAAAAGTAAACCGATCCAAAAAGAAAGATATCGATTGATGTGTTCACTATAAAGAGGTTACATTCGTTAACATCAATAAATTGACTTTGAAAAGGTATTCACTAATTATCTTTTTACTGTATACTGAAAATAAAAAAAAATATTTACTTATAATGAAAAAATCACAACACACTTTTTGGAAGCCTGGAGTTAAAAGCTCTTAAAAGGTGCATCAAAAGCTTAATCAAGACTAATTGGGGGTGGTCGTTAAAGTACGTTAGACTCTGTTGGCATATATCCATGCTCTGATAGTGCAGAGTTTGTTAAATGAAACATAGGTGGTTTACATCACTTGTTTCTTGGCACACGCACACACACGGAGAAAGAAAACATTTCAAGCGACTAAGAGTTAGCCTAGGGTTAAGGAACGCTAGTTTGTTTGGGAACAATCATTTTCAAAGCAGCTCCTAATCATATTTTACAATGGCGATTGGCTTGATATCACAAGTTCGCTATCATTGTCCGGCCTTCTTTAATTGAATTTAAAGGGGCATGGGGGATAATCCTTTTGAGTATGCATCAAATAAAGGAAGTAATCGTGTGTCGGCATTTTGGTGATGTCATAGCTCTAGGGATAACTTCTCATCTCAAGAGCGTGAAAAGGGCTGTGAACGCAGAATAGTCGGGATAAAACCATTTTACTTTCATGGAAGGAGGTTAATTGCAAAACTGGCACGATTAATTTTTCACGGCAATTAAACATAAGCACTCACTCGCCCTTAAGCTTATGAGGGGGCTTGGGCGAGGTTGTGAAAAGGAGCGAAGTGTGCACATTTCGCGCGAACAATGGAAGCGAGAAAGATGATGGCAAGCACTTTAATGGAAGAGATTGCTCACTACCAAATCGAATTACGCGATTCGCTGCCATCGCTAGACCTTCTGCCTTGAAGTGCATTGCATTCCCCGCTACACAAAGGCACACACACACAATGGAAGGAAGATTATCTCTTCTTTTCCTCGAAAAATTCTGACGCAATCATCTAACAACTTAAGTAAATGAGATTAGGGAGTGAGTGTGTATGTATTATCAATTGATTCCATTGTTTGTCCAATTAATATTTATATCATCACACACATGAAGGCATAAGAAGGAGAAGTGCGTGTGTGGTGTGTGCGTGTGAGAGTCGCTACTTATAAAAAACTTCGCCGAAGAATGCTTCTAATCAAGCCTTATTCCCATTCAAGTGGGATCAATAAGAGAAGAATCTGGTGGAAGCGAGAGATTAGCTTAATGCGTTCGATCATGTACGCGCTTAATTCATAGAAGTAGAAAGGAAGAATTGAATGAAAGTTCGTATAGTCAAGAGATAGAAGACTTAAAAGGCGAAGAGGGAGAAGTGCTGGGATGTTCCGACATTTTACATAACTCGCCAAGGGAATAAAAATGTAACAGAAATTTTCTGTACGTCCATTTAGTTATCAAAGGGAAAGGGAATCAATAAAAATGAAGGAACATTAGAAGGAAATGAGAAATGTCGGCAACAAACTACAAACATTGAGTTACAAACAAATAGCTTTGAAAGCAAATTTTATCTCAGCAAATTTCAACAACCGTTGCTATGATTTCGTAATGCAAAAAGAATAGGCAATTAAGTTTTATTTAATTCAAGAATACGTAGATATGCAGAATAGCTAAAGTTTCACGCATCTTTCTCACACAAACCATTTTTAGAAACAATTTTTACAACTCATGTCACATTCCATTTTTATAACTGACAAATAGATTTCAAAATGTCTTAGTCAAGAATTAAGTCTTATTTCAATACTCTTTAATATTTTGAAATGTTTTCACGTGAAAAAAATTTACACAAATTACACCTAAAAATAAAGAAAGAGGATGCAAATTCCAGTGATCGTAGATACCTGTGCTCTATCTCTATATAGGAGCAAAAATTCCTTAAACGCACATAATGAACACTTCTAAACTTTACTTGCAAGTTTCTGACATGAAAAATTTAGTTCCTACTTTTACACTTCACGCTTAGCAATCCTTATCTATATAAGAAAATACACAGCGGCATGATGAAGTAGTTTCTTATTTATTCGCTTACCAACATATACCGTTAACATATGGCAATCTATTTTTCTAATAGGCATTATATTTGAAAAAGGTTTATTGATTATACAGTTCCGACAAATTAGTATTTCAGATGAAAAGTGGCAGTTGTAAATTAAAATAATATAAAATCAAAAATTAATTCTTTTTTTTATGTTTCATGAAGCATATTTCGATAACGTGGAACAAATAATGGGTTTTAGAGTTGTACACAGCTAAGATATTCATGCACATAATAACATCTGTCAATCAAAAAGCAAAATTATTATAAATATATAATTTATATAGAAAAATAAAATAAAAATGTTATTTAACATATTTCTATACTATTAAAATAATATGTCAAACTTAATACGTTAAATCAAATTAACATGATTATGTAGTTCAAAATTGACACCTGTCAATCAAATTAGTATATATAGAAGTTGGAAAATAGAAAAATTGTTATAATTGCATGTAAAATGTAATTTAACATAGCTAATAAGCATTTTTACCATGGTCTCGCATCTTGCTAATAGTTTGCACAAAATGTCTGAAACTTTTTCTTCAGATAAAAAAATAATAATAATAATAACTGTTTAATAAGTTACTGGCTATACTGCTGATTTTGAAATCTAAGTATTTGAGGGTATTGATGTCTAATGTCAATAAGTATCTATATATTCATATGTATGTCAAAATGTTTTTTGTGTCAGACCTATTAATCCAAATAAATAGGAAAGTTTGTGTCAAAAATTACGATTTCGATAACACAAAACCTAACCTAAACTTTAACATTAATACTAGGTTTCCAAAATTTTACACCTTACTCCTTTGAGGATCAGAATTTTTAAGAATAATTGCCTGATTTCTTTTTAAATGGGATTTTAAATACTTAAAGCACGCGATTTTCATTTCATGGTACACCAGCGTCACACAGGTCCTCAAAGGCCCAATTAGAAATTAATTGAGCACTTGTCAACTATTATGCAAATTAAGGAATAAATTTGAGCAATCAAAATAAAGTCAGAGAGTGTGGTACCTTATTATCTTAATGTATAAAGATATGATTTGAACATTTTACTCCAAATTTCGCTCCTAGAGTGTATAATTTCATTTCATATATTTGAATATGAGATGTGTACAAGCCCAAGTAAAAAAGCAAGGAAGAATATAAATGATAAAAGGTACTCAATTTATTGATGTCGAGAGTGGAATGATTGAAACATGAGTCTGGCGAATCATTTCTCTCGGTGAGGGTCGATGATTCAATTTGATTGGTGGAGTTTAGGGAGGAAGTGGATGTTATCAATCTATCACAACTTCCAACACTTGGCTTTGCTTCAAACGCGAGACAAGTGCTGACAACGACATGATCACTTTCTTTTTCCACTTTGACACACTTGGCGGGAGGGGAGTGGTGATACTCTTGGGAGATAGAGGATTCGTTGTCTGAAGAGGAGTGGTTCGTAGTTATTGCACATGTTTTATTGCTTCTTTCCTCAACCGTTCGGCTGCCAATTCCGTGAAACAGCGAAGAAGACACATTGGATACACTCATACCAGCAGCTAGCATCTATCGCCTTGTTCACAAACAACCATTGGAAGAAGGACCCTTTGGAAATAGAGAGATAATAGATATCGAAAAAATAACTATCGGAGCGTTGGATAGAAAATTGGATTCACAAAGATTTTTGATCGTAGCACACCAAGAAGTCCTTTTGTACACTTTTCACATAAAAATAAACACGCAGAGAGGAGAGAGAAGATTGTTGTGATGTACAAAAAGTGAAGAAGCATTTTTAAAATGCATACCGAGTTATCTATATACTGGAGTGTAATAGATTCCCTAGACAATTTGTTAAGTTATTTCAACTTAAACTTGTAAATTTACACCTTTATAATATCGATTTCAACTTTATTACATATATATAGAGAGATAGATATACATATACAAACACATATAAACATTAAATATATAAATGGAGAGAGAATACGAAAAAGTGAGCGATGAAAATTTACTCAAAATTCTCTAAATAGCAAAACACAATGAATGACAGAATTTAATCAATTTTTACTGCTTTACCCCCTAAATTTTTAAGTTGACCAATTAAAATTTAGTATTACTTTCAACGGTAAATATACATAGTGTAATGCGAAAGATAAAATAAAATTGAACAAGACAATTACAGGACTGGTTACATATCTACATAAAAATTATGAAAATGGGCTAGATTTTAATCCTGGTTCTTTTGTATTTATATTTCATAAAGATTTTTTAGGCAATCAGTGATCAGAAATTTAAAGTTAAATAAAACAAATTAATTTAAAATTTATATATTAACAAAATTAGAATTAATTTTCTAGTATATATACGTTGAAAGAAATACTGTATAATTTTCACCTGAAATGTTTAAATATGAACAATTGGAAACTTGATCACCAGCACTCGTCCTTATTTGTGCATACGATTTCGTTTGATTGACATTTTGTCTAAGTTCTATTCTTTTCTTTATCACGTCAAATATATAATGAAAAAAGTATAAATAAATCTTTCCTATGCATACTTGGGAGTTCTACGTTCTCTAACTTCATGTTTTATAATGAGAATATAGAATTTTGAATTTCCCACAAATGCATTCTGAAAATGCCATTTGATTCATAAATATAAGAATTGATGATTAAAAGAACTCTATTAAGTCTAGCTCACAAAAAATGAGAATACTATAAAGTGCTTTCATTTCGCAGGAAAAAAATTTCGCGAATTATAGTTCAAAAACAAATCCAAGAATTCACGAGATGTTTTTTTACTTGATGGGCACTTAATATCTAAATTACAGTGATTTTTAATTTTATATAGCAAAGATTTTAAATGTTATAAAAAATTTCATATAAAAAATTTAAAATTCATTCACAAAATTCGAAAGATGAAGGAAAAAGTAAATCACAAAGAAGATAGAAGTTTGAAAATTTTAACCAAAATCGATTTTTTTTTTTGCAATTTTTATTGATAAGTAATATTTTTTTAAAGAAAACACCATTAAAAATGAGCTTAATTTGAAAAAATGCAAATATTAAGTAAAGATAAGGCCCATGTAAATTAAGTTATGTATATTTTAAACTTAGGCCTACACAATCCATAAAATTACAACATTTCGCCGTTCCACCCTTTTTTGAATGGAGTCTTGACTCCTCTTTTCACTATTATTCTTCAAAGACAGCATATAATTAAAAATTTCTTAAAATTTTATAATTCTAACCAATCAAATATTTCCAAATCTTTCAAAAATTTAAAAGAAAGTCAGAAAAATATTTGACAAAAATTTTCAATTGACAAGAGAATCCAATCTCATTTTTAAAGTAAAAAATATAAAAAAACAAATAGTTAAAAAATATTAACAATGAGTAAATCATACAACACACACACACACACATTACAGGAGGGCCTTTATGATTTATGTGAATAATTTCGAATAATAATTACTGTTTTAAATTTGTAAAAAGTTAATTTCTTGCGCTATCACCGTACTTAGATATAGATGACAGAATTATACAGTAAACGAATTATAAAGAAGAATGAAGTTTGATTGACATGAACAAAAATAAACAACTAACGAGCTGGAAGATTCCTGTTAAAAAATTAAAGGTTTAGAGATATAAAAAAAAGGTTCAAAATTGAAGTTCATGTTTTGTTAAATAAAAGAAAAAATCAAGGAATACAAATTTCCTTCATAACAAGAAAAATTACCCATTTTCATAAAAAAATAAAACTTAAATGTGATCTTAAGTATATACGTTAAGATGTTGTAATAAGAAAGGAAATTTATTCGTAAAGTATTCTGTCAGAAATCAAAATAAGAACCATGATAATAAAATCAGAAATGTGAACAAAGAAATAGGAACCGACAGAGAGATATATGAGCTCATATGCACATCGAGTAATTTCAGACAAAGCATGTACGTAAACATATATCGTTCAGCCTCTCCAAATGACAATTTATATATCTTATATACACGGGCCTTAGTTAGAGAGAGGGATAGAGTGGTCGGGCGGGGCAAACCAATTTTAAAGCATATTTTATTTTATTTGAAACGATAAATATTTTCTAACATGATTGTAATTGTACTTAGAATTATTTAAACTTCTAGAATATAAATTCATGTAAATTTTAAGGGTTTTTGAAAGTAATTTTCTATTCATATAAAAAAGGATATGAATTTATCAAAAATCACCAATTTCATTTTCTTTTTTCTCTTTATATAACACATGTATATAAAGTTGTAAAAAAATTTGCCTATCAGGTTAGTTTTGGAGTACACGCGTTGTGAGATATTAGTGTATACATTTCAAAATTTGAAGGATTCCCTATCGAAATAGAGAGACGGACTTTGTATCTCAGGCTTCAACCGTTAATACTTCTATCTATTGAGGATTGAATGCTATCTAACAGAAATTCGCAGTAAAAAATTGTTTCTTTCCAGATTGAGGAGGCGAAATCGGAGTCCGTATTTAATAAAATTTAGGATTCGGAGTTGGTTTTTTTAAGTATTAAAAATAATTTTTTTAAATCATCATAAGAATCTTTCCATGAAGGATATTATGAACGGTAATCAGGTCTCTCCTTTTGAAACGATCATATGATAAAATATGAAAAGATCATATGTGTATTGTTGTATCGTATCCATTATGTTTAACATCATACTGATCATATTAGCAGTGTTGCCATTATGAATTTTAGAAAAAATCAAGATTAGATTAAAGATACGCCAAGATTAATGAAACATATTGAAAAATAAGGAAATTGGAGTATTTCATTTACTAAAAATGTCATGATTAATTATCTTTTTCAACCTATTTATGTTTTGTTCAGTCTTGTAAATCTGACAGCAGTCCTGTTTGATTGCCAAGTAACACATGAAGTGTTATTTTGTCAGAACATGTAATGTTGATTTGATAAAAATATCGTTCAACCAAGAGTTGGTATTTTCATAAATTTAGATTAATTAAAATACTTAGAACAATTTATTAAACCGTGTAATTTCACGTAATCTATATCAATATTCTGGTATATTTAAATTTTCATCATAATTTAAATTCGTTATTTATTTAAAGATTTAATTTAAAAAAATAAAAGAAAAGTTTAAACATTAACCAAGGATTTAGTTTGCATAAGTTCTAGACTAGAAGCTCTTGAGTTCCAGTCTCTTGAATCCATTATTATTGTTTAAACAGTTTTGTACAGATTGATTTAGACTTATGAAAATACGGAATATATGCACCATATTTTACCCACGAAGAAAGTAAAGAATTTGAAGGGTTAAAAAGTAGAAGTAAATATTTGAAAAAATCCAAGATTAAAACTTAAGAAATCTAGAAACCAAGCATTGTAAAAATAAACCAAGGAATGGTATCCCTGATATGGAGTGATCCTTGAAGGCGCCAAATTTATTATATTTTTAAGAATTTAGAGTCGCAATCTGACTTTTGTAAGCAATTGTTGGAGTCAGATGTTTTCCCTCCGACTCTCCAAACGTGCTTTCTTTGCTGGTATCACACGGTGGCAATTTGTTTTGGTTGGCAATGAGGAAAAAGTTGTTTTGGAATCATTTTAGAAGATTTTAAATAAAAAGCATAGTGACTTGAAATGTGAAAATGTGTGTAATGAATGCAAAAAGAAAAGGACTGATTGGATTGGAATAACATATCCGAATATTTGATAAAATCGAAAAGCTAAATGTGTGTGTGTGTGTTTTATTATGTATGTTTGTGTGTGTGTGTGCGCGCGCGAGGTAATCGAAGAATTAAGATATGCAACAGCGTGAGTGTGCGTGCATTTTTTCAGAAATTGGAAAAAGATATAAAAAGTGGGAATGCGAATAATGTATGACAAATCCAAATTTTCCGTATATTAATTGTGCGAAATTAGTAAAGGATGTGATGATCAAACAAAACTTAATTAAATTTGGTAAATACTTTGCAATGGCTTCTCTCTCTCTCCTACTACACTAGCACCAGTATTTGCATCGTCTAGAAAGAGAGGATAGTGCCTGAAACATAATCGATACACAGAGATAGAGAAAGTCACACACATACACAGAAAGATCCCTATGTATATGCAGAGTCGTTTAGAGAAGAAATAATTAAGTTTGAAGTCATATTATGTGAAATTGCATTTTCCAAATATTTTAACACACTACACAAAATAAACACACACACACACACATACACACAAGAAGTACGCGCGACAAATAATACGCTTTCAAAGGAGACAACAAAAATAAGATGGAGAAGGAGGAAGGAAACGTGAGGAAAATGAAAGCATTGATGACAACGAGTGACGGCACTCTAATTATCTTGTCCTTCTATATTTTCATTTAAAAAATACCTTTAGTTCTAATTCATTACATATATTTAATAAGATACATTCTATTCTGAGCCGATTCAAACAATATACACACATAAAAAATGTGAATACTCCCATCTATTACAAAAAACAGAAAGTAGTAAGGCTATCCTAGATCTTCAGAAACGTCCAACACAAGCATATAAAATAAGTTTTAACTGATGTAAATATGTATTTCAATTTTCATAAAAGAATTCAATGTTAATTATTATGCGTTTCTCCTAAGGCCGCATACAACTGGTTAAAACGTGACCGAACATTTTGCCGAAGGACAATTTACCGAACGGGCATTTGGACGAGGAAACATTTAGCCAAAAGGACATTTCACCGAAAATGTACATATAATTTGTCAATTTTTGTAAACATAACTTTACTTGCATTAACTTTGCAAGCGTGTGCTTAATACAAATCTACAGCGTAAATTTATTTCCTTTTTCTATTCTTAACTTCTATAAACAAATTATGGGATGAATAACTTATCTACTCGAAATTAC
This sequence comes from Nectonema munidae, assembly GCA_030549495.1. NCBI lineage: Eukaryota > Metazoa > Nematomorpha > Nectonematoida > Nectonematidae > Nectonema > Nectonema munidae. Next base: position 453,566 of record JAUIRK010000101.1, read on the forward strand.
CTCGGCAAATGGTCTATTCGGCCAAATGTCTGTTTGCTAAAAATTTTCCTTGGCTAAATCTCCATCGACTAAGTGTTCATTCGGCCAAATGTCGCCCAGCAAAATGTCCTACGTCCAAATATCTATATGCCAAATGTTCGAGTATCGGTGAAATCTAGTTATCGGTAATGTAAAAGTGAACCGCTAATTCTTTGCGGATAAACTACTCGTTCTTTTTTTTCAGACGCTATCTCTTACAAATAGTTGGTAGGCGATTAAATTTTTGATTTGAAGCGGATGCATAAACACGCTCATAAGAAACACACTTTTATTCGCGTGTACAGGCGTACAAAAAGAGCGGCAGGAAGGACGGTCCTCCCGACGACCAGAATTTTTGCACTTTTTGAAGTGTTATTGGAAATTTTGAGGGACAGCAAAATTAGCATCCGCTCCGCGTAGCATTAAAGATAGGTACAACACCACTGTTTGCGTGCATTAGATGAATAATGAAAAAAGAAAACTTATAGATTGTGCACACCAATCATAATCTTGTGTTGATAAGATTGACTTGCTGTTTGTGACTTACAGATCTTGACGCAGGCGAAAAAGTCTTTAATTCATACTCCTTCGTAAATTCTTGAGTGTTGCTACGTGACGTAGGCTACTCGTATCATTTTTTGCATGTCGTGTATTCCACATACATACAAGATGAATCACATCTTTGAGAAGGGGGTAAGGTGAGCTTGTCGCAGCTGCCTAGTGTTTCGCATATTACAAGCAACCCTTCTAATATAAGCCATAGTAAATTTAAAAAAAAAGAAATAAAATGCAAGCTACCCCCTAATATAAGACATCTTCAATTTTTTAAAATATCAAAATGCAAGCCAGCCATGCAAATATCAAATTATTTTTATCATGCAAATACAAGTTGTCCGCCCTTTTGTTCCATTTTTTGGGGGGGGGGGGGGATTATATAAGCAATGGTTTGTGAATTGCGAAACAGTGGTGTCAAACATAAATATTCAAATATCCATAAAAAATAGAGAGAAGAAATCGGCTAATATATACATGGTGAGTACTATTTAACAAGTCTCACTGAAAATACCATTTTTGAAAACTTGTTATAGATATTTAATTTGTTTCGTTAATGCAAAGTGAGTGTAAAAAAACATGAGAAGGACGTCTTTGTGAGAAAATACAAAGTCGTATCATTAGTTGCATGTAAACTGGTGATCCACATACACACAAAGTGAATATTATACAATAATATTTTTGACTCTGGTAAAGATAATCCTGAAACATTAAAAAAAACCTCTATAGATTCATTTCAAATTTAAACCTTATGAATTTATCACTTTTTATTTAATTTAACCATTTTTCTAATTTCATTTTTGTAATACAATTTATTTAAATTTTTGATAGAATATTAAAATCAACAAAAATAGCCAAATTTAAAACAATTACTATAATATATTAAAAAATAGGGCTGATGACTAAAATTTCTTAAAAATATTAAAAAATCTGGCAATTCCGTTTAGATATTAAAATTTTTATGATGAAAAATCACTTTGTACTTTGTGCGTACATGCAGTGAGTGTTTTGTGTATGTATATAAGTTAGAGATGTATCCGATGTGAAATATTTTTATGTATCCGCGGATGCGAATATCAAATTTGATATCCTAGCGAATGCGGATGTCATAATTGCTATTGTTTTATACTTCTTAAAAAATTAGAGAGAAGATGTCAATGTATATGTGTTATCATAAGGACGGTCTTATCAAGTAAAATAAAAAAATTCCGAAAAAAACTTTGGGGTATAATAAAGAAGAAAAATATTTGAAAATAGCGGATGCAAATGTTGAAACTCAAATGATCTTAGGATGAGGATGTAAAAATTTTTGCCTAATCCACTTCTGCGGATATCTGATACACCTCAAATATAAGCGTGTGTGTCTGTAAATACCCTATAAAAGGCACCTCCCATATGGTAAAATTGCACCCCCTTAAAATTTTTTTCAAAAAGTGGAAACTCAAAAATCGCATACTCGAAAATTTTCAAAACAAATCGCTTAATCATTTTTCAACCTCTAGACCTAGAGCGTTTTCAGAGGGCTAATCCAAATCGTCTTGGACTGTCTTTCCGAATACGCTCAAAATATCAGTTCAAATTTAATTTACATTTGAAATGTGATTACTCTTTTGAAGCTCAAAGTAATAAATAATGTTATACATTCTATCTTTAAAAAATTCGACTAATTCCTAACTAATTTAACCTACTTACGAACTTGCACAGCTTTGAAATAATATAGATACCATTTTTTGTTGAATGAGACAATTCTTCTACAAACGGCAAACTATGATTGCTATTCTCCAGAATAAGCAATTCAAAGCCTCCGTATGCTTATATCACAGTTCTTCAACCTTTGTTACAAGCGGACCCAAAATTTAATTGAAATTAACTTTAGGACAAAAAATTTTATTTAAGGGAAAAACGATACAATATATTAAAATAGAACAATCATAATACTTTAATTTTTTTAATGGATGTCAAAATATATTTAAATATAGCATATTAGTGAGATATTAGTCGTGGTTTTCCTTCAATTCAAAAACTTTTAACAATTGAAGTGTGATGGAATATAATGGGGCCCAAATCCCTTCTTTCAGTGCACAAAATGGACTCTGGGGCCTTGGTTGAAGAATTCTGATCTAGAGGTAACTCAATCAATAGTTAACAGTTGTATTTTTAATTTTTTTTATATTAGTATATTTAAGAAGTATTCAGATGTTTGTTTAAAAAATTGCACACATGTTTTTATTTATATCTCTTGACTTTCTGTAAAACGTTTGTTTAATTTTGATATATTAATTTAAATAATATTTTAGATTTTTTCTTATTATTTTAATCTTTCATTTGAACATATTTCTGCAAACTACATGTCAAAATTACAAAACTTTTAACTCAATTATGTTGTGCATGCATGGAATTATGAAGAAGTTTATCATGTAATAATCATATTTTCTATTTCTATTCCAAATGTAAAGGAAGTAGAATGCTCATTTTTTATCGCCATCAACAATTACATTCACAGACAACCTTACATAGTTGGACAGATGTAGATATCTCAGGATCGTAAATCAAATCCAGGACGACTGGAACAAAAACCAAATCGTACCGCTATGCCTTTTGCCGACCAATTTCAAGGCGGCGGAGTTGTGGGCTCTGAGTTACTTAAAAATAAATAAAAAATTTTATAAAAAAAAGTGCTGAAAGCTTCTTTAAAATTTTTTAATATGACTTCAAAATTTCTAAGTTTTGTAAACTCAAACAATTTATTGGGAAAATTTTTTCGCAAAATTTAAATGGCCTACAACCAATCATTAGGTATGTTTGTTATTCATTTTGTTTAGGATGAATTTATGTATATTTTTATGAATGTAAAAATTACTCACGATTATTAAAGGGTTATTTAGGGGTGGGGAAAGAACTGACGATCTTAAAATATTTTTCACCAACATCTCAATTATTATTTATTTTATTCAAAAATTTTTACCAAAAAGATCAGAAAACAATAAATGTTTTTTAATTTGATGATTTTTCATTTTTATACTTTTGTTATTAGGTAGTGAAAAAAAATGAGATCAATCATAAAATGCTCTAATAAAAGGAGTTAAAAATATCAAATCTGAATTTGATAATTTCGGTTAAGAATAAATTAGAAATTTAACTTATATTCACGCACATATTACTTTAAATTGTAGTTTTTCTATCATGTAGTTGAATAACTTAATTTTACTTGGAACCAAGGTGATGATTATGTTTTCACTATTACCTCTAGAATGACAAATATAAATCGATATGACAAATGACAAGGGAGAAAATGGAGACAATGTTTTTTTTGTTGGAGAAAAATATTACTAAAATATTCTTGAAGCTTTTATTACAAAATCAGATGAAATAAGAGTAATAACTCTTTGATTGAGGATCAGTTGTTAAGAGATTAAACTGCAATGCTTTTATATCGTCTATGTTATATTCCATAGATACATTAGTTTCCATAGGGGTAAATACAAAATATTTAAAACAAAAAGCACAAATTAACAGATGAAACGTGTCGTTTCCATGAAAAATCATGAAACATTATGAGAAGGGCATTTTAAGTTACACACACATTAAATGAAGATATTTAGGTCTAAGAACAACTTATGGATATGTTTTCTGTAATCATAAATTAGATAATTACTAGTGATGACAATTACACCGTATTTTCGCTAACTGGTTAATTCATTACTAAATATCTTTAACCGATCGATTAACCTATTAATTTCAACGAAATTTTGAGTCCATAGATATACACATAATATAAAACAATGGTTCGTTAAGAAAAATGAAAAAAGATTCCACGCATAAGATAAGCACAGGTACCAGAAGATGAAAATAAGGTATGCTTTTCTAAAGATTTTGCCAGTAGAATTACGGTTCGCTTACGGTGAATTAGTGAGCCTTATTTACAGGTTAATTTTTACTAAATACAATCACTAGTCATTACTCAAACTTTAAAAAGAACACTGGCGGTAAAAGGACAGACGGGTATAATAATTTCCCAAATAAATGTGTAAGATGTTAAGGAGAAATGCAAAACGCAAAGACATTCAAATTAAATAAATTTGTCAATTAGATCTATTGAAGGCCCTTAATACGCACCTTGAATTCAGCCTCCCCCTTTGTCAGTAATTATTATCATCAAATTAGTAAAAACCACGTATATCAATAATAAACACTCACACAACAAGACGTGTTAGAGGCCTTCAGTTACACTTTTAATACATTTTAATGCTTAGTACGGACCTGTTCTGGCTCCCATACAGTGCTAAATTTTTCTTAACCATTCAAGGCCAAAGGTTATTGAAAATTAAGCCTCTGTAAATCTTTTTCAAACAGTTTTATATAACTTGGCCCTTTGAAGACCAACGCGAACCAGTGCAATCGCCTGCTTTGAGTATATATAATTTAGTGAAAAAAGAAAGATTAATCTTTAGGGTTTTGGTCCTCAAAGGGTAAAAGTTAAAGCAAACGATTTTTATTTGAGGCGACCAAGCGAAATAGAAAATAATACGAAATCATATCTTTACTTTTGATAAAAGGATTTTCCAATCTTAAGAAACATTTTGGAAGGGAAGAAGGAAGGAAAAAAAAGATAGTGCTCTGAGACTAGTGAAATAATGGAGTGAGAAAATGATGTTGACAGGGGGAGAAGAATAGTGAATAGGGAAAAAGTTGCTGTTGCTGTTGGATCGCATTTGTCAGGAATGACAAGAGAGTGTATAGGAATAACAATGATAATAATTGAGCCTTACATACTCACTACACTACTACTACACTCTCTCCCGAATGCCATGTGATGAAGGTGGAGATGATGGAGTGGAGGTGTGTTGATGATGAAGTGATGATGACTTCCACGTGTAACAACAACGGCAGGCAGACCAAAGTAAAAAGAAATTCGATGAGTTGATGATGTAGAGAGGATAGGAGCTGTCTGTTTCCAAATGGTGAGTTTCGTCACATGCGCACAGCAGTAAAGTATTATGACCTGGAATAACACAACTACCTACCTTACATGTGAGAATGAGTGGCGCGACTGTGTGTGTGTGTGTATGTGTGGAACATGTTTCTTCCTCCCTCTCCTGAATGAAGAGAAAGAAGAAGAAACACACATCACCATATGTTTCTGCTTCTGTGAAATTTGATAATGATGACAACACACAGAAAGAAGGAAGTATACAATATAGATGATACAGTACATGTACATCATCTCCATTATCGTATCGCGAGCGCGTTGAAGAGAGTAAAATCGATGTGTTGTTTGAAGAGTGGGACTCCCTAATCTCCCTCAGATAGCTTTCAAGTTTTAGTTGATTGGGTTTAGAGCGAAACTTGTTATGTCCCTGTAGCTCTCTCGCTATTCTTCAATAAAGCCGTGGAGTACCGCAGGCACTGCGCTTTGCAATTAATTTCTATTGTAGACTTACTTAGGCATATACAACGATAACCTCGTACTGTTTTTCATTACTTCAGCCATCGTTTGTGACAACAAATTTTTACATCTTACAGGGGTTTTTAGCAGAGGGATTTTGTCATTTATCTAATAAATTTTGTGGTTATATATTTTGTTAGTTTGATGAATGGATTGAATTGCTTCATTCGATATATCCAGAGTTGATTTTCATGGTGCAGGGACAATTATGCCTCTAGACTATTTGGCCTCTTGCCAATTCAGCCGACCGTAGGACAATATTATTATCAAGAGGGCGAATTGAGCTGCTTCTATTTTTATGAGCCCGATTTTGTTTTATATACGCACAACAAATACTAAAATATTACTTCCGGTCAATTCGGACTCAAGACCATTCAGCCTCTAAATAATATTCAATTAGAGAACAAATTGTGCCTAGGCGATATTGTCCCTAGATCATTACTTCTATGTTTCAATGATTATGAAGTCAATCGGTTATTCTTTTAGTTTTTCACAACGGAAGGTATAGAAAAGATAAGGGATACATTTAAATAGCACTTATTCATTAGTTTTATACTTTTAGTAAACTTCTTTTATCTAATATATTATGAATTATGTTTATAATTAAAATGAGCTTTTGATAAAAAAAATTTGTTACTGATTTTAGTTTACGTACTTTTAATGAAATTAATTTTTCAAGATGAAGCTAGATCTCAGGAATAAGGTCAATATAAAAATCACAAGACTGAAAGTTCTTCATGAGAACAATTATGGGGTGAATTTCTGATGAGAAAAATTCTGCAGTAGACTTTTTTCGCAACACCAATTCTGGTGGTGGAATTTTTTCATTTGAGGCATCGAAAATAGATTCTTCATGAGATGCCAATTTGTAAAAAAAACTTTTACTTTATTGGTTTATACAGTAATTAGGATTTAACTTTTTTACCCAATCTTAGAACTTTTATAGGAGACCCACGTAACATAATAAATTCAAAAAAGTATTAACAAAAAAAACCTTTAATTAAGTACACAAGAGATAGGAATTCATTTATATCATTGAGTATTTGCATAAAATGCTCAGTATCCTAATATTTCTGCTTCCACATAAATTCACACAGATAGCTGTCCTCCATTCCACGAAGTTTTTTCTGCTTTAAAGTTTTTTTTCATTGAATCTTTGCGTAAAAATTTTATTGTCGTAATTACCGACTGGCAGAAGGGGGGAGGTGTTTTGTCACAAACCTATTTTTCTCTACAAAATGTGCAAAATTCAAAATATTATATTTTTTACCCCGATTTTGCTTAGTTTTCGCAAAATTATCTTTGATCAAACATTTCCCTTATTTTGTAGCCACGCAAAGTTTCATGATGTTTCGCAATGTTACGCAACATTTTCTAAGTAAATTCAAAATTTATTTTTTCTTTAGATTGTGCTTATTTTTTTCTAGTTTTTAAATTTACTTTAAAAACAAATTTATTAAACTATTTTACCCTTTTTTCAAACTATAATCCAATGTTTCGCAGTGATACGATAATGTTTTCCATTTTTTTCTAAAAAATTAAAAATTACTATTTTTTGTCGAAGATTTCAGTTTTTTCAATTTTTTTCTAAAATATATTTTATAAATAGTGGATTCAATTTTATGCCTCAAAATTATAATATATGAGATACTTAGCAATGCTTATCAAATAAAATTTGTTATTTTTGGAAAACATTGTAAACCATTACTTAAAAGTTACATAGTTGAATTATTCAAAAAATACGGTATCTAGTCACTTATTACTTTATTAATTGATCTAATGCTACCTTAGTTTTCGCGGATTTTGGTTGCTTTTCGAAGATTTTGGTAGCGAGGATCTTGTTTTTGTGGATTTTAGTTTTCAGGGATTTTGACTAGATACCCTACATAAATATGTGTTGAAGGAAAAAACACAATACGTCAGAAAACATAATTTCATTGAAAAGTATTGGAAGACGAGTGAATAATCAGTTCATACGAAGTCACTCCGAAATGACGCTCACAGACCACATATGGACTGCCTACTTTTATATTACTGTTGGCTCAATCTGATATTTCATATTTTTACTGTGCTTTCATTTTCTAAATTTTAGACAGACAAAATCTTGAAAAATTAGTAATTTCAATCGAAGTGTTGATTAGCCAGTGCAGGAAATTTCGCACCAGAGACATTTCGAAATTAGTTTTGGTGGTTTCGAAATTTTTCGGTTCGAAATGACCAATTTATGCACGAAATTACTTGGGTACAAAATATCCTGGTTACCAAATAACTTGAATTTTTGATTTACCATTGGTGGATAAAGTATATAAATGGCCAACAATCTTTTTATTTCTATCTCGGTGTGTTTTGAGTTGGTCAGACAGTTCATAGCGAATGAAAAATATTAAACCCGTTGACACAATCAAACACATATTTTATACACACATGCTCAATTATCTTCGTCTAGACAATTTGCCGTTTATTATGTTTATAAACTTTCGATTACTTCCCTTCACAACTTCTATATCTTGCATAAAAGAAAATGCTATTCAACATTATGCGTATCATATGATAACTGCTATTTTGTTTTCGAAACTAAAACTTGGTAATGGTGCAACTCACTTCCCAGTTCCTGAAAGTTGGCTCTAGAGATAGAGATATAAATATATTACAGAACAAATACAGGCAACCAGCGATGGCTGAGCATCGATGAAATCGTTTATAGTGGGATCAGAACATAGATGCTGTTTTTGTGAATTGAAGATCCTTCAACTTGAATCTGTAGATAGGGATTTACAGTTCATTACAAATTCCTTCCAGAGATGATTAGCTTGCAGGAGTTCTTGAAGAATATTTAAATTTTGGTAGAATAAACGTTGAAGTTAATTCGCCTTCGACCAAGGTTTTGTGTAAGACATGTTTTGGATATTTAAACTTCATCAGTTACGGTCACTTTGTGTTTCTACTCTACTGAGTACCGTTTATTGGCCCTAAGTAGAGTCGAACCACAAAACGATTAGTAACATACATTTTTTTTATATAAATACACACAAGGCATTACGCTAGAATTTGTAAAATAAATGATGTTTTCTGTGAATCACTGTTTATATATGTAAGTAAGTTATGATTAAACTTATTGAATTTTAAAAATTAGTTAAATTGTTGTTGGATAATTTGTGTACTGCGATGTTTCAAATCAATGACAGGTTTCAGATTACACAATTACATCAACTTTAAGAATTTTCTCGAATTTTTAACCATTGAGGTATATTTTACAATTTTTTTTATATCTGTCTCCCCAAAAAAGGGTTGTTCCAGCAATATTCCCTCTATGCCCCACTTTGAGGCCCAGAACACGGTTCCTCAAAGGCTAAATCGCTCCTTAATTTTTATTGAAAGATTCTGGGATCTTTTTTTTCACTCTACATTCTACATATAAAGTTTCAAAAGACATTTTTTTCCTGAATTATTACCCATGAAAACAGAATTTTAAGTCTGCCTTTTCAATGGAATTTTATTTTCATTTTTGGGAGATGGTGCTACAGTCGCCCTCAAAAGTAACTAATACATTTAAATTATATATTTTGTGAATTTTTTGTTTTTTTGCCAATAAACCCTGTCAAAGAAAGTACAAAAAAAGATTCAGAAAAATTCAAGAATATTATCGCATTCAGTACAAGAATAAACATTGTAACTAATAGTAATATTTTTTAAAAGGGTGAAACCCAAAACAGCTAGTCCCAAAATAGCTAGTCCAAAATAGCTAGTATACCAAAATAGCTAGCGCCATAATAGCTATTTCGATAATAGCTAGTATACCAACCAAAATAGCTAGTTCAAAAATAGCTGGTTTTAAAATAGTGTACCAAAACACCAATTTCCCATTATTCTTGTAATATTCAAATTACATCATTTGAATGTCTCACCACAACTCACCTTTTTAGCTTACTTTTTAAATAGATAGATTGCATTAATTTTTTAACTTTCTCTTTGACGTTGATGTTAGCAGATACGAACTCCATAAATTTTAAATAAAGTATATCAGATTTACTACTTTTTTACACCTAGAAATAGAAATCCTGAATGTTCACAAGAAAACTTAAGTTGAAAGATTGTTCTCTAATCTTAAGATGAGTTTTTTTCTACCATATCATAGGTATGAAAATTTTTTTTCACAGAATTAGCTTTAACGATCTTAATCACATCTTTTAACTTACTAATTAACAAAAATAAGTACCTAACTGATTAAAAATAAACAGATATTGTTTTTTAAAATACACTTTATAAATTTATTAATATAATTTAAACAATTTTTTTATTAAAAAAAATATATTATAAAATTCCACGCTGCTTACGCTTATTATACACGAATAATACAAACTTTAATTTTAACCCTTCCAGGCATTGGATTTCCAAAATTTATCGTCTGCTTTCTTTTACAATGAGTTTTTGTATACTTAAAGCAGATGATTTTTATTCTAATGGACCATGGTGTCCCTTTGTGCCTGAAAGGGTTAAGCAATAAAAGGTCAATTCAAAAAGTGTCTTACCACTCTCTAGACGCAAATAGCAATATAAAATCTTACTTAACTAACTAACTAACCTCTCTAAATAACTAATGATCTAATTAGCTATTTTCATTTATAAAATTGAGCACCGTCCCTAAGTACAAACGTCTGGTTCCCGCGTACGGGAGATGGATTTGTGTGTGAGATATTTAATTTCGAAATGGTGAAGTAAGCTTAAAACAGGAAAATTGATTGGATGTGACGTTTTTGCTTATCTGCACACATCTTTGTTTTTTCCTACACTTTTTCGTTTCTTCTTATCTCTCCTCGATTCAGCATAACAGTTTTTACTCTGTGATCTTATCGTTGTGAGATGAATGTAGAGGAAAATTCTGAGAAAAGACACAGATGGTGGTGATTGCCTCTGTTGCCTTACTGCTTTTACTGCACAGCACACCTATCAATAAATATTTATGCCGCTTTCCCAGATATAGACACTTATAGAGAGAAATTTACCATATGTTTTACGTACCTTATACAGTACATCATTTTAATTACCATCACAGTATATCTTACCTTATTATAAGCAATAAGATTCTTGTGCTAACCATCATCATGCTTATCACTATAGCAATAAATTAATCCATTCAACATCATTATTATATTTCACTATTATCATCGTCATTATCATCATGATCAACTTCTATTCTATCATCATCATCGCCAGTTTATCAGAAACTACAACTTCTTTATCAATTCAATAATACCTTCCCCTCATTTCTCAACAAAATGTTTTTTGTATCCTTTGAAACGAGTTATAAAAACTCCTGAAAAGATATTGCGTGTCATAGAAGAAAAAAAGTAATTTTGTTAGAATAGCAAAAATAATATATAAATATCTATAATCTATACGGTTTTAACTAATATCAAAAACATCTGTTTTCTTGTCTGTTATCATATTATTCATATCGGTATTAAATACGTTTAGAATTAATGTTAAGTGCTTCAAAATGGCAATGAGAAAAAGTGCCTATATTTCTATATTCACTCAAAAGCTACTATGTTTTGTGTAAAGATTATTCTGACAGAAATGACTATAGCCATTTTATTTCATCTAAAAATATATAAAATAAAATACAAATATTTTTTTTTATATATTTTTAATTTTGAATAAAATTGAAAGATTTTTCTTGCGATAAAAAGCGTTACTCTTTCCTTAAGCTAAGATTAACGAATAAAAAAAGTAAATTTCAAATAAAAAATTTATTACGATCACAAAGTATCTATATAAGTGAATATCAATATGAAAGATCTTAAAAATGATCTTCATTCTCTTTACTACTAAAAGTTAACGTACAACGTATGAAAAAATTCGGGTAATTGATATCAGGAAGCAGACATTTTTGTGCCTGGCAAAAGATTAATTTTGATTAAAGCTTTGACTCATAAATATTTCTAATTTATTTTTAAAAAATTAAGAATACATTAAAAAGAAAGTTTAAACTTCGGTCAATTTCACCGCAATGCCTTGTTAGTGTATTATTTTTAATCATTTTTATTGACATATCATTTATATGTAATTACAAAACAGAAAATTCGGCTTTCATATTCAACATTTTAAAGATTTTGTAAAGGTTTTATATATAGCTAAGGTTCAATTATTTATTGGTTCAAGAAGATAAGCATTTACTTGGTTAAGATAAAGTTAATTATTTTCAATTGTCTAATTCTAAGAAACAAAATTCAAATGAATTTATATTGGCTTTATTATGAGTTCATTTTTTGGGTGTAACATTTTACTAAAATATTTTTGAGATCTACTTTTTTCAATCTATATGCAAAATACATATTATACAATAAATAAAATTTTAAGCAAATTTACAAATTATATAAAATAATTTTAAAAATTGAGTCAATATATTGATGCCTTTCAGATTCACAACAAACGAAACAATGATAGATAACTCTCAAAAATTGTTGAAAGTTAGACATTATTCTGGAAATTCGCTGTATATTTTCCTTTTTGGAAAAAGGATTCCCAATTATGCCTGGCCTTACTTTCTGCCTTTATCCAATTTAGACGTTTCAAGCTTAGAAAAGAGAGTCCATTAATGAGGAGGCAAGCTTCACTTCTACTCTCTCCTGCCTTCCTTGTTTTGTCTGATTCGAGCGCATCATGAAGCCAAGTTTTGGTCTCACAAGGAGACGACATAATTAAGCGATGAAATGGGAGTGGGTTCAGGTGTGAGAGAGAACTATGCCATGCCATCATCCTTTAATGTTTTGTTTGTTAAACTTTACCCAGGTGAGGTGTATTTCATTCATAGCTCACAAATCTCTCAATTTAACGAGATCAGTGTAAACGCTTTTTAATCATATTCATGGGCTGTTGTTGTGTGTGTTTACTTTTCATGAATATATGATAGAATGATGCTATTTACCAAATCATCGACTTGCTGAATTTTTATAGAAGCACATATTAATCACGTCTAATTTGAGAATGAAGTCTGCTAATGTAGATAATAATTTTTCCTACTTTTTGAATAAGCAAATTTGAAGAAGTATATGAAAGTATTTGAAATAAAAAAAGGAACTTAATTAATTTGGAAGCAGGTGGAGATTAAAAAAACATAAAATAAATTTCAGAAAAAAATTGAGAAAAACAAAATGTATATCATTAAGAAACAATGAGTTATCATTTGTAAAAAAAGTTAAAAAGTTTAAGCAACTATTTTTAAAGTAAAATTGAGAAAAAAATGGAAAAAAAGAAATCTTCGGAAAAAATCTGCAAAATCTGAAGAAGAAATAGATTTTGAATATTTTTACAAATTATAACATAAAATTACGAGGCATTATGAAACATTGGGTTTCATTGTAAAAAAGTGACAATAGAAAAAACGTGAAAATGGTTGTTACATTAAACAACAAAAAGTTGAGCCAATCTTTTAAAAGTGTAAGCAATGCTTCCTTCCAGTCCAAATACAAACCGTTACATTAGCAAAATTTGCAATTACTGCATACGTAGACTCTCTCTGTTGAGATCACTGTTGGGACAGCATCAAGTGGTCTTAATGAGAGATTTTTTTCCTCAAAGAGATTTTCTCACAGTTTTCGGATACAATTTCAAAAGATTTGCCTTCTATTATAACGGATGCAATCCAATGACAGGCATCTAAAACTGTAACAATTTGTGCCAAATTTGCAAGTGTAATCTCATTGTTCCCCTGGGTTAGAAAGTAGTGCAACAATGTGCGTTTGTAGTAGCTTTGGAAAGTTTTGATGATGCCATCCTCAGTTCACTATAATCGATCTATTTGTTTACTCTCTTGCGTAACATTTTATTCTTTTGGGGGTGTTAGGTTCGACTAAATCCGTAACGTGTCCTTAATTAAACGGACTAAGAGCAGGTCAATTCGGACTCTTTATAATTAGCAATTATAGGCCAAACTGTCCTTGAACCAAAAGGAACACCACATCCAATTTGTTAACATCGATAAAAATGGATATTAAGTTAAAGTTTTAGGAGAATAAGAGAGAAAGAATGACTTGAACGCAGCAAAAAACAAAAATTGAAAATCTGGAAATTTTACAGGTGTTGCCATAGAAACAGTCACAAAAAAGTAATGTTATCTCTTTTGGCTCATCTTAAATTCAATTAGCTAGTGTGACTTCACTTATACTCTGTTGATCATATGTGTATTGTTGTATTGTATCCATTATGTTTAACATCATACTGATCATATTAGCAGTGTGGCCATTATGAATTTTAGAAAAACTCAAAATTAGATTATATATATTAAATAAACCTAGACTTAGTAATAAAACCCAAAATTATTGAAATATATTGTAAAATAAGAAAATTAGGGTATTTCATTTACTAAAAATGTCAAGATTATTTTTTTTTTCAAAGATTGAACAAATTCTTTTTGGTTTCCAAGTAACACACGAAGTATTATTTTTCATTGCGTTGTTTTACCCGAACATGTAATGTTGATTTGGGAAAATTATCCTTCAACGAATGAGTTAGTATTTAATTTATACTTGGAACAATTTATTAAACCGTCTGTAATTTCACGTAATCTATATGAATATTCTGGTATTTTAAATCTTTCATCATATAATTCATTTTTTTTAAAGATTTTATTTAAAAAAAAATATAAGAAAAGTTTAAACATTAAAAAAGGATTTACTTTGGCTAAGTAAAGCTTAGATTCTAGACTAGAAGCTCTCCAGTTCAAGTCTCTTGAATCCATTATTGTTTAAGCTTTAAAATTTCTTACAAATCGATTTAGATTTATGGAAAGACGGAATCTATGCACCATAATTTACCCACGAAGATTGGTTTAAAAAACAAGGAATGGTATCTCTGACTTCCATCACAGATCAAAAAATTTTCTGGCGGATCAATGAAAATTTGAGTGGAATTATATTCTCCACCATTAAGTAAAGAACAGGCTTCATTAACATTCATCTACTGGAATACACAGAAACATTTACAAAGAAATACGAATGCACACTCACCTAGAGACGCACAGGCAAAGTCACAAGGAATGGACGGACAGTAACCGTACAGTTTACAACGGATGTTGTGCCTATCAACAGTTTGTCAACGGGCAATTAACCTAAGGTCAGGGTTTGGTTTTGGGTTAGAGTTACGTTAGAAAATCTCCGTTAGATAAATTACCCGTAAGCAAACTGTCCGAGTATACAGAGACACACGTCTAAACTTACAAAGAAACGCAAAGATACAATTCACCGAGACTAATATAGACACTCCAAATAAGACACTCTCAAGGAGTATCTATAGGGGAACGGCCAGGAGATAGGCCTTTCTAAAATATGTTGCCCCTCCCGCCCTTTGAGACTCTCGTGATATACGCTAAATTTTTATGATTTCTAAATAATTTATATATAAAATAACAAACTACATTATAAGTAACAACAAAAAAAACAACTCACAAGTATAGATATACCAAAGAAATTTATCATTAAAAACTTGTAAATTTGTGTAGCTAGCCCTCCCCCTGATTAGAAATTTTGAGTAAAAGTTTCAGAAATAAACCTTTTACCACTTTTTCAATCAGTTTCAATCAAGTATTATTTTTGAAACAAAAATTGTGTTATTATTTTCTTCTTGATTGCAAGTAACAAAAATACGCTTATATATTTGTTTGGAATGTTTACGTTATGATACAACAATATGTCCATAGGTAAAAAGAAGTTGAAAATGTCAACTGACGCTCGAAATATTGGTTTTGGATTAACCCATTTAATGCCAATGTTCCTATTTTGGAACATAAGTAATTTCATCTTCGTCTGCTTTTTTCAATGACTTTGAATATAAATCGTCTGCGTTTTTTAAGATATCATCTGCTTTGCTTGGCCTTAAATGGGTTAAATAAGAAAAAGTATGGGAACAATTGACAATCATACCAAATTTTTATTTATACCACAAATTATATTTAGTTAAAAAAATCAATGTTGAGAGGTATAAGGAGACTCTTTTTAAATATACGAAGGATTAATACCGTTTAACTACATGGGCTTTTTGATTTTAGGGAAATATAGATGAAGGTTTATTTACAAACATAATAGTTTCTATAAGAAAAAATGAAATTTAATTAAATCAGATTTAGCAATATCTGTGTGTGTGTTTCGATTCTGCTTCAAAAAAAACTAAAAAAAAACAAAGAAAGCGCAGAAATCAATATTCTTCATTTTGCCAGTCAGAGATATAAAAAATATTTTATTTGTGAAATTTGAAAGTTAATTATTTATTTTCTTAAATGAGTTAGTTAAGCGGCATGACAATTAGTATAATTAGTCAGATTAGCTGTAGTTATCTTTTTTTTTTTTTTTTGAATTCCACTGAAGGATATCTATATTTTAAAAGCTTCCAATTTATATATATTTTAAAACAGATCGATAGAAAATGTTGGAAAAAGGGCAGGAGAATACATCTTTAAAATAGGATATGTTTAATTTTAAAGTGTAACAAGAGCGATAGAATTTTTTTTGTAACTTTCATAAGTTGAAAGATCAGAAGATGGATCTCAAATAAATTGTACTTATAAAGAAAATATTCAATATAGAGATATTCAGCCCTAATCCGAAAGTGACCAAAATAATCAGACAAGAGATTTGCATTGAAAAGTCTTAATAAACGCCGACGATTTTATTTTTGTAAGTTAACCGGTTAAAATGAGAAATATAATCAAAATGGAAGTATTTTCTAGAGAAATTAGGAAAAGTAAGCATCCTTACTTGAGTGTTGAGTTTTGGACCTAATGAGCATGATAGGTTTTAATTTATCGCTGAAAAAATGATTAAAAGAAAAAGCGATAAATTCTTCTAAAATGCCTGCCTTAATTCAAACTTACATCTTATAGCATCCTTCTTTCTAAGATAGTGAATATTTTGGATAAAAATAACGATTTACTCATCTGAAAACAGAAGTTGTAGCAAAGATTTCCATTTTAAGATGAGAAATTTCTCCCCAATTTTCTTAGAATAAAAAAAGTTTGGAAAGATGCGTGGATGAAAAAGAGCTTACTTTGTAATTATTCGATCAGAATAAAAATGGATGAAATATCAAAGATATAGCTTATTTTGTATAAAAATAAAAACATTTTAAGGTTAGTTTTATTAGAAATATATGTATATATAAAGATTCGTTTAATTTATCTACGAACTTCCACCAATGAATATACTCATCTAAACAGGAGTTATTTAATAATAAAATTCTCCCTATTTTAGGAACTTTTATTTTAAAACAATTTAAAGATTACAAAATAATTTTATTTAAAACTTGATTGAGACTTATAATATAGCACTAAATTTAAAGTTATATAAGAAAAAAATTTATTCATTTTCTTTCAATCGATGTCTTTCTAAATATACATCTTAAAAAAGTTTAATTTAGAATTTTTTAATAAAAAACTCCTCTTTTATTTGTAACATTTAGAAAATAGACTACTTAAAAATTTGTATCAATATTCATAAACATTTAATTTTTATTTATGCCAGTTAAAATTTTTGAAATGTGTTAAATTATGTCAACAATTTTATTCAACTCTTTTTTTCAAAAGTATAATTGTTGCAATTTTCTCTAAATGATAAATTTACATCATTTTGTAATATCAAAGATTTTTAGAACGATTTCAAACATGTTGTGATTCAACAAATAAAAATATGATAAATATGGTTGCGGAAGAAAAAATATAAGGTATACCTAAAGTATACATATATAGATCATGCCAAAATATTGAATAAAGTATCTTAAGATGAAATTTACTAACTTACATTGAAAGTGATGTTGCAGAAATTTATACGCCACGCACAGACCAAATTTCTGTCATTTAATTTTAGTATATTTAAAGAGAAAGCGAAAAGCGAAGAGTATAAGAAGACAATGAAGGGAGTGAAACGTGTAATTTGATTTGAGTGGGCTTATCATCATCACGCACCTTTCAATCACCTCAGTGCTTACGTTTGCCTTGATAACTCTTCTCCTATTTGATTCGTTAAATTGACTTGATTGACTGCCTTTTAACGTATTATATGATTTACAAAATCAGATTGTTGATCAAGTATTGTTATTACTTCTGCTATTATAATAATCGTTATTTTTATTGATATTATTATTCAGATCAATTTTGCGTCAAAATCTCTAGGTATTTATACATATTTGCATTTATGTGTCAGTGTTGTTGTTTGCCTTTTAGAATATGATTATTGTGCAGCGAAGGAACTGCATAAGAAGGAAGAGATAAGAGATGAATTTGTATTTTGAAAGAGTTTTCATAAGTTTTCTTTTAAAATATTATAATTTTAACATCCATCCCATCCAGGCAGCATTTATCTGTTTCTTTGTGTAGTAGGAGGAAACAATGAGTACAATCATTCAATTTTTATTGCTAACATTTCTTCTTCGCAATTCACAAAGGATTTGAAATGACGCGTTTTCCTTGTCAAATGGCAAATTGGCATTTAGTGCGCACATCAGCACTGACATCCACACTTTTCGTCATCTCCTCCATTAAACTTTGACGTAGTCTCTCCATCTACGAATTTTGCATAATACTTCTGCATGCTTTAATCATTTGTATATAGATTTATTTAAAGTCCTTTCTTTAAACTCTATTTGATTCTAATTGAGAAACATGTGTATATAAAAACTAATAGAAACACTTTTCAAATAGCTTTAAAATATTGATCTACTCTTCTCTCTTAGCCCGAAGTATTATGATTTTTTTATTTACACTTTGGACCAATTAGAAAAATGTTTATAATATGTTAACCAATAAAAATGAGGAAAGTGAATGAATGACAAAGGGATATTTTTATTATTATTAATCGCTCGTAATGTTTTAATTTTTGAAAAAATATAATTATCAGTATATATAATGTCTTTGGGGGAAACTAAAATTGTTTGCTTAGGTTTACTTTCGAAATAATTTTTGTTGGGCAATGTAAAAGCTGTCGGATATGGAATTCGAACTGAGTGCAAGATTAACTGGACAAAATTTTGGATCTGACTAAAAGACGTCTTATTACTAATCTCATTTCAATTTGATTTTCTTTTATAATATTTCAAAGTTTTAAAATATTTTGAACATTTAAAAGCAAAGCAGGCTATTAATAAAATAATTAGTGTTTTACTGCTTTATCAAGTTACTAAATACATTTCTTAAAGGATTTATATCTTAATAGAAACTTTTATAATAGAAATTTAGCAGTTGGCTATGCGTTTTATATGCGAATTCACCTAAATTTAATGAAACATCTTTACTTGTAGAATTTGATTATAGAATCTTGTTATGTTATATATTAATGGTACATTTTTGAAAAAGAAACAAACATTTAACAAAGAGTGTTTGTTAAAATTTTCAAAAGGAATCTGAAAGTAAGAAATCAGAATTAATAGAATGAAATAATATTTTTTTTTCTTAGAACTATTGTCAAAATTTATGTTTACGTATATTTGATTTTATTTAGATTTAAGTTGAGATTCAAAATGCTTCTTCAAAATTATCCACTTCAACCCCTTCTGCCCTTCCAACTTAAAAATCCCCCTTTGTAAATACTAAAAGAACACTTTCTTAAATACATCTGTTTCATATTTTTTTTTCATTAAAAATCAGAATAGAAGATTTCGTCGACAACCAAAACGGGAATTCGCTGACGGACAAAAGTGAGATTTTATCTATAATTATAAAATTTAAAATTTTTAAAATTTTACACATACCATTTTTTGTTGAATTTTGTCTTTTTCGATTCTATTTTCTTTTCTTTTTTTTATCATATTTGAGTTTTATTCGATTATAATTTTATTTTTTCCCTATTATAAATATATTAAAAGATAAGATATTATTGAAAAAAATTAAAATGGAATTGCAAAAAGCTAAAATATAGAATACAAAAAAATAAATAGAAACAGTTAACACATTAGATAAAATTAGTTAGTTATTAAGAATCAGCAAAGCAAATAAATTTTAAACAAATAAAAAGAAGAGATTTATAAAAGTAGGATTTTTAAAAGTGCGATTGATTTATAAAAGATTTGGTGTTTATAAACGCAAAAAGCGTATATCTATAAGTTCTATAATATATTAAGTAATTCGTTTAATTTGTTAAAAGTTATTAAGGAAAATGGTTATTCATGTCATTTAATTCATTGCTAATTCCACTTGCAATTCCAATGAAAATTCCATAATTTTTAGGAGATGTTTGTCTCTGGTATGAATTGAAAATGTTTGGATAAAATCCAGGAAGTCGATTTGCAACATCTGGGAAATGTGTTTAAATTTACAGTGAAGTTGGTGATTATAACTCCAAGAGATGGCAAATTTATTCATTTAACCATTTAAATTGAATGCTAATCATTTTTAATCCAATAGTATCTCCTTGAATTCAATCTCATTTTTTCAAATTTCAACGTAGTTTTTAAGCGAAAACTTAAAATACATAAAAGTTTGGATAACTTTTAGCAAAACTTTGATCAAATTTTTTGAGTTTTACCTCTGTCAGTTTAACAATTTAGGCTTACCCCTTGTGTATAATAAATAACGATGCATAATAAAATATCCATTAATTTCACCAGTTACAATAAGTTTATTCATGAACACATTTCTTTTACAAAACTTAAACAAATTTTAAATATTCGCAGTAAGGCAACTGAAAGTATTATCATTATAATGCCAAAAAATATTTAAATGAATACTTTTGATGAGAAACTTGTAATAATGAAAAAGTTGTGAAAATTACTACATTCTTGATTATTCCGATACTGATACACTCCTTACAAGTTCACAAAATAATTAATGTAGAAGAATAAGAAATTCATACATTTTTCGCTCGTTTCATCAATCTTCACCAAATTTGTAACTGTGTGACGCAATAAAGTTATGTGTACGCCTGTTTGATTTTGAATTTCTATGCGCAAACAATTCTCGATAAAATATATATATATATGAAATGAGATTTGAAATTGTGAATCCAACATTGTCATACTTGATTTAGAGAATTTACTATATACATTTAATCCGCGTTGTAATAAATTAGTAAAAATACTATATAATTAGAATGGTAAGAATTAGTAGCGAAATTAGACATTTTATAGATCATACATGATATAATTTATTAGATTTACAACATTTTTGTTTATATTGTGCCTTTTTTCATTTCTTTTTTTACATTTTCCAATATTATTTTGTCTTTTTGCAATTCTATTTTGTCTTTTTGCAATTCTCTTTTGTCTTTTTTTAATTCTGTATTGTCTTTTCGCAATTCTACTTTTTTTTTGCCATTATCTTTTGTATTTTAGAAAGATAATATAGAATAGCAAAAAGAAACAAGATTTTGTCGAAAATTATAAAACTTATAATAATATTCACTATTGTATATATATATTAAATTTTAACTATATAAACAAATTCAACTATTTCCAATAAAAATGTTATTTATTTAGACAAATAATTTGTTAGTTTACATGCAAATTCATCTAAAATCTAAATTCAATAGAACCAATTTCATTGAATCAAACGATTAATATAATTGATAATAATTAGAGAAGTATAGCGGTTTCAACAAACCTTTGAAAACTAACTTAATTCAAGATATATGAACCAATTTTGTAAAATTTTAATAAGTTTTTTTGTCGATATAAATTGCTATTCTAATAAAATATTCTAAATATCTGCATAAATAAAGTTCTTCTTCTTCTTAGTTACTTATTCAGATAGTGATAATTTTACTTAATTTAGTAATCACTCATTTTCGCAATTCTCTTTAAACAGTGTATCCTATTGTCTTTTCTAAGAAATCTTGTGTCACCAGATGCAATTTTTGACTTGATCATTCCCATCTAAAATAGATAATATTTTTTATCGTATTTTTTAAAAATTAACAACAAATTGATAAGAAATTTTAAAATAAAATTTGACTTAACCATTATTGATGTAAGTTAAAATAAATCTATTATAATCATATCTTGCATGAATAATATTAATTCAATAAAATATGAATTGATCTTATTTCCAAAAATTCTCCACCTTTGATAATCCACAGGTGTGAGAGTGTTGTGCAGTCTTTTTAACGAGAAAGCACACTTTGCATCGCTTGTATCGAAAAAGAAACCTTGAAGCTCTTAAAAAATATTTTGTGTATAATCAACATATTTGAATAGTTTGCCTCTGGTATTAAGTTTAAATATTTTTTCACTAATAGCGAGAAAGCGTATATTATTGAATAATATCACCTTTTTACTTATAAAAAGAGTATAATATATTTGTTAAAAGAAATATTTTGGTTAAAATTGTGTTAAAAATATAAATTTTGTTAATAAATTTTTTTTAATAAAGTTATAAATATTTTTATTTTTTAAGATTTGTTTTGGAAGAATAATAAATTAATAAAAAAAATTAATTTACTACTGATTATAATTTATAATTGTCTGGTTAACTTTCTTTGAAAATTTCCTTTTCTATAAGTATATCTTGGTAAGGGTTTAATTTCCAGCAAAAAATCATTTGAAGAACAAATCAATCAAAGACAAAAATCCAATTAATATACTTATTTTGTAATCAAAATAAAAGAAAATTAAACTAAATAATTTTCTACTTTTTTCCTAAGATAAAAGGGTATGTATAATACGGATTGAATGCCCAAAATCATAATTTCGATATTTTTGTTAGTTTGGTTGAAATTCTACATGTGTTTAATAATTTTCACACAATTCAAAATTAATCCCAAATTTTTAACATTCAAAAAAACGTAAACTTTTAGAATGATCATTTAAATCACTGTTTAAGCTGAATATTTTATAAGCAAAAATTAGATTTTTGCCGTTTCCAAATGTTGAATTTAGGGATGTATATTAATTTACAAGTCAACAATTGCGTTCCTAATGAATTTTACTGGTCATACATTTACTTAATTAATTTATTTATTCTGAATTTATATATTTATTATATGAAGCTTTCTTCATAATCGTTTTGCTAGTATCCTTTATAATGCTTTTTTTATTTGTGGAAATTAAACGTAATAGGGTTTTCGATTTTTTCTTTAAACTTTGCTTTGTATCTTTTATAGGCAATAAAAAATTAAAAGCACCACATGGGGTCCTGACACGCGTAGAGGAATCATTTCAGAAGGGCTTGGTTTTGGTTTTTCGATAAAGGGATTCTTGGCAAAAATGAATGCTAATGATAAGTTTTATTGATTCTCACAGCGTGAAAATTATTGCAATTGCAGTTAAAACTGAAGTAAGGAAAAAATGCAATTATTCCATTCTTTCCTTAATTACATGCACAATTTGGTAAATGCAAATGTGTATGTGTGTGTGTGCGTATATACAGAGAGTAGCCAAGATGAATTGTATCATATTATGAATGCTTGCACAACGAAGTGCTTGGTGAATATGATTCGGATTTATATCATACTTTTACACTTTTTTGATTAAACATTGTAAAAAGTTTTGTCATGGAATCTATTTTTAAAAAATAGTCACTAACTTCTTGCAACAAAAGTTAGTGTTTTCTAATTGTTTTTTAACCGTTTACAACCGGAATAATCTGACGATATCTGATCTAAAGCAGAAGATTTTTTTAAAAGGCATTAATAAAAGCAGTCGTTTTAAGATTAAACCTAAGCTATTATCTAGACAACTGGTAAAAGTTTCTACCGATGGTGAACCCATTTCAACTCCATCGTAATTTTTGCGACCCCCATAGAAAACAAGAACAAATTCCTTTTCTTATCATTCCATGATTGAGAAAACTTGATTGATTTAAATTTCACTAGAAATTACTGGATTCCTGAGTGAAACGGGTAGTCCGACACCCGCATTTGCGCGTACTCCAAAGTTACCCACATACAATGGGGGGGGGGATTAAAATGGGGGATTAATCTTAATTAAAACATTTAGTGTAAGCTGTATAGGTTCAGACTAAAACAATATTTAAAATAGCGAAGAGAATATAATGCCTGCAGTCATTATGTTGAAATCCGTTTGAAGAGGTCATAATGTCAACGCACAAAATGATAATGATAATGATAGTAATACTAAACAATTATATCTTGGTTGTGATTTATTTTATTGTTGCTATGTTAATGTTATCTACATATATTATCAAATCAGGCGATAAAAAACTTCCTTGTAATTATAGACATATAAGCCTTATTCCAATTTTTTGTAAAGTATTTGAGTCATTATTAGCTCTAAAAATTATGTATCATATAGATAACTTTCAACTATTTAATTTGAATCTGCATGGTTTCATGAATGATAAATCTACAACAACTAACTTGCTTGTGTTTCAAAATGATATAGTTCATCTATTGGAATTGAATGATACAATTGATGTAATATACATAGATTTTCACAGAACCTTCGATACTATACCACATAAATACATGACTGAAAAATTAGAATCATTTGGCATTCATGAAAATTAGTTGTTAATCAATTTCCTTGAAGGTAAAAAACCAATTGTTATAGGAATAGAAGTTATTTTCATGAAAAGTTAGTCACCAGTGGTGTCCCTGAGGGCTATGTCATAGGACCCCTTCTTTTCAACATTTTCCTAAATGATCTTTTGAACTCAGTGAGTTCCAGGATTAAAGTGTTTGCAGATGACATCAAAATTTATAATGTATCAAATAACGATCCTAAATCTAATTTACCATCTGAATTGATAAAAATGTTCCATTGGTTCAATTTATGGGCGATGGAATTTAATCTGGAAAAAATATATTCACTTGCAAATTAGATCACAAAATGATTGATCCTTCTTCATTGGAGCACATAATTTGATAAAAAATGGATACACAAAGATATTTAGGCGTCCTTATTAACTCGAAACTTGACTCTTCTGAAAATATTGCTAAGAGTTTCTAAATATTTTTCAGTTTTTCATAAAGTCCACAAATATTTTTCCTTTTTTGACGTCACCACCGCACCGCTTCTTTATAAAACTCCCATAAGACCCATTTTAGTGTATGTTTACATCGTTGTGTTTCCTTATCATATTTATGATACTGCTAACATTGAAAGAGTCCAAAGGACTATCACCAAAAAATTCTTGGATTAAAAGAGCTGGATTACATTGAAAGACCAAAGAAATTAAATCTTCCTTCCATATTTTACAGATTTAAAAGAGGAGACATGATTATCGTGTACAACATTGTATATGGCAACTTAAAGATAAATCCGAAATTTTACCTAATTATCTCTAAGAGAATTTAAAGATTCCATACATACAAGTTTCAAAAGTCTCATTGCAAAAAGTCTTATCTAAAAAGATTTTTCTCTCAAAGTATGATTAACGATTGGAACACTTTGTCTGATTATGTTATTTAATCACCTTCCTTGAATGTTTTCAAAAACAGACTAGATGACTTTTGGAAAGAAAAGATGTTTGACCATTTTTAATTTGAATTTTTTTTCCTTTTGTATTTTTTTAAGATATGATTCTAATAAAATTATGTTATGTTAGGAGAATTAGTTAGTCAGTTAGTTAATAATATACTTGAATATTTAGTTAGTTGATTTAACTAACATAATTAAGCAACGTATTTCCGCATTATGACTGTTGATATTCTGTCAACTGGCATCTTGCCCGGAAACCGCTTAGAATATATAATAACTTGTTATATAATTTAAGATTTTTTTAACACACTATTTGTTAAAATGATTTTTACAACATGGTAAATTAAAGAAATTTTAGTTTAGATAGGAAAATACAACCATGCAATCTGTTTATATCTAAATTTGGTTATAACTAAATTCCGATTATAATTATAATTAAGAAATAATTTGCTTGCCTGGTCAAAATCTCCTCTTTATTATATTTAAATTAAACGTCTTGGTTATAACCAAGACGGCTATAACCAAATTCGGGATATAGAATAATAATTTCTAAGTCATTATAAATTAACCTGATATAACTTAAAATGAGCAAAAACAGAGCCTAAGAAAAGTTGGCCAAACTAACGTAAACGTAAATG
The DNA here is from genome assembly GCA_030549495.1 of Nectonema munidae. NCBI lineage: Eukaryota > Metazoa > Nematomorpha > Nectonematoida > Nectonematidae > Nectonema > Nectonema munidae. The sequence continues at coordinate 479,576 of JAUIRK010000101.1, forward strand.
GACGTTTCATAGTTTACACACTCAAATATATCATACATTGATCTTCCACAATCAGGTATTTTATGTCATCTTATGAGTTAATCTTGAAGCTTAGATACCTTATTAAATTTATTAAAATCTTATTCACCTTATTTGCTTAGATAAGCAAGGATTTAAATCATTTGGTTTACTAATTTTTGTGACAAAACTGAACTGTCTTTGATCAAATTGAAATTTTGAGACCTTGCTTACAGTAACTATAAATATATAACAGGTTTTCTTTAGTAGAATTTTATTATGAAGTAAAAATATGCAAACTTCCTTTATTATAAATACAATATAACCTAAAAATTTAATAAGAAAAATGTTTCTAGAAAAAGATTTATTATAGTGAGCTTTCAAAAATGTGAATAAATGAAAAGTTGTATTCTTTTTGAGAATTTTCATAAAATTGCAAGATTCAATTCGCATTATTAGTTAAGATGCTATAATTTGAAGTCGTATTTTTCTTATTTTTTGTATTTTAGAATCTTTACAAGTAATATGGTTAACGATAAAATCAAAATAAATTTAATATAAGTGATTTTTGAAATGAAATCATTATCAACTTATATATCCAGTTTTTCAACTTTTTGCATGTAATTTGAAACTTTTTTTCTAAATTTGCGAGTATACTTTTTATAATAATAAATAATTATAATAATGGGAATAAAAAAACAAATATGAATATATATTATCGAAATTTTTTTTTTGACAAAAATGGAAAATAAACTTATTTTTTACAATCTTAATTTTTTGATATTTATTTAACTCATTAGCAAAAGCTGTTTAAATGCTAAAGCTATGAACGATAATTCACTATTGAAGTAGTTATATAAAGTTTGACATTTAAATTAATGCGCTATTTGATCAATAATAATAGTATGTACAGACAAATATTTGTTTTCACTTGATAAAAAATTAGTTAACTAGTTTGATCTGTTTCTACATTTACCACTCAATTACATCTCTATTAACTTGGTATTATAAGATTTACTTTTCCTTTATTTAGTAAAAATATTTTAAAATCTGGATGTTCGAAATGTATGTGTGTGTGTGTGTGCGTCGATGTATGAGTGTATGTGTGAGGGCGGGGAAATGGTGTGCACACGATTCGTCTAAAACCAATTGGTCTACTGCGTATTGATCTAAACAGTGTTTCCCAACTCGTTTCTTGCCGTGGACCATTTTCCAAAAAGCAAAAATAGTATGGACCAGCATTATTTTTGTGGGAAAAACTTATTATCATCCACACTAAAAATTCATTAAAAATTTATTATAAAATCAAAAAAAATTAGATAAAAGTAACAAATCAATAAAATTTCATTTTGCGCTTTTGCTGTAACCAGGCTTCTGAACTCTTTTTTCTTACCAAGCTATCTGAGTTATTTTACAAAATAAATAAAAAAAAATAGCCAATCATAGTTGCAATTATAAAAGCGAATTTTAACTATACTTTTCGCTTTTGAAAAATTTTTCGGGGACCAGCAAAGAGTTGTCTTATGGACCAGCAGTTGGGAAATATTGGTCTAATAGGCCAATTCGTCTAAAGCCATTAAGTCTAAAAGTGATTCGTAGAAAGACATTGGGTCCTAAATTAAAACAAAACTTAAGAACTAAATTTAACCTCTATAACTCTAACAAAAACCTATAAATTAAAACTAGTTCTAAACATAAACTTACCCCTAGTTGGACCAAACGTATTTTTAAACGAGTTGATTTTAGACAAATTTGAATCAGACCAACTAGTATTAGTCCAATCATATCTTTGAAAAAATTCGTTATAGACTAATACGTATTGGACCAATTGGTAAAGACCAGTCGTCGTAGTTCGGTGTCTGCTTGCGTGTGTGTGTATTTTGCTGGGCATGGCACGATAGTAATGAAAATCTATAAAGAATATATAGTCAAAATGATATATTTAAATAAAAATATAGTGGAGGACTCTTTTGTGCTCGATTGTCTGATCTTACTTAGTCTTGGAGTTAATCTATAAAAATATTAGTCTTTAAACGTAACTTTATATCTGTTACCTTGATCTTAACCTAATGGTTATAAATATTTTGTTATGTGATGATTGAAAAATGAAGAAAAAAAAATTCTTAGAACCAATTTAAAAAATTTTTATTCTAAAAAAATCATTATTTTTTATTTTTTTATATAAAAAGTGCAATTATTAACTTTAGATTTTCTCGTTATTTATGTTATACAATGGAATGATTTTTAACATAGAATGTGATCACTGCGTTACTTCTGGTTATACAATGATCCACCTAGTTAGATTTATACAACTGCCCTAACTCTAACTATTTATAGAGTCTGAATGAATACAATTGAGATTAATGAAGAAATAGAGATACAACATTTTCAAAAACTATCAGATCCTCGTAAAGCTATCATTCTAGTAAGCTACTATTAACTGAATACAAAATGAATTAAAAATGACTTAATTGTAACCCGGAAAAAAAGAAAAAGATATGGAAGTTTCTACTTCCATTGCATGAAACACCCTGTCAAAAAAAAAATCAGTCGATAATGGAACCAAATAATGATATAGATATTTTTTCCACATACAATTTGGATTTTGCATTATGAATATTTAAAAATATGAATCCACTTATTTAATAGTGTTATCGATAAAGTTGACATCAAATAATTTATGGAATATCTTTTTATATTCATTCCTTTTTATTCAATTTCCAATTTAATAAGGGGCGTGAGTAAGGTTGGTTATATACTGGGTTTCGATAACTTAAGGTCCTGGGTTCGATCTGGCATAAAGCCCACTTTCTTCATAGTTCGATACAAGCGGCGCAATTGTGCCTTCTCGATGAAAACACCATATGGTACCTTTAACTTTAATGTTACCTTTTTAATTAAAAAATATCAGCCAAAATTAGGGTTGGCAAATGTCTGGATCTTCTAGTATCGTCCTGGATACACCTTCTCTTAACAAAAGAATGAAGTAGGATTTAGAAGAATCCCTGCTTTTCATTGACTAATCTTATATGTCCAAAATGGAGTTAGGAAAAATTTAGGTCTAAAGTTGAGTGTTTATGTCTTTTTTAGTATAAAAACTCATCCTTTGCTCCTAAAGTATCTTTAATTTTGTTCTTGACCTTCTTAAATACAATTTTTGCCCCGGTTTGATTTATATAAAAATCTAAAACTGATCAAAGTTATTTTTATTTAATTAGTTATAGTTAAATTGTTATTAATTTAGCGACATATTTTGTGAATTACTTTTTTTTAATAGTCTGTTAATAAATTTCAGTAATTACTTAATGAGTTAGCTACTTAAATATTTGTTTGTCCGTTTTTAACTTTCTTTCAATATCTTTATAAAATTTGAAATTTATCATCAAAAATGTATTTAACCATCGCGTCAACACTCACAAAACCTTTTATTAATGAATATGATCAAAAGTATGTTAACAATTTGTCCCAGAGAAGAATAATCTTGCATGATAATTGGATGGATAAAAGCGTCACTCCTCTAAATTTATTCATGGGCCGTACTTATTTTGACAATCATTCTTTAGCAGAATGAAATCGATTTATTTTATAATAATATACAAAAAAAAAGTTGAAAAATTAAAAAAAAAATTTTAAGTTGTTTTAAAATAGACCAAACACCACATCGGCTACTTTCAAGGTAAGTATATAGAAGCGTGGCTTCGCATGAGTATTATTCACTATGATACTTCCATCGCTTCCTTAGATAAATGTTTGAAGAAGCAATTCTTAACTCTTACACCAATCTAATCTACAAAATTGTTGATTGGTATTATGTATTTGAAATCGCTATCTTTCATTAATTTTTTTCTTTTTGTTAATTTGTGTTCATAATCAAGATGATTCTTTATTATTTAATTCATTTACATATGTTCTCTACTAAACTTTCGTGTATTTATAACTGCTACCAAGATTAACGGGTTGTTGACCACAGTCGACATATATCGACTTTACAAAAATAAAATCGTCTGATTTTATCAAAGCTCTTTGATACAAATCTTCTGCTTTACATTAGATATCGTCTGATTATTCTCGTCGTTAACGGGTTAATCAATAGCTTTCATTCTGCCTTACAATATTTTGAGTTTGAAATTAGTCTTTGTATCAGAAGACCCAAAATTATGTTAAGCAATTATCAATGAATGAATCTCTGGGTCTACGTACAATGTTTTTTAGTTCGATTCAAGGTCCTGATATCTCAATTTTTTCTATTACCCAAGAGAAATATGTAAGAGCATTACTTTTAAAAATTCTTGCAATACTGTTATTTCTTGTGTATTTGGGCGGATTTTTCTCTCAATATTCTCTAACATATATAATAATAATACTGGCAATAATAAAGTTGGTTGACATATTTTTTGGTCAATGAGGCATATATAGTTGCGTGAATCCATTTGAGCGCAGAAAAAGCTGACAACATTAAGTATAATAAGATGAAAAGGTACCTAATCAAGAAGTTGTCTGCATCATTTAATAATAATTAAAGTGAGATCAAATCGGTTAAAATGACATATATTTTAACAAGTTTCTTGGTTATGCTCTAGGAAATTTCGCGTCGATGTAGCAGCATGTTATACAAAATAACAAATCCAACAGATTAGTTTCGTTTATCTATCTCAAACGGGAACACAGGATTTAGTGTACAACCAAAACCAAATTTCGTGAACAACTAAAAAAGGATTTGTCAACAAACTATAAATCTTGAAATTTTTAATATATTGAAATTATACTTAGAATAAATTCTTTTTGGCTCTTTACAAAACATAAATCTTCACTATTTAATCTAAATTAAGTTTATATTTTTAAATATCGTTTTGATTCTATGAATCCTTTTCTTTAACAAATTTTGTTTTTAGTGTTCACAAAATCTCGCATTTCTATTAAAAAATACAAAGTCAAAATTTTGAATATTTTTATTTTAAATAAACTTGTTTTCGATGTCAAGTTTTTTTGGTTGATGATAAAATTTCATTTTTTTCATTTTTTATTTGAGCAAAAGTTTTTTTCAGAGAATTTGAACGACCGTGATTATGTGTCTCCTAAATTTGTTCTCTCCAATAATAATAACTTTATAATAAATTTAAAAACAACAATTTTTATTTTTTTTCAATAAAAAAAAATATTTATATAATAAGTTAAATTTTCTTGTTAATTAGTTAGGTAGTTTGTTACTTAGTTAATTGGCCAGTTAGTTTATTAGTTATTAAAAATTTCTAATTTATAAGGTTTATAATAGTTATTAAAATATAGTAGAACATTTATTTTTAAGCAGTGAAGTATCGAACCGGGTGTCACATGCCTAGATGATAAAAAGATGAGTTTTTTTCAAATTACCAATTTAATATTGAAATATTGAAAATTTTAAGTTTTATATTAATCATTATTTAATCTCGTTTTGTTTGTTGAATAAATTTCGTGAATTAATTCAACCGTTTTTCACTTAAAATTTTTTGTCTACATCATCAATGAAATTAGAACAAGGTCTACATTTGCTCACACAACTGAATTAAGGTTTGGCACTAAACATCTACAATTTATTTCTCTAAAATATCAAAAGAAAAACATAGGTCGTTTATTGAGTCATACAACGATCATATAACAATTAGTCGATATGTTGAAACTGTTGTAGATTTCTGCAAATTTACCAAGTACACTCAAACCGCAAATATTTATACCACGGTATTTCGCATCATGTCTCCTTCTTCAAAAAACATTTTTTGACTTCTTCCTTCTACAAAACAACAGATTGTAAAATTTTGGATCTTCATTCAAGCGTTGGAGTGAAATGGAATTGTAAGTTTTGCACTAATCAACATTTTAAGAAAATTGACAACGTAGATAAAAAGATAACCGTGAAAAAGAAACAATATCTTAATCATGAGATATGTTTTAATCGATAAAAAATTCTTTAACAGAGCCTAAAGTTGAAGTCAGAAAGAATGTGTCATCATTAGAGAACACTCCTGAAATTATTTTAATTTTAAAAAAGAAAAGCAAAGAAACGAAGATAGAAGACTTGAAAACTTATGCTTCCATTCTTGTAAGTAAAACAAAAGTCAGTACAAACTTTGTGAATGATGGCTCTGTCAAGTTCAAGTTTCCTGATTCACAACACTTTGTGAAACTAAGAACCATTTTCGAGATAATTCAGAACTTTTATTTACAGTCCACAAACGTAATAAAATTATGGCAAAAAATTGTCATTTCAAACATTTTAACTTGAAAATGAAGAAATTTTGACATTGATCATGGGAAAAAATGAACACATTTAAAGTTGCTTTTTTAAAGACAATAATGATTCATTCAAGCTAATCCACTCAAATTTAAATGAGGAAGAAAGCTTGTTATTTTTCTTTAAGGTTTGACTAGAGGTACGTATTTACTTATTTAAAAGCAATGTTTTAATTTATATAGATTGACATTTAAAATTTTTGATTTTATTTCAAATCGACAATGTATCATATGTTGTGGTTTCGATCACACTTCTAAACATTGTTGGCACCAAGCAATCTAAGCCAGTTTATTTTTACTTTTCAGGAGAGCATAGAGGAATTGATTGTGCATACAAAAATGATTCATCAAAATTGAAATGTTCAAACTGAAATAAACACAACCAGATCTCTAATTTCCATTCTCTTCATAGTTATCAATGTCCTCTTGTTGCTAGAGAGAGAGAGAAAGAATAGGTTAAAAATAATACTATTAGATATGAATCTGGAGTATTACAATCGAAAGTATAATAAAGAATCTTTCAATAGTGTCTAAAAAACTAGTTTAATTTTAATGATAAATTTTATTTCGAACAACCTGTTTTCTCTTATTTAAACCCTAATTGTTGGCTGAATCCAAAATTGCATACTTTTAATTTTTGTCATTTGAACAGTCAATCAAATCTAAATTCAATGACCTAGAATTGTTCTTGAGTAAATTTGAACAAAGCTCCACAGTTTCGTTTCATATTGTAGGAATCCAATACACTTGACTACCTCCAGAATCTTTCATTCTTAACGATTGATCAGTATTTATTTTTGTCACAACAATATCCACTCTATACCCATAACGGTTTAGCTTTCTTTGTTAGGAAGACTTTAAGCTACAGTGCCTGGAATTGCAATTTTTGTCAAAATTTTTTTGAAATTTGTTATTCAGTGTTATCAACTTAAGTTCAATGAAATTATATATTCATAATATATACCGCCCACCTAAAAAGACTAAATTCCTAGAACACTCTTTTTTAGATGATTTCGCATCATTTATGGAATTATGTAACTCGAGTTCTTTCAACATATTTGCTTGAGATTTTAATATAAAAGAGTCTCACAAATTCTTAAGTTAGATTTAAGCGTTTTAAAACACCTACTTTCCAATTGATTCACATGTAGCATAAAAATACATTTTACAAGATAACTTTCTAATTTCTATACTTATCAATTTTGATGAAAGCGTATCTTATGTTTCAGAAGAATAATTTTCAGATTATCACCCCATAATTTTGTCATTGAAAGAGGTTAATATTAGAGGAATCGAGTCTATAGTATCTGTAGCTTCAATAAACAACGTATTTGTGGGATTATATCTTTACAAAAGTAGCTTGATAGGCAATGTTCTTTTTCGTTGTGTGATATAGACTCTTATTTTGAGGAGGTGATTGATGCACTATCAACTGCCATTTTGGAATCCGCAATTATAAAAAAGGTGAGACTTATGAAAGACAAAAAATTTTTTTTTTAAACTTCGGATGACAGCTGATTTGCTAATTGAAATTAAGAATTGTGACAAACATCGAAAACAATTGAAACAAATGAAGCACTGTTATAATGTAAGATACGAAATACTGTTTATCCAGTACAAAACTTTAAGAAATGGGATAAAGAATAAGAAAAGATTTTTGAAAAGGGAGCAACCGAAAACTTAATTGAAAAAACTAAAAGAATTTTTCGGGAAAAAAATTTATGAAAAACAGTTTTGGCTAATTGAGCATGTTAAAATTGTTAATCACAGGTTGGCGATATTTTGAACAAATATTTCACTTCAATTTATGAATGATACAATGTTAATGGAATTCTTTTAAGTTTCACCAAATCTCAATGAATGATATATATATCTTATATCTTATGTATGGCGATGCTACTGATTACTTTGGAATTTCGGTAAATCATATCAATCTTATTAAAAATTCTATCTGCACCGTATTGTTTGTGGCTTTTAACTAGTGAATAACCTTCACATTTCCCTAAAATTTTCAAAAAAACTAAAGTTGTTGCAGTATTCTAGAAAGGTGATCGTCATGATGTAAAAAGCTATCGCCCATATCAATAGTTTGTTCTATTTCAAAAGTTGTTGAAAAAAGATTACACTCTTAGATTGTGAATTATCTAGGTTCTAGAAGTTTTCTAAACTGTTTACAGTTTGGCCTTAGAAAAAATCATTCTGCTGAAATGATGCATTCATTGTTCGTAGAAAAAATTGTAAATTATCTTGAGAACAAAAAAGATGTATCGATTTTTTTTATTTAAGCCGTGCGTTTTTACTCATTATTTTATTCATTGATTCTCAAAAAACTTAAATCTTGTGAATTGGAAACTGAAATATTAAGCTTATTTATTCACTACCTATTTGGTAGAATTCAAACAGTTTCCATCAATAATTTTAGTCATTTGCATCAACAATTTCTTCTGGTGTACATATAAAGTCGATTTTTTGTCCCTTGATTCATTATTATTAAATAATAATTTATAAATTTTCATTTTTATGATGATCACCTTTTGATATTACCACAAAGTTATCCAAAATCCATTGTAATATTTCTTTACAAGTTTATCCACAAAATCTTACCTTATGTCTTTTTCTATAAAACATTAACACTCGATTCACAAAGGTTGCATTATAATTCTTTAAAAATTTCTTATACCTTTTTATATACCAATGTTTCAAATTACACATTATAAAAATAAATTATTACATATAAATGTTATTACTTTTGGAACAAATTGTTTTGTAGTTAGACTTTTTTTTTAATCCAAATTTAAAGAACAATTTATAAAGTGGTGCACTTGAAATCTATTTTTTCTCTTTATATTTTTCACACAACGCGAATTGTTACTTATTCTAGCGTGCTTGAGTTTCTTCCGGGTGATACTCAGCGGTCCAAGGGGCCTTGTAATCATCCTACAATTAGGATCATTTCATTTTCTTTATTCCATCTTGTTTCTATACGGTGATTGTCATATTATGCTTATTTACTTAATTCTTTTTTGTGTGTGTGTACCGAACTTGTAAATAAATTCCTTCTTTCTTCCTTTTTTTTCTTTTTTTTTCTTCTCTTTTTCATCATGTCAAAATGCCTTCTCATCTGAAATATTTGAATCCATGTTTGGGGAGTAGCATGAAAATAAATTATCTGAGCAAGCTCTCACTTATTCATGCTGAACGAAACATAGAGCGAACTCGAACAGTGCGAATTTCATTACAACGCAAGTAGAGATTCACGCCGCCACAAGATGAATATCGAACGAATGTGATTCAGTTCAAAGTATTAGATAAATGTTCAATAGGGCGATCAGGAGAGTTGCAGAGTTTTATTTGCTAATTTTATTGATGTTGGAGAAAATGATTCCCTTTTTTGCATCCGCCAGAGCAAATGTGAGCCAGTCCCCGTGTATACGCGTATATTAGGTGCGAAAGATTCATAAATGTATAGATTAAACTTATTAAACCTTTTCAGCATACCATCTCAAACACAAAAATTGTAGTGGAAGTAAGATTAACTTTGACCAGGAAACGAAGCTTCTTTTTATGAAATTTTTAATACTTTTTCCTATCTCAATTAATTGAAGAAAGTAAGTTACTTGTGTGGGGATTAGTTAGTATATTATTCTTGAATTTCTCTCTTCTACTCATCTATTCTACACATTTTTAGAGTATGCTTGTGTGTATTGTATATGTAGACATATAGTATTTTATCATGATATACTTTGAATATAATCAATACTCGATTCTATCAGATACATCTTTCTCATTTACTCTGCACATTTTTTGGTAAAAATTGAGGATTTAGTGCTCACTTCTATAATCCAATAAAACTCCGTTGAACACACTATCAAGTCTTAGAAGAAATAATATTTGTTTACAAAAAACGACGAATAAAATAGAGAATGATCTTTGAAATACCAAACGCCAATTTAATACTTCATTTTTTATTCCTAATAACTTTTTCATATTTATTAAATTTTTGAAATTAAGATCTATTATCTTTAATCTTTAGAGATTAGTATTTAAAAATAATTCGTTCCCATTGATTTCTTTCTTACTTGAATTTTAAATGAAAATCCTGCTACCACTATGCTATGTAAATCATAATTCTCGAGAGTTTAAATATTCTTTTCCTCAGTATTATCAATGGAATTCCAAAATAATTGTTAATTAATAGATTGCATAATGTCAAATGTTCTGCAAATGCCAGATGTGCACTTCTCAAAGTTTTTCGTTTTGTAACATGAAATTTAATTATTCAAATTGATTGCGTATCCACCTCATGTTTTCAAGATTTTATTTCATTATTCCTTGCAGTCAATTGGTTATTTACGAGTAATATTGATAAACCATTAACATTTTCTTATTTTTTGTATTGATTTCAGAAAAATTCTGTCCTATTTTAAAAGGCAGAATGCGTACACCAATTAATTTTTAATGTTGTTTTAAATTTGACTGTTTTAATGTATTGCATGAAATAATTTGTAATTAAAAAGTTTTATATTTTGATTATAATTTTTAGGTCAGTTCTAGCAACCTTTTCAAAGTTTCAATGAAATATTGTTAATAATCTCAAATATTGGTTCTTATTACGTGTACAAGTAGTTTTATTTGATTTACAGTAGTATTATTTATTCTATTTTTGTTATACCGCTACTCTACGATAAGAAATAAGAAATTAGGCAAAATATTAAAAATAGAATGAAGACGGATGAAAAATAGCTAATTTGAATTATCCTGGAAAAAATAAGGGGAAGCGAGTGTCAAAAAGATAAACACGAAACTTACTTATATGATTATTAAATTTCACGCATTTGAAGGCTTAAAAGACCCACCAGCCCACAGTTCCAATATTAAACCACGCATAAGATTTGGAGTTCCTTAATGTTGTTTTATATGAACAAAATTTCAATTTAGAAGAAACATCTGCTCATGTCAAAATAGTCATAATAAAAAATAAGATTATTCAGAAGTAAAAATCAATTACGACTTGCAATAAATTTTTATGTCATCCTTGATACGATCCATCCATCTTCTCTAAGGTTATTGCTTAAAAATCTTTCCCATATGTCATATTTAGGGGTAGTTTTTTCTCTCGCATCCCCCACATTTAACCGAACTTGTGCACACACTAATGCATTATACTGAAAAGTTTGAAGTGACTGGTTAAAGTATTTATCATAACAGTAACTCATATATCTTGCGTATATGAAGTACAAATCTTTAGAAAGGCAAACAAAATCATAGATAATATTTTTGATAGATTTTTCAATGTTATGTATCTAATATTTTAACTTTTTGATATTTATTTTAGTCATTTCAAATATAGATGTACATGCTCAACGGGATGGGGGCTGATTGGATAGTCCTATAGCATCTACTCACTCTGAATTCACCTACTAGTGTTTTTGTGCATGTGGATTGTTTCTGTGTGTGTGAGTATATTTGCGTCTCTCTGCGTGCATGTGTGTCTCAAGAAATCAAAATATGTAATATTTGTTCTTTCAAAAGTGAAATCATGAGGAAGAGGAGAATTTCAATGATTCTTCTAACAATGTCAAGATAGAGGTGCACTTTTAAAATGGATTCATTATTGAAATTCGTAAAAATTGCTTCAATAATTAAGAAAGTTTGTGTTAGGAAATAGCACTGTCTACTAAGCTGGTATCTCAACAATACAAACTTAATTGAGCCATTGTTCTTTCACATTTTTTGTAAGGTGGAAAAGAGAGGAGGTTAGAAAGAAGAAAGTTGGATGCTGTGATGTGAGGTTGAGTGAGAAATTTCAAAGCAATCCCCTCCTGCCATCCAATCATGTATGCTGCGTTCACACAAACTGAGAAGAGCACTTCACGAGATAATTCAATTAAGTATCTGCTCCTACCTGAAAATTTTCATGCTATATAATTCGATTATCAAGTCAAATACAAAGAGATTCTCAGCCTTACATAACGTTGTTCCACTTTTCTAAAGTGTGAGCAACGGTTTTACTCTATTTTCTAATGAAAGATTTGCCAAGCTTTCGATGGTCTTTTTAACTTGATTAGATGACTTAGATTAGTTTGTTAGGTATTTATTTAGTGGATTTGCTTTGATTAATCTTTATTATGTGATTGCTACTGTGCATTACAATGCTAATATTTTCATGGATAATCCAGTAAGAAATCGTAGGAATAAAATGATATAGCATGCCTTATCTACTTCACGTATATTTAGATAACTTGTATTTTTGAAGATTTTTTGAAAGATAGGATAATAAACAATGGTACCCTAAGAAATTTTATTTTAAGCTCCAAAAGGAATTATATGTTTAGTGTAAGCTCATTGGCAAACGAATACATCCATGGTTAAATTTAGTTTTGAAAATTGTTGTTAGATGTACTTTGGTTTGACTTTCAAAAAATATATTGTAAAATCATTTATAGACATAATTTCGATGTAATTGATAAAACTAAAATTAATAACATGTTAGTTTTGGATAATATAAAATGAAAAAAAGAAAAGTATAGGGTTATAAATTATATAGTGTAAATATATTTGTAACAATTATTATTTGTGGATAAATTTGCCTGTCAATGAATTTACCAGACAAAAAATTGTATACTCATTTTTTTTTGCAAAATTGAGTTCAATTATAAATGCTAAGTTTTTTTTTTCATAGAATTCGTATAAATTTTATAAGAATGCAAAAAGTAGTAATTTAATTTAAGGAATCCCAAATTTCCCAGCGCGATTTTTATTTATATGAAGGATGAACTTGGTCCGTCTGAACAAAGAACATCATTACAATTTAATGTAGAAAGTAAAAGAAAAAGTTATAATATAGGCTGTTGATAGCAAAGGGCATAACTTTCGTTATTGGTGCCTTCTAGGAGTAAATGATGCCTGATCCTGGATTCGACCCTAGAACTAGCATAGAAAGTAATTTTAGGAAATTCGAAACAGCAATTGTCTCATGTATGAAATTTAAGCGTAAGTGAGATGGGGCATTTGACACTTTTGAGGGCCATTTTAAATCAAGAGTATGAAGGAATTTTTTTAAAATTTTTTTAGTTGTCAGTATCGCGCCAAAAAGAAGAACTTTTATTCATTACTGGACAGATGATGAGGATGTTACGATAACAAATCTAACCTAGGATTACTGGATGAAAACACTACCATTCCACCATCACTAACTCCTCAGTAAATTATTACTAGTTAATTAGTTCTTAATTATTATTTAATTAAAATTATAATATTTTTCATATAAACAGCGCCTTCACGTATCGGTGGGCAGAAGGAGCATATGCCCTTGATGAAACTTCTTTGGGCGGCAAATTTTAAAAATATATACATAAAATAGCAGACCATTGTTAGAAATTAGAGAAAACTTTTTAAAATTGCTATCTCATCTGATGAAGATGAAATTTTAGGATATCATTAAAAACTTTTCTCATAATAAAACAAAAAAATGTGATGTAATTGAATAATCTGAAGGCTGTCACTTATTTTGCAAGAATATTCTTCAAGAATGTTTTTAAATTTCTCTATTGATTAAATTCAACTCACTGAAGGAAAATCTTTCTTGTGATAAAAGTGTACAAACTAAAATAATATTGAAATCAGATATGTATTTTTTCGGTGCAATGCAGTTATAATATGGAAGTATGAATAGGGCGGTTACCGAAAATATTTCCTTGAGACAACACTTTAACTTTGGCCCTGGGCGTCATATAGACACATGTGAGCAGCTTCCATATACAGCAACCCCTCTAAGCCTTTCTGTCAAAGTTAGAAAGTGGTATTTGAGAAAAGTTTTTATGGAGAGAGGAGTTGGAAAAATTTTAAAAGTAATTTTCTTAAAACCATATTATAGGTGTTGGCATTCTTAGAATTATTAATGTACTTGTAAAATCTCGTTGGGTTGAATTTGACGGAAAAGACAAAAAAAACCCTCCAAAAAAAAAAAATTAAAAAATTGAAGGGTTTTTGTTGGGGGGGGGTGGTTAAAAAAAAAAATTTAAAAAAATTTAATTAAAAATTTATAATATAAAAAAATAATTTATAAATAAAAATTTTAAAATAATCAAATATAAAAAAATTAATAAAAATAAAAAAAAAAAAAAAAAAAAAAATTTTAAAAAAATAAAAAGAAAAAAAAAATTTTTTTAAAAAAAATTTTTTTTTTAAAAATTTTTTAAAAATTTTTTTAAAGGAAAAATTTTTTGTGTTTTTTTTTTTTTCATACCCAAAACATAAAAAAAAAACACAAAAAAAGAATAAGACGTTGTTTATTTGGAATTATATTTTAGATTTTCTACAGCATAGTTTCCCAAACTGGGGGAAATTTGTGGGGAGTTGTCAGGGGGAAATAATTATACCGTCTATAATTACAATTAAAAAAAAATCAGATGGATTTTTCATGTCTAAGAGCAATGGTGGGGAAACTTCAAATTAATGATTACATGGATCTCACCAACATTTCAGAATTACTTTTTTCCGCTATTATTGACTAAAGAATTGAGCAAGAGTTTCTTTTTCGGTGGACATTGCGGACGACAATAAAGGAAGTTGTTGTAATGGCATTGGTAGCAGATTTCTTTGAAAATTCCCGACTGAATCGGAGCAAACTGGAAGGGGTTTGCACAGAGAGTGCCATGATATGCTTGGTTCATGGGTTCAAAGGAACATACTGGATGGTACACAGAGAAACTATCGACTCAAGACAATTCCAATGAAGCTTCATGTGGACTTGACTGTCATCATAAACATTGTTAACTATATGAAAGAAGCAGGCTTTTACATTCGTTTCTCTGTGAGCTCTGTCCGAACCATAAAAATTAGGTATTAACCTATTGGACCTATTTAAGAAGGTTTACTGTATATAGCATGTATGTATGTATATATATATTATTATTATGAACTTATATTAATGTTATTTTTTGTAAGTAGCAATTTTTTGTCATATTTGATTTATCATCGCCACTTGGATAATAATATTTCTTGTGACAAAAGTGCATAACTAAAATAATATTGAAATTAGCTGTTTTTTTCTGTGCGTAATGTTTGCAGCTGGATTAATATACCAAAAATTTGAAGAAAAAAGAAGAAATGTGTGGAATTGATAAGGCAGCGCCATTTATTCAGTATCAATCGTATTAATATACGATGTGATGAATTGATTTTTGGGGAATGTATCTGAAAAGTGATTTATTGTATTAATTAGCTTTCAATTAATATTTCTACTCTGCTTTCGATAAAATTATTTTATAATAAAATTTTCTTCATCAATGTAACAAAATTGGCAATAAACAAACAAAAATTTTGAATTGCCTGAAAACTTTTTGAATGTGGTATATTATACCATTTTTACCTCTTTAATAGTCTCTGATTACAATAGCGTATTTGGAAACTTTATTTTGCAGGTACAAAGAATAATTTCATTGTGTGAGGGAGGCACTTAGTCAGTGGGGGATCCAGAAATTTTTTGGGGGGGGTATATAATTTTTTCAAAATTTTTTTTTTTTTTTTTGGGAAAAAAAAAAAAAAATTTATTAAAAAAAAAAATTAAATTAATTAAATTCTTTTTTTAAAAGGGGGGGGGGGGGGGGGGGGGGGGCCCCCCCCCCCCCCCCCCCCCCCCCCCAGTTATAAACTAAACATGGGAAGCATAATCTGAGAATTGTATGCCTGTGTTTCTCCATAAACAGAATTTTAGTTCTAAATAACGTTCTTTAATTGAAAACCACATGTGAATTGCTCAAAAAGTGTTTAAATTTGAATCTTCACACAGAACGCTCTTTATTGTAATCCATTGAAAATTATTTTTTTTGGAGATGAGCAATCTGTGGGAAGATAAAAAATAGTATTGCTTTTTCAAATATAAAAATAGTTTTAAAATTGAGGATAATTTAAATATACTTTTGTTTTTCAGAAATTCCAATAAAGTATAATTATTTTGATCGAGATATTAATCGCAATTACAAAGTTTCAAATTGAAATTTTAATGTTAAAACTTCATTAATTTTTGCTATGTTGATGATATTTAAAATTAATATTTGTCTCTACGTTATATATTTATCAAATCGTTATTGTAAAATTAAACAATTTTTTTTAAAATTATGCTACTTTTAATTTTAAGAATACGTTGTCTAGGTTTACAGGACAAACCATTATTTGAATAGTGATTATTACTATCATTATTATAAGCAGTGCCCGCGCTAAAGCTAAATTTCAAGGGGGCTGAAATGGGGCAAAGAAACACATTTGCAAAAAATTTATTTCCTATATTACTTTATATCCTATATTACTTTGCTGAAAAGCATGAAGTACTTCTGTATAAAAACCTATAGAAATTTCATATTATACATACACATACACCAGCATTTATATAAGATTATTGTGTACAATTTTTGCTTATTTATTTTTCCTTTAAAAAGTGCATGGGGCAAAACCAAAAATTTTAGGGGGCAAAGATTAATACAGGGGGGGGGGGGGACGTGCCCCAAAATTATATAGGTAGCGCGGGCACTGATTATAACTAATTCTAAAATTAATGTTACCAAAGTTAATTTGTAATGATTTACAAGCCTTAACTTGTAGTTATCACTGCCCATATAATTCTAGTTGATTAGTATAATTATATCTAACATCTTTGTAAAATGATTCTAAAAGGAAAAATGGATTTTGTAAATAAAAATTCAAAAGATGAAAAATTTGTTGAACTAAAATTTTTTAAAACATTTTAATTATAGTAAAAGATATTTCAAATTATTGTTGTTTTTCATTTTTTTCTGGAGTATTGATATTATATTGATGATCTTTTTGTAACATGAATCCTTGAGTTTTAACCCAAAATCCATGTGTTTAAACTAGAAATGTATCGGATGTAAATTTTTTGTATACACAGATGCGAATGCGGATGCGGATATCAAATTTGACATCCTAGAGGATGCGAAGTGGATGTCATAGGATTAATTTTTTTATGCTATCATAAAAGCTATAAAGCTATTCTAAGCAAACGCTAATTTTATACTTCTTAAAAATTTAGAGGGAAGATGTCAATGCATATGTGTTATCATAAAGAAATACTTATCATAAAAAATTTGGATAAAGTAAAAATTAAAAAATTCCGAAAAAAAACTTAAAAAAGAAAAATCTTTAAAAATTGCAGATGGGGATGTTCAGCAGATGAGGATGTTAAGAGGATGTAAATTTTTTGCAGATAATTCGCACCTGCTGATTCTGATATCTGATACATCTCTAGCTTTAATCCAAGAAACATTCCATTTTCTTATACTTTCTGGTTAAAAAAGATTGAAAGCATAAGATATAGAAATCATTCCAACAACAAATTCTAGGAAACGCAAAAAACATTTCTTTGCCTTCTACTTTAAAATTAAAAATAAATTATCTCTTGTAAAAAGTTTTTGTCCAACAACCATTTTCACAGGCAATAATTTATCATCTTCGCTCTTATTTTTTTTGAAACTTTATTTGAACCAAATTTGTAAAAATTCTACAGTTAGTCTTTGGACCACATCTAAAATTCAATGAACTTTATACATAAAATTTAAAAAGGATGGTATAGGATCTTTATAAAATATCCTTTATGATCTCTATAGCATGCTATATTATAAAACTGTTGAATTAAAAACACTCGCAAGATCACGACTGGCTTTTTATTCCAGTTGATTTTTCAAAGATAAATTCTTTCTTGAAAATTATATATAACCGTATAAAAAAATTAATGTAAATTTTGATTTATCAATGAACTTTTTTCTTTTTTGATATATCAGAAAATTGCAGATTTTCAAAAAAACATATTTTAGATGGCGTTAATATTAATATTTTCAATTTTCAAAAAATAAAAGCAGAGAGAACTCAAACCTTTATTTATAACATATATATGACAACACTATATTTTATTTATATTGAAATAGTTCACATCTACTCCATTCATTTACAGTTTGAACAGTTTTTACAAATGTTCGCCAATGTCACATTCATTCAATCATTGTTTTCAAAAAGTATATTTCTAGGGAAAAACATATTCATTTATTTTGAATTACAAGCAAGTAAAAGTGAAATATATTATTTTAGTACGGGCATTGAGTAAAAATATATTTTATGTGATTTTTATATATATGCCTTTTACAAGAGTCATATTTTTTGTGCCTCCTATACTCATAGAGTGACCCAGATCCAAATAACAAAAACTTCTTGATCTTGACGCTCTCTCAGTTGTTGTGGGTTGTTCAAAACCATAGAAAGATAGGAGGTTACTTGCAATGGAGTAGTAGCATTGTTAGCGCGTATCATCATTGAATTCTACAAAGTTTCGAAGACAAATCTCTAATGAAATATTTCTACCTCCTTTTTAGTGCTTAGGAATCTGTCAGGACAATTACTTTTAGATATCACCCATAGCTATTATGACACGCTATATCTAAGTAATTTGCAAAAACGGCCAATGTCCATCTAGATTTTCTATAAGATGTGTAAGCTCTAATCATCTGATTTGTTGCTAACTGTTAGCTCGATATGATATAAACTACTTTGAAGATACAATGAGCATGTCTGGGGGAATATAGGTCGTCAAAGAAGCATATTTTGTGTAAATAAATTTTGATTCAGTCTCATGCAGGCCTAACTTTTCAAGCTTTTGACTATATTTGTTTTAAAGAAATATGTTTTATCAACTAAACCTGAAATATAGATTTCGGATTTTAAAATATATAAAGAATAAATTCCTATACTTTTATTCTACAATTCCCTCTAAATTTCACTAGCTCGATTAAAAGCCAATTGCATTTGAAAGACGTTTATCGATGCACGGATAGTGCAACATTACCCAAAACTGCTAGAACACTTTTGGAAAATGTATCATGAAAATATCTAAAAGCAGATATTTTATCATTTGGATCTCGGTCACTCTTAAATTCAAAACAAATAAAAAATATGAATTAATGAAAACATATTCATCAACATGGAGGCTCTAAGAAACAGTTCTCCAGTTATTTTCAGAAAATAGATATTTCAAGTTTATTGGTTGATTTTTATAATTGACCCACGTACGGTAGGCAGTCAAAATAGTGGAAAAGGTTACAGATCTCGAATTTTTCATAACAAAAATCTTAGGAACACATACTTTGGTAATTCGCTACCAAAATTTGAAAAAGTCTTTATCAATTCAATTAAAACTTAAAACGCTTACATGAAATTTTCCTGTAGTGAAATTTTTGTACACTTGAATATATGAGAAATTACTTCTTCATTGAAAAAAAGTTTAAAAATTTTAAGTGAATCAGTGAGAAATTTTGCAAGACCAACCGGTTAAAAGGGTTCAACTTAAGTTTCTTGTGTTTTGAACTAAAGAATGACTTTGATTTGGTCTATGTGGTGTCGATGAGTACTTAGTGCTATCAGGAGAAACAAGCGTATAGGAAATATTTTGTAATAATTGATAGGATATAGAGGTCGTCTCCTCAGAAAGAGAAGAAGAATCCAAAGAACTCATGAATCAAAGAAAAATAATGAAACTTTGAAAAATATATGCTCTAACTATTTGCTTTTGCAAGCCACGAAAAAGGAAATCATGCGTAATGAATGGGATCGCATGCATTTCATATGCTACGCCATGTTTACAACAGATGAGTCAAAAGAAACAAGCAACTTTTTATTTATATAGAAATTTTATTGCAATATTGCTTTGCTCACAATTTGTAAACTATTTTCAAAGTGAAGAATAATGCATGGGCAACCTACGGTCCGCGTGCCAAATCAGGCTTGAGAAGGCTTTTCATCTGGCCCGCAGAGAACTTTTTTTTTTTATTAAAAACACTTTCTCTAAAATCATAGATTTTGCAAGAAAAAAATGTCACTATTTGGGAGTACTTATAAATGTGAGAAGTTGTTTACAAAAATTAAATACACAAAAGAAAAAACAAGATCAAGGCTGATAGATAATAATCACCTCGAAAATAACCTAAGAGTATCTGTCTCCAGCATTTCACCAAATATTGAGACACTGGTGAAGAAAACCAAGCCCAAATTTCGCATTAGAATGAAGTTTTGTTACAATTTTTCTCATTTGTCGTTGTAAAATTAACACACTCTATAAATTGTTTTTAATAAATAATTTTACTTTTACTATTTTTGTTTTCATAAGGTAAAGTAATAATAAGGTAATAATAAGATACCGGGGGTGTGTTTTCATTTACACTATCTATATAAAGCAAACCATAGACAGATTGATAAATTAAAAAAAACAGTAGTATAATAAGTGTATATAGGTTTAGTATATATGAAAGTATAAGTGCGTATGCGTACATATTTTGTAAATCTATAATACTAATTAGAGCTCTTGGCCCTAACCAGGCTTTGAAAGCATAATATGGCCCACATCTGAACAAAGGTTGCCCATGCATATTGTAGAGATAGACAGGTTTATCACATGCAGCACTCATAAAATCATAATATTGTATAATAGGTATTCTTTTTATTGTTTTTTTTAAATTTTAACGTTAAAGAATTTAAAAGTTTGAGTAAAGTTCAAGTTGAAGTATTTTATGAAAATATTTACAACTAATTCTTGGTTAAAAAATATTTTAAAAGCGAATCACTAAGAAATTTGGCAGGGGCCACTGGTCCAAGAAGATTTTGATTCAAATTTTGTACTAAATGACGACCTTGATTTGGTCTATGTGGAGTTCATGAATACTCTGCATTATCAGGAGAAATTAGCGTATCATAACTATCTTCTTCCGAAGTAGATGATGCTGTAGACTAATTAGAAGATATAGAAGTTGTCCCCTCAGAAATAGAAGACTAATCTAAAGAGCTCATGTGTAGAAGAAAAAGCAAATCAACTTTGAAAATTATATGATTTATCACAAACTACAGAAAAACACCATGAATAATTGTGTACAGTAATGTGAAACTTATATGTAAAATGTTTTGATAACTTTGTAGGTAAAGTTAGCTACATGTGATGTAACACATAATTCATTTGATATATATCAGTGTCAAATTAATCGTAGAAATCAATAACTATATGGATCGCATTCGTGTCGTAGCGGTTCATCAATCGTAATACTTTTTATAATATACACACACTCGTTATAACTTTATATATAAGCATTTCCTTATGAAGCTTTAGAAGATCTTAATTTAGAAAAACTTTCTAATCTTAACGCCATCATATAATTTAAATATTTTATTTATTTTTTAAAAATTGATTTATTTTATAAGAAACACCTTTTTAAATCAATTAATATTTTGTAAAAGTACTTTATGTACTATGGGGCAAGCCCGCCTCCAAAGTCTGGCTCTTATGAGCATTGAGGAACAAGTTCTCGATTGTGTTGATTTTGACGAAGTCATCGATAATTTTGCTGCTGCTAAAACACGAAAAATGAAGATCTAATGGAGACTGTCTTCAACTCGGTCAGTATATATCTGAATTATGTGGCTTAATAAAAATGTGAGCATTTTTTCTAAATCACTTTTTAAGCTAGAATGGGGTGGGGATAAGTGAGAAAAGAAAGAGCAAGGTGTGAGTAGCTCCATTCAGGACATTTGCCCTGGGGCGCCACGATCCCTTAATACAGACCTGCCTACGGGACTATCAGTCTTCTCCCTTGCCCTAGCAAAGTGTATGACAAATTAATTTTTGGAGTATTCGATGCTTGGTGCAAGGAACATGCAATAATCCAAGACGAAGATTTTAGTTTTAAAACAGGAATGTCAACAAATCATGCTCTGGTTACCTTGCATCATGATGCTAAAAGCTTGAAAGATAGCCTCTACCTGGGCATGATATCTTACGACCTTGAGAAGGCTTTTGTACAGTCTGGCATGATGGCTTGCTGTTCAAACTCAGTATGTTTGAGCCATCATGCATCTTCAAGGTAGTTTACAGTTTTTTTCTCGACGCACATTCTAGATCAAAATAAATAACGAACTTTCCAGGAGAATAAGCCTAGGACGCGGGGTCCCCCAAAGTTCACCTCTAAGCCCTCTTATGTTCAACATCTACATATCTGACATTAGGGACTCTTTCAACAAGTCTATCTATGCTAGGATAATCAGTTTCGCAGACGAGATATGTGTATATTACGCCGCTAAGCGTGTCCCTTGTATTTGCAAACACCTTACGGACGTAAATACCATATTATAGAGGTATTTTAATGGATGCAAACTTAAGGTCAATACTTTAAATGCAAGTCATTATCTTTGGCGCTAATTCTCCCAAAAATAACCCGCAAACTATAGGGAATATTTCCATAGTTTGCCACCTAAAATATCTAGGAATCAATTGGGTATAGGATTTAGTTTTCATCGTTAAGCTCACGAAAAGATTAAGAATGATAAAAATAATCTAGCGCTATATGGATTTCTTAAAGACCTCGGGATTAATTCTAAGGCGGTAGGCAAAGTCATTAAAATCCTAACAATGCCGAAATTGACTTATGGTAACTCCATTTTGTGATGTCTTCCCTCAACTTGGACCAACAAAATTGACGACCTCGTGTACAAATTTTTAGAACTTTTTATGGCAACCCTTTCACTATTGCTCACAGCCGGACCTCCTCTTCTTGGTTCCAGAAAAGGTTGTAGAAATTAAATAAAAAGTTTATAGAAAAATTAAGAACACACAAGCATTGCCCACAATTATGCCAAGCTTGGGAGCTCACGCAAACCCAGGCTGAAGCGTTCTTGGGGGTATATGCTAAAAAAAAGAGAAAAGTTTCCTAGGTGACTCTCATACTACCCATGTACAATAGCCCCCGAGCAATAGGGAATTCTGCGTTCTGCGATGTAGTTCTGTTCTTTCTGAGTTCTAGATCCGCCTATTTAAATTTAGTATTGGCACAAGGTATAAGTCTCAAAACAAATTCATGGTACGAGCTATGTTAGGCATAGTCGGTAATCTGGCCTCTGCAGCAGTCTGTTTGTAGGACAGATTATATATTCCTATTGTTAAATATATATCTTAGGGAGAACATATATACTCATATCATGTATATATGGGATGGAGTCAAATTCCAGGGGTAGGTTTTTCATAACCTAGCATGCCCTAAATTAAGTATACCTTTCTTAACCTTGTATCAAATATAATTTATTAATAACATATAAAGTATTGCATGCATCCTAACTCTTGTATTTTTGTAGCATATCTCTTTTATAATCATATTCTTTTATTTAGGAACAAGCTACATTCCGTGGTGCCGGTTTTTTATTCTGGTTTTTTTCTTCTGAAGAATTCAAAGGTTTTTACGATTAGATAGTGCTTTGGCGACCCGATTCTTACCTTGTTGGCAATCAAGCTATCACTAGATATTAAGATTGTTTCCCAAATTGGAAGCGTTCGCTTTAGGATTCTATTGTTCACTCAGCTGTATTATATACAGTGGTACCTCGGTTTTCGAACGTCTCCGTACTCGTACAATTCGGTTTTCGACCAAAAAAATCGTGCCGTAATTGTTTCAGTTTTCGACCAGATATCGGTACTCGATCAGCTCCCAAACACGCGATGAACGCATATTTGTTCAGGAATAGTTTAATAAAAAGCAAAGTACTTTATTGTTTTATACATGTATGTATTTATTTTGTTTAAATATTCGTGGAATATACAAACATTTGAATATTAAATATTTATGTAATAATTTTTTGCTAATTTTCCTGACTATTTACATAGTATATTATTATATATTTATATTTTAGATACGACCCAATCATGTCTCCTAAAAAGAATATAAATGACGGTGACAAAGGAAAGCGAAAAACTACGAGAGCGACAATAGAAGTAAAGAAGGAAATAATAGGAAAATATGAGAATGGTGTTCGTGTTTCCAATCTTGCATCGACGTATGGCATACCGAAGTCGACAATATCAACGTTTTTGAAAAATAAAGAGATTCTTAAAGCAGCTGATGTTGCAAAAGGATCTAAAGGAATAAGCAAGCAAAGACCACAAATAATTGAAGAAGTTGAGAAGTTATTGCTTGTGTTTATTAAAGAGAAACAGTTGAAAGGGGATAGTGTGAGTGAAGCATTTATCTGTGAAAAGGCGCTAAATATCTATGGCGATCTAGTTAATAAAATTCCTGGTGCAAGTTCTAAAGACTTTGACTTTAATGCAAGCAGAGGATGGTTCGAAAAGTTTAAGAAAAGAAGCGGAATTCACAGTGTACTTAGGCATGGAGAGGCGGCAAGTTCAAACAAGGAAGGAGCAGAGAAGTTTAAAAAAGAATTTAGTGACTTCATAAAAGCAGAAGGTCTCGTCCCACAACAAGTCTTTAATGGAGACGAAACAGGTTTATTCTGGAAAAAATTGCCAAATCGCACTTTTATAACGAAAGATGAAAAAGCGTTGCCAGGCCATAAACCTATGAAAGACAGGTTGACTCTTTTGATGTGTGGTAACGCTAGTGGTGATTTCAAAGTGAAGCCACTCTTGGTTTATCACTCAGATAACCCTAGAGTGTTCAAGCGGAATAATGTAATGAAAAGCAAATTGCCTGTAATGTGGAGGGCAAATGCAAAGGCTTGGGTCACTCGGAAAGTTTTCACCGAGTGGATGCTTGAAGTTTTTGCTCCAAGTGTGAAAAAATATCTTCAGGAAAAGGGGTTGCCATTAAAATGCCTCCTATTACTTGACAATGCTCCTGCACACCCTCCAGATTTGGAGGCGGACTTGGTTAAAGAATTTGATTTTATTCAAGTAAAATTTCTTCCACCTAACACGACTCCGATATTACAGCCGATTGACCAACAGGTGATTTCAAATTTTAAGAAATTATACACTAAAGGCCTGTTTCGTAAGTGTTTTGAAATTACGAATGACACTGAATTAACTTTGAAAGAGTTTAGGAAAAACCATTTCCATGTCTTGAATGCTATCAATCTCATTGACAGTGCATGGAACCAAGTAAGCTACAGGACAATGAATTCTGCTTGGAAGAAACTATGGCCAGAATGTGTAATAGAACAAGACTTTGATGGACCTAGCCAAAAAATTGTTGACGATTCTATCATCGGTGATATTGTGACTATAGGGCAAAGTATGGGATTGGAGGTAAACGCAGATGATGTTGAAGAGCTTGTGGAAGACCATAGTATCGAGCTAACTACAGAAGAACTCAAACATCTTCAAAATGAACAGAAAACAACGGCTGATGAAATTGAAGAAAAAGAAGAGGATAAAGAAAATGCCTCAAGTGCTCTAATGAAAGAAATGATTTCAAAATGGATTGATCTGCAAAACTTTGTTGAGAAATACCACCCAGACACAGTGATTACAAATAGAATGGTGAACATGTTCAATGACAATGTGATGGCTCATTTCAGAAAAATATTAAAGTGCCGACAAAAACTGCAAACACTGGAAAAGTTTTTAGTGAAAAGAACAGACTCCCCAAAGCAGATTTCACGTGAGCCAAAAAGACAGAGAACAGTGACAGAAGAAGATGAAGAACGTGATTTCCCAGAAGTTACTATGGAAGAGGGCTCCACTTAACTTGCTCCGTTATCAATACCATGTATCGCGTGAATAAACATTTTTTCTTTATTTTTTCATTTTAGTAATACGTATATACATATACTTTACACTTCATTTGGTGCTTGAGAACGGATTATTTGCTTTTACATTATTTCTTATAGGAATAAATGATTCGGTGCTCGACCAAATCGGTTTTCGAACACTTTGTAGAAACGAATTATGTTCGAAAACCGAGGTACCACTGTATTTGTAACATACATTCTTGTAAAATTATATATATGTATATCAAAGTATAGTTATGCAGTATCAAGGTCCGGTAAGCGTTTAGTGAAAAAAAGTTCAGGTAAACATGGACTCAGCATTCCGGGCGAGCCTCGATACCCGAAAGGATGTGTGCGAACGTCACAAACTTAACGTATACTATAATTTTTTTATTTGTAGTTTTTTTTGCCAATTACTGGTCTGTCATGTTATGTTTTTTCACTGGTCCTGCCAGGGTATCAATTAAATATGTAAAAAGAGTGAAAATCAAATGGCCAACTTTCAAATTTCATGACCAAGTGTTTCAAAAAGGGGCCAAATTTGAAGCTTTTCACCATAGAAAGGGAAATATGGGAAATCCGAGTTATCTTGTATGAAGCTCAATTTCTCTGCAAGATAATCTTTTTTCATATAAACTTGAATATTGTATTCTGTGTAAGAAGTAGACTTCTTTACTTCTTAGAGACCGTAGAACAGGCGGTTTATGTTGAATTGATCCCAACAGGAACTCTGCAAGTCCGTAATGCGTGTACTTCATTTTACTTGCTTCACACGCTTCTTTTTCTTTCTACTTGGGTTTTTCTTGTAAATAAGCTTTTGTGTGTATACATATTACTTCTTTCTGCTATCTTTGTTTCAACATAACACAACATATTTTATTAAGCTATAAAAAAGGCGGAATGTCTTGTATATATCGCATCCAAAAAAGGCTAAACTACCATGAGTGCGCTGGGCCTTCGTACCGATGTGTTTGGTAAGGAGAGAGAAACATTATATCTTTCCACAGAACAAGGCGTTGTTTAATGGTGTTCAACGAAACTGAATTCACCACATATTCTGGCAGGCTGCTCTAGTTTTTGATAAGACTGGTGCGTTCTTTGATGTTGTTGGGAAAAAGATGATAAAACTTTACGATCAATTTGAATGTTTTCATTGATAATATTATAAACTGTTATCATGTCGTTTCTTTTGAATCTGTAAGACAAAAGTGGAAGCGATAAAAACTTTAATCTTTCATTATATTTTAGTTTTTCAAGCCCTTTAATTTTTCTAGTTATATAGCGTTGAACGTTTTCTAAAGCATCCATATCTTTAGTACAGGTAGAGTGCGTGATGAAATTTCGCAATGAATGAAAGATGAACTCCATTATCAATCTTATCAATGCTTTGTAAATAAAAATAGCTTTGAGCGGTTTCAGAGATAAAAAGTGCCTGAGGATGAGGTGGAAAAGTGAGTAAGCTTTCTGAATGACTCTTGTATGATGAGGTTTAAATTTGAATTTTTTATTCGTGATAATTACCAGGTCATTAACTTCTTTCACATGCTTTATATTATTGCCTCCAATGTACTAAATAAAGTTGTTTTTAACACCAACTTGGGCATGGTAACATTTTTTAAGATGAATATCAATACGAACTAAAAATGTTATTGGAAAGAAAAGGGCATTTTACATCATACCACTTTGCAGAAAAGTTCTCTTTTTTGTCAGAGAACGTAAGCAAGGTGTGAAACAATAATTTTTTTCTAAAAATTAACAAATCCAATGGTTAAAATTTTGAAAATTTATACAATTTTCATCGCGATAAAATTTTTTCTTATATTTTTTATAACTTACTGGTTGAATATTTTTTATTATATTAAAAATAAGTGTACTATATTAAATTTTATCACTAACAGCTTATGGGCGTACGAAAATACAAAATTTGCAAAGGAGTTGCATGGTTAGACTTTTATATTTTTTGTCAATTTTTTAATATCGCTTCAATTTAGCAAACTTGTCCAGAAACTCTAAATACCCAACCCACTAAGTAGACATTTAAACTTTTTTAGGGTTTGGTTTTCAAAAATTAATCGATTGTTTTTATTTTTAATTAATTTTCATATAACTCAAAGCAGAGTATGTTAATTTCCTTGGACAGTAGTGAGTAGTAGTGACACATTGTGTTTCGAAGGGTAGCATATTTTAGATTGTTAGTTTTTTTGTTTTTCTTTACTGAAAATGATGTGAAAGCAGAAATTTTTTCTTTGCTAAAAGATGAAAATTTATCCTGAACTTTCTTCTTCACGTGAAAATGAAAGTAAGAAAGAGCGTGAATGGTGGTGATCTCTGTGCATTTTACCATTATTCATACATACAACAAAGCTCTTCTTATCTTTGCGTATATGAAATTATTATAAAATATTTTATATATAAGAAAGGATGATAACTGTGCAATGTTTTCACGGTTGTACAACAAGGGAAGATATAGATAGATAGTTAGATAGATATACAAGTTGCACAACACACACACACACACATTTTTTATTGAATTATGCAGCAAATGAAGAAATTCAATTATTTTTTAATGCTAAAATTCTTATCAACAAAGGTAAGGAGGAATGTGATGAGCGAAAGTTTAGCAGCAAAAACGTAATTAAATTCTGATGCACTCACACGAACAGTACACTCACACACAGGCAACAACACCAACCAACAGCAATTCTCCCTTCTTCAGAAACTTTCACGTATGTGTTTTACGTGTGAGTGTGCATGTATTGATGAATGCAGTACTAGTTATATCTCTTCGTATATAGAAGAGAGATTACTTACAAGATTCTGTTCGATACGTAGGCTGAGATGGTAGCGAGTGGTTCTCGCATACCTTGGAATTAATTGGTGCGTTAAATGCACCAAATCTTATCGTTTATACTATGCATGTATGTATGTAGTAGTATATAGTATATTTTATATTTCATTATATTCCTCCTCATTAGAGATAGGCGAGAGAAATCAATACTAATAATGATGACGATGATCAACCTCACTATGAGAATGATGTGTGTGTGTGTGCTGATGAATTTAGTTTTAGCTAAGGTAAGTGAATCGATTCATCTTCATCATCTTATACATACATAGTTATGATAACGAGTATGTGATAATCAAGCAGACACTCACACTCACAACTTCACGCAAACTTTTTCTTACGCACCAAATTTTCTTGAAGAGGATAATGGATAATGATTTTCTTCCAGGATTTGTCAATGCATGTATAAATAATGGATCTTTCGCAAAATTTTATATTTTAGATTTAATCGTTTTTAATTTAAAAATCATCATTTAGAAAGAGATAGGTGTGATTGAGTTTTGGCATTTTCAAGACCGCTATCTTTTTTCCTTAACCTTTTAAAAACAGTGTTTTGTTAGAGATGAGTTGAGCTTCAATTTGAGTTCTGTGTCGCTTAGCGATTATTGAAAGCAGTAAAAATTAACGACTAATCAAGTTTTCCCGAAGTGGTCCATGTGAGGACAAGTTTCTCCATAGGAAATATTCACTACCCCATAAAAGAAAAGCATATTCTTAGAAAAAAGTATAACATATGATATCGACGAGCTTACATTTTAATACGCTTATTAGTTAATGTTACAGAATCGATGTATGTCCTATTGGATAAATGTGAACGAATGAAATAATATGTGATGCTATTTGAATGAAATGCAGGATGACAATGTCCCATTAGATATCTAAAAAGTAAAATGATTTATATACAAAATTCAAAGCTACTCGTAGAGTCCAACTTGTATAGGCAAAAAAGCACATATTTGACATCCAAAACGTATATACAGAATTTACTTGCAAAACTTGAACGCAAACCCTCGCATGACGGATAGTTCTATATGCCCCTCTAAATACGGATAAAGTGATTTTACCCTTTTTTTCTTTAAAATACAATAGATAAATTTTTGGAACTGTTTTTATGATTTGAATACGCTAAAGAGTTTTCATCCGTAGATGGCGTTAAATTTTTTTACAATTTTCTATGAAAATGTCCTTAGATATTTTTTATCTGATATTATTTGTAACAAAATGAAATTTCTATGCTGAGTGCCAACATAAATATATTTTTATTTATCTCACCATACGATTTTATCGATAAATACGTTTCTTAGAAAAAAACAATAAATTTTATCATGTCTAAAATTACGTTCATATTTCCCATTCTATCATCAGCAACCTCATTTCATAGTGTACCAATAGTATAGATCCATAATCAGGAGGGTATTCTATACACCACTCATTGCATTTATTTTGTTTATGCAATTTTGCTGGCATCAAAGATTATGTTCTTATTATTTGCAAAATGAGTTCTTGATCTAGTCTACTAATTTTGGTACTAAAAGTATTTGATCCGATGTGTATAGCGATCACGATTTTGAAATTATAGGTTCAAATAGCAGTCGAAGCGAAGATTCTAAAACAGATTCTCTTATTGCCACTGATGAAACGGAATATTTTTGGGAAGCCAACAGATACAATCATGGAAGATCTTTGTCACCAAATATTCGTAACGTTGTTTTATCGCGACCTTTGCAAAAAGATTAGTGTCTTCTAACATACATAAATCCAAATACATAAGAAACACATGAGCTATGTGTTTGGGCTAAAAGTCAAGCACTTACAGGTTGTGAGAGAGTAAGAGCAGATCAAAGGTTCATCCCACATTTTGTACGCCCAAGTCACTTGAAAGAATTGAGATTGACAAGTATGAGAGTAGGTTTTATATACAGATTATGCCCTGTTGAGCATTTACATACAGAAAAAGCATTCTAAAAAAACTTCAGACCTGTTTATGTTTTGTCCTTCCAAAACTTTTCAGCGATTAAAACTCTCTACTATAAAAAGAAACCACAAACTATTTTAGATTATAATAAATATAAAAGTGGGTTGACATTTTCAATAAAATGACTAGAGATTTTAGCTGTTACAGATGATTTAGAGGATGGCGATGGCAATATTTACAAACTTCATGCATATTGCAGCTAGTAATAGCTAGATCATATTAAAAACAAACATGCCTAACATGTATTCTAGTGTTAGAAGTGGTGGAAGAATGTCTTTCATCAGAAGTTTGTCTGCTTTTCACTGAAAAATCGATTCGACTAAGATGTGATGATGTTTCAACTCGCATTGTTACGGGAAATATTTTATTTTTTTATGTGTTCAACAAACCTTATGGATCAAGCACGTCATCAAATGTAAGCGGTTAATGTTTTGTTGCTAACTACGAACCGAAAAAAAACAGGAACAAAAATAAAAAAGCTGCTAAAGATCCATATTTGTGAATTTTTATAATTTTTTAGTTATGTTTTCAGACTAAATAATAAATTCATTCTTTACCCTTTTTATTTGTAAAAATTTTGATTTTTGTCACATTATATTGCATGCAAATAATTTTTACACTTTTTTTTTGAAAAAGACTATGAGAGGAAGAATAAATGATGGCTTTCAAGTATTTTCAATGTCAATGATAAAAAAAATATTATGAAGATAAGTGTGAAAGAAACTTAATGTGTGTGCATTTTAAATATGATATTCATAAAATTTAGAATCTTCTCAAAATTAAAAATTCAAACATAAGAACTTTTGATTTAAGCTTAATTTTAATTTTCAAAACATCGATGGATGATTAAGGGGATACAACTTTTTGGCAATTTTTAACAAAGTTTGATACCGTCTATAATTTGTATAAAGTTTACATACTTTTCATTTAAAATGTTAGCACCATGATCGATCACCCTGAAACATTGTTGAGTACTTTCAAAATTTTTGCTCATATATATGGAATATTCATGAAATCTTTAGCGTGAAAATCAATGCCAAAGAATTTTTCTAATCTTTTGGTATAAAAGGCTGTTTTAATTATTATATCATGAGAATTTATACGAGAATATAAAATAAAGCTGAAAGGCACTGGTGTCTATTCCAAAACATATAATTAATATAAAAGTGATAGAGATTATAAGTGGAAAAAGAAGAAACAAACATCTTTAATACTATTGTATTCAGGGATGGGCCCAGAGGGTGGGGTGATATATCAGGTCCCACAAGTCAACGAAAAAAAATTGAACCAGAATCTGTTTTAAGTATTCATATTCACACTTTTTTTAGTAAAGCCATTTTCAAAGTAAGTTATTTTTATTGAGCTTTGTAACACAAAATAAAAACAGCCAATCAGATTTCTAATTGAAAGTATTTACATTAGAATCGCCATCTCACTCACAACTTGTGGTCCATGAGAAAAAACTAAAAATGTTTACATATGCTATAAAACAACTACGACTAGTAGATTCCTCATACAAACCTATTGCAGAGTCGACGTTTTCTTTCCTTGAATAAATATGGCATTAGTATTGTTTATACAGCACAGAGAAATTGATGACTGTAGAAACTAAATAGAACGACGTCTCTCGGAAGCTTTTGACATTCACCAGAAAAAGCAAACATCCCAAAAACAAATACAAAAAATGACCCAAGAAAATATTCATTAGAAATGTGGCTGCTCTATGTTTTTCTACATGTTGAAGAAGTTAAGAGATGATAACGAAAAATTATTTTCCCTTTTTAGTTCATTTTGCCACCGCTCTGTCTGTTTTTCCTTCCTGCTTTTACTGAAAGCACAGAATGTGATTAATAAATGCGTGTAAATGAAATTACTAATTCCAATTTGTACAAACAGTGCATTTTTGGTGTGCGTGAGTGTGAGACTGTGCATCACACGTAAACAGGATTGCAGTATTGGAGAAGTGAGATGGCAGAATATGATCAGCAAGCACTCTTAGGAGAAAATTCCTTTTGTGAAGTAGTAGGGTGGTGGTGGTGATGATGAATTTTATATCTTGAAGAACGTGGGGATGATGATTGCAATCCTTGTTATCATTTTAGGAAGAAGTGATTCTTTTTATTGCTTGCATGCAAATCGTGATAGTAGGTGTTTGTGTTTGGAATGGAAGCAGCCATTTTGTCTTCACTCTCAACAGCAAATACACATTGTTCACTACGATTCACATTGGAAGCGTAATGTTTGCGATGCCTGTTCAAATCCATGCTATAATCTTTTCCTCCAAATTAACATATTAATTAGAAATTGGCAATATAATAATGATGATGATAAACCATCTCATGCCTTTTGCGCCAGGGGTTGATGAAAGGCATGTATTTGCAATATATAATTTATACACAAATAAAAATATATCGTACCAAAGTGTGTATATTTTGTAACAAAATGCCTTGTATACAAAATTCAGAAACACGTAATTTGCGTGCACCACTATTATTATCATACACATGTACTGCGCGTGCACCAATAAATGCATAAGTGTTTATCAGTCAATCTGTGTTTTGGCAGTCGTTTCGTGTAATGGCTGCTTGTTCCACTTTAGTGATTTAATGTACTCTATAAAACTAACTGGGTAGGAGATTGGCATTAGCGCGTCCAAAATGCAGGAAAAGAGGCATCAGTTGAATTCCTTCAGTAAGTAGTCCAT
This sequence comes from Nectonema munidae, assembly GCA_030549495.1. Lineage (NCBI taxonomy): Eukaryota > Metazoa > Nematomorpha > Nectonematoida > Nectonematidae > Nectonema > Nectonema munidae. The sequence goes on from JAUIRK010000101.1 coordinate 512,909, forward strand.
TGTTCGTGTCACTAATCCTGTTGTTCAAGCTTGATGAATTGAAGAAAAAGTAATTGATATTTTAATTGCAAACAATGACAAGAAGAATGGGAAAAGAAGATAAAGAAGAATGACGTTTTGTGGCGGGAATTCATGGAAACATGTTAAGTGAATGATAATTTGCTGAGAGTGAGGGAGTTTTTATTTCTCGTTGATATGTTAGGCCTTTCAATTCTGCATCTAAAATTGGCCGAAACGATACTCACCGATAGAAAATTGCCCTGTGGATATCTGTTCTATTAGGACCACTGCTCGATTGATATCTATCTCCCCGATTGAGACAGCACAAGACAAAAATTAGCGATATTTAATTATTTCTCGAAGTTATCGTTAATTGTAGTCATTTGAATACCGTGGACAAGTTGTTTGCCAAGAGAAATCTGCTTTGGCTCTTAAATGGAGAAAGGGTAATATAATTAGTATAGCATTGTTCAACCTTTAACTTCTTTTTTTGGTTATTGCTATATGAGTTTTTTAGACCAAAAAGCGAAGAACTTGAAAATGTGAAGGATGTAAATTTGTCAAAATTGTTCATAATTGCGTTAGTTCATGTCATATATCACAATAACTTATAATTTTAAATAAAAACGCAAAATAGATGTCGTTAAATTTTAAATTTTAGAATAGTTTATGTTTATAAAGACAAAAAAGTTTTTTATTATTGAGGAATCAACATCCTTTTTTTGTTAGGGGTCATATATAAAAAATTGACGCAATTTGCTTTCAAAATTTTGAGCTTACGCACAACTCCCGATCCGTCTTGAGAGAGTATGGTTATGTTTTTTTGGTCAAAAAATAAATAAATTTTGACAAAACAAAATGGCAAATTTAAAAAAATGAATGTCTAATATGCAAAGAATTTTTTGAAAATTAATTTGCGCATTATAAATCCATTTGATATATATAACATTTTTTTGTAAAAAATTTCTGAAAAAAAATATTTTTCTTTCTGTAGATAAGTCATTTGGTGATCCATATTTAAACAAGTGATTTTAATCTAAATTATAAATGAAGGATCATTTCACAACTACAGCTTTTGCGGGCCCGATAAATTAACCCAGGGTTCTAAAGATGCTTGAAATCATAATTAAAATCATCAATAAGTGAATAAATCATTTTAAAAGCATTAAAAAGGTTTCAATGAAGTTTTATTCTTAATTTTTCTTTTCCTCTTTTCCAGAAACTTGACATTTCTTTTTCTCAATAATTTTATCAAATCAAGAGGTAAATTCGCAGCATAAGATCGTGTCAAAACATCATCCGTATGATCAATTGTTAATCTTGTTCTGTGCTGTTACTCATTGATATTCATCACTAAAAATATTTCTTCCGAAAGATAAAGGTAAAGGTAAAAGTACCGTGGGGTGTTTTCATCGAGAAGGCATAATTGCGCCGCTTGTAACGAACTATTAGGAAAGTAGGCCTGATGCCGGATTGAACCCAAGAGCTTGAGTTATCGAAACGCAGTATCTAACCAATGATAAGATGTCCCAAATAAACATTGAAGCAAATGAGGATATTTTTAGATATTTTTCTATTTTTTGGCAATACTATTATATCTTTTTTCAAATCTCTTTTGTTTTTTTCAATTCTATTCTGTATTTTAAAAATTTTATTTTGTCTTTTTTCAATTCTATTTTGTCTTTTTTTGCAATTCTTTTTTCTTTTTTTAATTTTTTTTCTTTTTTTCAATTCTATTCTCTCTTTTTGAAATTCTATTTTACTTTTTTCAATTTTATTTTATTTTTTTCATTTCTATTTTGTCTTTTTGCAATTATATTTTCTTCTTTTCGAAATTTATTTTGTATTTTTTAATTTTATTTTGTATTTTTGCAATTCTATTTTCTCTCTTTCTAATTCTATTTTGTCTTTTTGCAATTCTATTTTCTATTTTTAGAAATATATTTAAGCTCTGTTCAAATCCTTGCTTCAGTTCTTTTACTTTCTCTTTATAACTTGGTAGGTTTAAATCAGTCATGTTTTTATTAATTTTGAAAGGAACGGAAAGTAAAAAGAATTAATCTCTTAGAGTTGTATTTACCAAAGTTTCAGTCTTTAAAAAAAAAGCAGAAATCTCCTCGTGATATCTAGAAACTCTTTTACCAGCCTTTTATTCAAAAAAGCCAAATGATTGGTAATATTTGCTATAAAAGCCAAATATTTAATCGGATCTGAGGATGGTAATGTTGGTATTCATTTATGCTATTTGGAGCATGAAATTTTTAATGTAATTCTTTAAGAAAATGATTTTGAGTGTATCCACATGACTTTAAATCATAGTATAGTTTTTTCAATTTTATTTTATTTTTTTCATTTCTATTTTGTCTTTTTGCAATTATATTTTCTTCTTTTCGAACTTTATTTTGTATTTTTTAATTTTATTTTGTATTTTTGCAATTCTATTTTCTCTTTTTCTAATTCTATTTTGTCTTTTTGCAATTTTATTTTCTATTTTTAGAAATTTATTTTGTCCGTTTGCAATTCTATTTTCTCTTTTTAGAAATTTATTTTGCCTTTTTCGATACTATTTTGTCTTTTTTCAATTCTATTTTCTTTTTTTCAATCCTATTTTCTTTTTTTCAAATTCAATTTTCTTTTTTTCAATTCTATTTTGTCTTTTTTCAATCCTATTTTCTTTTTTTCAAATTCAATTTTCTTTTTTTCAATACTATGTTGTCCTTTTTCAATTCTATTTTCTCTTTTTACTATTCTATTTTATTTTTTTTCACTTGTCTTTTTCAAATTCTATTTTCTCTTTTTTCATATTCTATTTTCTTTTTTCCAATCCTATTTTGTATTTTTAGAATTTTATTTCTATTTTTTCGGTTCTATTTTACATTTTTTCAATTCTATTTTCTCCTTTTGCAATTCTATCTTCTTATTCAATTGCATTTTCTCCTTTTGAAATTCTATTTGTATATATTTGCCATCTATTTTCTATTTTTGCAAATTTATTTTTTCTTTTTGCTATTCTATTTTGTATTTTGCAATTCTGTTTTGTCTTTTCGCAATTCTCTAATCTAGAATTATATAAGTACGATAAGCTACCATAGGTTAATTTAACTACTGATTAAAATGTTCAAAAGTAAATACAATTACTAAGGGAAACTGATCTTTGCAATTTTCTACGTCTAATTTTGTTTATGTTTCTAATGATTGGAGTTTTTAAAAATAATGATTATGATTCTAATTACGATTCTAGGAATTTTTGCGATTCTAATAATGATTCAAAAAATCCGCCCAACCCTGATATATGTATTTTAATTTGGTTAAATATAAACTATATTAATTTTTTTTCAAATCATTGAATATGTTTGTGTCCCACTATATTGCGGACATAAAATATATACAACTAAAGATGGTGAAAATAGATACCTAGCTGAGATGAATTCTAAAATTCGTCCTGAAAAGTTCTTGCTATTTTTAGGAACAAACCTGCCAATAATTAAGAAGATAGGAACTGCTTCAAAATAAAGGAGGAAAAATACTCAAGTTTTAAAATTGATTACTTAAATTATGAATTTCTGTGCAAGACAAGATATCACACTACGGAGAAACTGTGACTCGTCAAAATTTATTGATAGAGCTAGCGACTCTAGAAAAAACGCAAAAAGTTAATTTTTTTAGTCCTTGGTTTTATTCCATATTTTTATATTTGACATTTGTTATTTTTTATAATTTGTTTTTCAATAATATTGACTCTAATAAGTAAAATTTTCAGGCGGCTTTAAGGTAAAATTTTTGAATCTTAAATGTATATAGAAGCTGTAATATTTGATCAACAATTTATAGTTTGAGGCATTCGGACATGAAAAAAGACATTTATGCGCCAAGGACGCGATTTATTGTTTCTTATTTTCTGACCCCTCCCCCTTAGTAAAACTTTTCTGGATATGCCAGACGAAAATTTGAATTATTTGAAAATTTGATTCTGGAATTTTTCAACTAAGCGAAGGGCCCTTGTAAAGCGCGCGGCCTGTTGCAGCTTCTACATATGCTACTATGTTAATCCGGCACTGCATCTTCCATAGAAAAGCTAAAAGCAGCACTTTTAGTTTGCACCTGAAAAGCAATACTTGGTCGCATCATTGAAAAGTAAAAGCGTATTCTAGGATACTTAAAAAATGGCCTCAAAGTTGACTTATTTGTAAAAAAAAAATGGACTTTTGTTGACCTAATAACTTGAACTTATTTTATGTAAATTAATAAGACCGTTAACTCGTTTTAAGAGAAGCGCTATTTGAAAAGAAAAGTTGGCTTTATTGACTTTTAACTGCCCTAAATTTATTTTCATCATCACCATCATCATCATCATCGACTCTTTTTCATCATCATCATCATCGGCTTTTTTTCATCATCTTCATGAAGCTTAATAGTGCTTGCACTAAATATTTATAAGATTACGGTTATGCTGATGAGTCACAATGATTTCTTTTTCAACGAATTATTTTCAAAGTTGAGTTGGAATCCAGAAAGATTACTTGATCTCACTCTCTTTTCTCCGTCCTATAAAATGGTTGGAATGCTCTCATTCTACGCACAACGTGAGAGCACTGCCAAATTTTGACATACACGCTTACACGGCGCAGGATTACGCCTCTGTACCCCTGCCTCCTTCCCTCTCAATGGAAGTGAGTGTGTGAAAGCGTGTTTGAGAAACGTAAGAAAAGGCCAAAGAGATTATGAAGAGGATGAGTTTTATCGCAAAAGCAAATCACAAATTTTAATTACTTCAGCCATCAACTTCACGGAGCTTTCACTGACTCTATCTCTTCTCCTTTCCTTCATTTCCTCCAAAATAGACAGGATTACTACACAAAAGCCTCTCTTCTTGGAAGAGAGTAGCACCAACGCTGGTAATCGCTAGTGAAGGGGGCCGCTTTGTCACAAAATTCACCCATAAATCGTTCTCGCTGTTCCATGATATAATAGTTGTTAGAATGTTTAATCGATTTTTTCTGCACTCTATCCAAATGAATGCATTGATATTTTCTTTTAAAATCTTTCCACTTTTTCCAACAATGTGGACAAAAGTTTGAATTTAATTTCAATTAATATATGATGGCATTAAATTATGTTTTAGTCAAAATGTTTTAATTCAAAAATGGTTGTAGAATAAATTTTGATGGGAAAAATGCTAGGAAAATAGTTGGCAGAAAATATACAATTAGTAGCTGCGGCAAAATGTAGACGTAAAAAAAATTAACGAAAAAAATACCAAATTTAAATAGACAAAATTTTTTTAACTAACTAACTGATTGACTAACAAACTAACTATCTTCCTAATAAAAGAATCAACTAACTAGCTTCTAACCAAAAATTTTAATTTTTTTTCATTATGCTTATTGTTTAAATTTCTTTATTTTTTTCATAAAGCTCACATCCTGCACTTTGCCTGTCTTTAGCCTGCAAAAATTAATATATTTATGCATTTATTCATATTTATTAAATAGAGATCTTTTGAAATCATAACCCATTAAAAATAAAATATTTTCTTCACAAACAAAAAATGTTTCTTCGTAATATAGACACAAAAAATGTAAAGAAATAATTCGTGCTAACAAAGGATCCTAGATACTGAGAATAATTTTTCACATTTTTTTGCATAATAGGTGGGATACATCATACATGTCACAAAGCAAAATCGTTATTGGTCATTTTGACCCCAAAGATATTTACATCTAGTTTGTATATTAATCAAAGAAAAGTCTATTTAGATAATTAAAAAATTATTATTATAAAATACAATCATTAAACTTGAAGTTTGAAAAACGCTCCTTTCAATTCCACATCTCCTAGCTAGAGGTAGGACATTCTCCTTCTTCAGTGATTTTGCTCTACCCCTTTTAGCATATTGGGCAATATCAGTTCTTTTATAAAATCTTCTAAATATAATCTCCTACGATGAGTGTAAGAAGCATTATCATCTGTATTGTTTTTAATATACAAGAAATATGCGTTCAAAGCATCAATATCTAAATTTTTGAAAAAGAATGCCATCCAATCTCCTATGGGGTATTCGCCTAATATAGCATTTTCTGAGAATCATGTGCTAATTTTTAAAATTCTTTTTAACCGTTTAACCACCTTATCTGAAAATTTGTATTTAAAAGCTTTTAAATAGGTAGACAACTTTTATTTTTCTAAAGTCTAGATAGATCGTTAAACCGGTTAACTCACTATTAAATTTAAAATTATCATAGATAAAGAAACATTTACAATTTTAATATTTCACAAAATTAATCATATTATTTAAAAATCGCCCTCTTTGACGTATAACAAATTTCTAATATCTTTCACTTTTTTCAAACTTAAATTTGTCTTCATTCTCTCTCAATAAACTAATCCAAAAACTTCTAAAGATTTGATTTTACAAGAAAAAGGAATTATCACTAATTCTAACATTTTGGGTTCAAACAATTCCTTAATACTGAACAAAGTTATTTTTATCTGAGATTTAAAAAAATTGACTATGGTTGAAATTCTGACAAATTTGAAATTTTTATGTAAAAGTAAGTTTTAGAAAAATATTTTTAAATTTGTTTATACAATGTCAAACAAATTGCTAAAAAAATTGCCCACCTGAATTTTATTTTAGCTCAGAATTTGGCGATAGGCCCATGATGGCGAGACCCTACTTTAAATCAACACCTCTTTTTTGCAATAATAATCAGATTCAGGTTCCTTGTTATCATCCATTGAACTCAAAAGAACAATGTTTTTATTCTTATTTCCAATGTAACTCACCAATATCATTTTCTCATAAAACCGAATTTACTAGAAAAAACTTCTCGGATAGATTTTTTCAGCAATCTTTTCAGAATTACTTTTCTGTTTTCAATGAACCAACCATAGTCAAGGATTAGTTGTAAAAAACTTTTCGCTAATTCAATGCAACTCTAGAGGATAAATTTTTCTCTAGTTGATCCAACTGGTTCGTTTCCCATGTTTACTACGCACCTCAAGCATAGCTTGTTTTGGTATTCGCATCCAAAAATTTTGATGCTATATTTAGATAGATTTTGAGGTATGTACTGACTAAATCCATGCTTCAACTGTAAAATTATTGAAACAGGACAATATTTTATGCAGTTATTGATAAAAAAAAGGGACCAAGTGTAACATATGAGCGCACGTTTATCTATTTTTGATCTTTCTTGTCTTGTTTTTTCGTACTTCTTGATATTTATTTATACTCATCAATAATATTAATAAGAACAAAAATTTTAAATATAAACAAATAAGTTGAAATTATTTGTCTATTTTTTGGATGTGATGAAATTAATAACAAAATCAGGAACAATGTAATATAGTTTTGCTTCATTTCTTTGTTATTATAGATGAAAATGCAATTTAATTTTAGAAAAAAAGAAATAAACATGATTTCCAACTTTATTACTATAGTTAAGTCTGTAATTGAAATAATAACAAAGAAAGTAAATGAGTATGATTGTTTGTCATTTTATTTTTGGACCATTTAATATCATTAAATGTAAGTCAAGATCACTGACGTCAAAATGACACAAAGAAATAAAAAACACCATTATTAAATTAATTATTTGCCCAATTATAATTTTTAATTTTAATTAAAATTTTTTACTACCATACGTTTTAAAATAAATAATTTGAGGAATACTTGAAGTTTGATCTCACATATCTATCTGAGGGATATCTAGAAGACGATGAGATATTAGATGAGAATTATTTTTTGAACCAATTTTTGGCTTTATTTGTAATTTAATTTGATATGATAACAATTTTTTGAATACATTACTAATTTTTTTTCATATTATTGAAAAATTTCAAACTTGAAAAAAAATAGAATAATTATATATTTGTAAATATAGTAAACAAGTTTACGTAAAGAACTTTATTGATGAAAACACAAATATTTAATCAGGATGCGATATTTCGCCTCGTCAAGGCTTCTTTAGGCAGGTAGAAGGAGAAAGAAAGTATATAAGTAAGAAATATAATATTGAAATTTTTTTTCTACCTGTCTGAAGAAGCCTTGACGAAGGGAAATATCAAATCTTGATTAAATATTTGTGTTTTCATCAATAAAGTTTTTTAATTAAACTTGTTTGATCGCTTGTCAGCACCATTTTTTTAGCATCATGATGATGTTAGACTGAAGACCATTCTTCTTTATATAACCAGTCTTAAGAAACTTATTAACCATTTTTCTCATCTATACTTTCTCCGTAAATGTAAATCCTTCAATCTTATCCCTCGTTGTATGGTTCCTTCTTACATCAACTTTATTTCAAAAAACAAGTGCTTATTGCTTGATAAAACTAGGAAGTTTTTATTCCAAGTGAGAGATGAATGTTACAAAAGTATATCATTCCGCATACAAATATTACAATACTCATTTATTACCCCTAAAATTTTTTATCTCCTACAGACAATATATATAACCAGACCATGTCGAATATAAAAGCTCAAATAGTAGAAAAAGATCTTTGAAAAAACTCTTAATTTTCAAGTTGTAACTTTTTTTGAAAACAATAATTTGCTCTCCAACAATCAGTTTGCTTTCAGGAAAGGTTTTTCAACCGAGCTTCTCCACACCTATTTTCTAGACAAAGTTATTTCGCACCTGGAACAAAAGAGGGACATTGGCGTAGTTTTCTTAGACATATCAAAAGCGTTTGATAGCATCTCGCATAAACTTTTACTATTGAAACCCTACTTTACTATTTACAAATTTTTTTAAATTTGTAAACATTTTGTCTTACTGATGTCACGAACTGTTCTTTTTTTTATAATTATATGAATAAATCTTTCTTTATTGAAACCCATAAATATGGTTTTGATAGCAAAGCCCTGAACTTTTTCGATTCATATTTGAAAAACAGAAAAAAAATCGTCCAGTTTAGTGGCAATGACTCACAAATTCTTTCTCTTTCAAAGGTGTGCCTCAATGCTCTATTCTGGGGCCAATATTTTTCATAGTTTATATGAACGATTTGATCAGAACTTCTAAGTTTTTTGACTACTTAGTCTACGAAGATGATGTAACTCTTCTTTTCCCGGACCCTTCATATAAGAATCTCTCTTTTTCTGAGAATTTTTTTCAAGTTAAACGATGGTTCGCTTACGATAACTTGACAATTAATAAATTGAAAATTAAAGCCATGCTTATTTCTTAAAGTTCTCAACCTGTTTTATCTTTATTTCAAAAAGAAAACCTTGATGTTGTGACGGAATTTGATCTACTTGGTTTACGTATTGATAGTAAATTGAATTTCCATAGCCACATTACTAATCTTTCAATGAAACTCACTAAAATCACAGGCATGTAAAAATATTATATAAAGTATTTTCTCCTTTATGTCAAATTGCTTTTATTAAAAACTCTTTTCTTGCCTCAGATTTCTTACAGTTTGATAAATTTTGGACATGCAAACTTGCATTCTCTTCAAGTTTTGTACAAAAAAGCGATAAGAAATGTTGGGACTCTTATTCTTTTCGCTGTCCACTCTCATTGAACAAACCAAATTTCAGGTTAGCACTTTCAAAACTGTCCATAAAGTACAAAGTTGTTGAATTTTATGAATGTCACAAAAGTTTAATTGTTGAAAGCTGTTGCTCGACAAAAAATTCAAAACTTTGTCCAAGCTTCTTTCCACAGACAACTATACAAACTGCCACGTGTGTGTAACAAAAAATTGTTTTTCATGTAAATACTCAAGTTAAATACAATTAATATTTATTTTTTTTCTTTTTGCGAAGGTCCTGCTTGCAGTTTTCATAAACCTTTGTAACTACGAAAACTTTATAATTTCATTTATTTTCTTTATGATTTCCATTATTTTATTGTTTTCTGTTGCTTCACTCGTTTTATTTTTACACCACATGATGTTAGGGTTATGACTAAAAAATTTTTTTCACAATTTTTGCTCTCCTGATATAACATTAGATGAACTTTTACCTAAAATATATTTTTTTAAGTATTATTTCTTTAGTTGATGAAAAAACCTCCCGCGCCTCATGTTACATTACCTTTTCATGTAGATGGTCCACAAGATACAAGAAATATATGTAATGACAGTGATATAAATAGCAATAAACAAAAATGAAGATATAAATATAACGTTTATGGTTTGTTTTTTTCAAATATTATAAATAAAACATCTGGCTCAGAGCTATTGAAAAAAATTGATTTCATAAGTTTTTATTATAAAAGTTTAGGAACATACATCTGTGTAAATTTTTGCATCATTCTTATAAAATATTCTAATTTTTTTAGGTTTAAAAATTATTTTACGTCATATTAAAAATGTCCTCTCAAACTAAAATGTCAAAATTTGCTGTGAAAATGAACGGAAAAAACTGGACAAAAAAATTAAAAGCAAATACTAAGCGTCGTCCTTGTATACCAGAACTAAGGGATAATATAAGTGAAACAAAATCTTCAAATATCTTCAAACAAGGATATAGTTGGAAGGTTCTTGGGACTTTATGATGAAATAAAAGGACGTCATGACCGAATAAAAAAATTTCTTTAGAAGTATAGAAGCTTTGGAAAAAGTTAAATTTTCCTGTTCTTTCCGAACAACAAGTGTCTGCAAAAATCAACAAACTTATTACCTCCTTTGAGAAATATAAAAAAAGACCTTCAAAAGAATATGAAGACTATCTTTCTTTTCTTTTTGATATTACAAAAGCAAACAGTGATTGTCTCTGTAGTCAAGACAAAGAACTCTATAAAAAACAAAACAAATCAAAGGGAAAAGTAGGATATACAACCTGCAAAATAGCAGCAGCTCTTCAATTCATCCATCAAAACGAATTAAGAGTACCTTTTCACCAGTCACAACAATTCAAAACGCTGCATTGGATTCAAGTGATAGTCAGGAACAAAGTAGCAACGATGAATACATTCCCGACAATCTCCAGGAAGAGTTTTTTACAAAAAAAAAAAGACGCCACTCGACATCTTCTGCTGCCAAACTTGTGTCGCAACACTCTCTTTCTACCCGAAAGTCTTCAAATATACTAAAAAGTCTTTCTAAGGAGGGTTTCAGTATACAAACACCTTCTCAATCTGGGGTCTAGCGTAAAACAATAATCAATGGAAAAATAATTAAAAATCGTCACATGGAACTAATTTCTGAAGAAAAATTTTGTTTGCATTTTGATGGCAAAAAAATTGAAAAGAAAGAATATCAAGTTGTTTGCCTTACTAATAGCAAAAGAGAACATGTCTTGCTATTTTAATTTGTTCAAGTGGAAGATCTCAAGATATCTTTGAATCACTTTATAATCTTATTTGTGAGTACAATGCATTGAGCAGTATTCAGATGATTATTTCCGACACCACTGCAGTAAATACGGGATGTAAAAATGGTGTTGTCTTCAGGCTCCAAAAAAACCTTTGTAGAGAAAGGATTCAACAAGCCTCAATATATTGGCTGCTAGCATCACATTCTTGATCTTGTTTTACGGCATGTTTTAAACTTTTTTTTCCTACTCAGTCACAGTCACCTGACATAAACTACGAGTTTATCGATAAGATTTTAAAAGACTACGATCAACTGAATAATAAATATGCTGGTAGAGAAATGATTCCAAAGTTTGAAAAAATTTGTTGGAGAGATGACTTTAAGTTTCTCTTTGAGCTTTGCCAAGCCTACAAATTTTATAAAACAAATAAAAAATGGCCGTTTATTAAATGGTGCAAACTACCACCTATTCATGCCGCACGATGGAATTCACGAGCTATTTTTGCGCTTATTGCATTTTTTCTTCTTCCTAACTGGCGAACACAGTTAACTGTAGTTTGTGATTTTATTTCAACTACATAGTCACGGATTTGGTTTTCTAGCCAACACTATACAAAAACTGATTGTGAAGATCTTTTGTCAGCAGTAAACAAAACTAATTGTCTTAAAACTGCAAAGTGCTTGCGTACTCACTGGAAAAGAGATGCATCTTATCTTGAAGTTCCACGGTCAAACATGGTAGCGGAACGAGCTGTAAAAGTGATGGAAGAACTTTTTTCAACCTGCAAAAAAGACAAATACCTTAACACTAAATTTATTAATACAAATACACAGATCTAAAGTATAGTTTTATCATTATATATCATATGTAAATAAGTTTCTGTAATCCATCCACTCATAATACATAATAAATTATGATTTTAATAAAGAAGGTATGATACTCCACGTATTATATCGTAAAAAAACAAAAATGATCTAGGCGCGGAACATTTTTTTAGAAATTAGACTAAAAAAGTTGTTTTTAGATTTTTTAATCAAAAGTTCATTAAATGTGAAGATGTGTACGTGTAAGTCTGTGTGTGTTTGTTTGTTTATTTTCATTTTAATAAATTTTCTTTCTATCTTTCAAAAACATGCTACCAATAATGTTAAAAAACGTAAGTTATTTTCCTTCTTTACAATTAAAACACAAATCCAAAATGTCAATGTTATTAATAAATTCAATAATGACAAACTTATGAATATTGTTTATTCTCACTCATTATGTAATGATAACCCATCTCAATTCATTAATAAGATCTCTTTTTATACTCTAACACAGGGGCCGGGAACCTTTTTGACTAAAAGAGCCCAAAAAACACATATTTTAAAATCTAATCCTCTGAGAGCCATATATATTTTTAAATACTCATTACAACTAAATGGAAAAAGAAGACCAACAATTTTATAGTATAATAAGACTCTAAATTTATTTTAAACAGCATTGTTTTATCGAAGTTATTTATTAATAAGCAAAGTCTGCATCGTCGGGATTCGTAATGATGACGAAATTAAGAGAGTGTAGAATTGGCAAGAAGGATATGCATTATCGCAATACCTCCCTTTATCCTGAAGGCCACCTAATTTATCTGAGAGCCAGGTGCAGTCATCAAAAGAGCCATGTCTGGCTCGCGAGCCATAGGTTCTCGACCCCTGCTCTAACATCATTGTTGCGTGAACATCGCATCGCTTCTAACATTACAAATACAACTGGCCCCATAGCTCTCCCCATAACATAGACAATATCAAAGAATTTTATACTTTTGGTTGTCATAATACTTATAAATATACCATGAGCTTACTATAAAGATCCCATGTTTATGTGTTATCGATGCAACCCAGTATTATAATAGTGTCAATGATATTTTACAAGACTCTAATATCTATACATATAAAGGAAAACAGTTTAACCTAAAATTAGTTGAAGATAAATCAAATGTAATGATTAATAACAGGGTTGGATCTAGAAATTGGCATTAAGGGGGGCGGATTTTACTAAACTAGAACTCAAATTTGAAGCATATAAATTTAAGCTTTATCAAAAATTTGTAAGCTATATTTATCTTATTTTGGGTAATAGTTTAATAAAAAGCAAAAATTGACTTTTTTTTTTTGACAGGGTGTTTCATGCAAGGGAAGTAGAAACTTCCATATCTGCACTGATCAACTTTTTATGATAAGTCTATGGCATCGCCGGGATTCGAACCAAAAGGCTTTGGATCCGTAGGCGACGCCTCTACCCATCAGCCCACCAGTTTAATTGACTTTTTATCATAAAACTTAGAGTATTATAATAGTATATCAAAAAATTATAAGTTTATTATAAGAAAGTAACTAGATTAAGAACTAAAAGAGTTAAGGAGACCGATCCGTCTAAGACACTTTTTAGCATACATATAAATAATAGTTTCAGTATCCAATCGAATATCTGTGAACAAAAAGAAGAATGATAGGGCTTCTCACTTTAGAGAAAGATTGAATCTAAAAAACGAGTTGCAGAAATCATCATAATATTTGAGTTCTACGAAAAGAATTAGATCAAGAAAAATTTTCAAGCAATTGGCACGCAATTTTAAATGCATTTAAATTGATAACTAGAAACTTTTTCTAGTTATTTGTGTTTAAGAACTTTAAAATTTTTTCTTTTATTTTGTGTTTAAGAACTTAAAACACACAAAGATACTTCAAGGTTACAATGCAGATCTATTTGTAACGCAATTAACACCCCCACAGATAAACTATCTTGGTTAACAAATATTATACTCAAAGATCTGCTTAGTTTTGTACCTAGCTATTATAAATCCAACACTGCTACATTTCTTGAAAAGTTTCATGAAACTATCCCGCAAAATTTGAATGATTATAATAATATTGTTTCTTTTGATATTGTTAATAATCTATATAATACGATACCTTTGCAAGATTCAATTTACATAGTTTGTAATAAATATAATAAATACAAAGAGACACGAATCGGTACACTATAAAAACTAATGTCCTAAGAGAAATTTTGAACATAATATTGTATACTATAACGGTAGCTATTTTCTACAAAAAAGAGGCTATCATAAATCTAACTAACAAACCTTCAATTTGTCTAACTAACTAAATAATCAATTTTATTAATTAACTATAAATGGTTGCTAATTAAACTAAAGAAATTAAGTTAACTAGTAGGGTTATCTTCTCTATCACTTAGATATCATAAAACTTTAAAAATAATTTGTTAGCAATTTTTCAAAAAAAAACAATTTTAAAATTCTCTGACAATACTTTGCTATGATATTCTTTTAAATCAAATTGATGAGATTGGGTTTTAATTTTTAGTCAAAACGTGAAGAGGTATAGTGATCATTGTTCTAACTCCAGATTATCATATAAAGAGATGATTAGAAACCCATTTACAACTAGGCTATCTGAGTTCAACACATTATGATATAACGATAGAATGTTTTTTCTAAATTTTAAGTTTCAAAAATATTTTTTTTGGAAAGAAAGATATAAAATTTTTACAATGATTTAGTACAGTTTTTTCCAAACTTTATGTTATTGGGCATCCCTTTTAAAAAAACTTGAATTTTGGTGCCTCCCCTATATTTCCTATTTTTTATAGACACCCTTTGTTCCATGACAATCAAATACTATTTCAATTTACTTATTTTTAATCTGATATTATAATTTGTTTCTCCATTTTTTCTTACATGTTATATTTCTGGGGGTTTTTTAAGTATAGCAACTCCAAAAAAAATTAAATTATTTTATATTTGATTTTTTTTCCATATTTTAATGTTGTAATAGCAATTTTTATTTTACTTTTCTTTTTGTGTGAATAAAGAAATAAAAATGAGAAAAAATTCTTAGAATCTAAATTAAATATTATTAGACAAATAAAACGAAATTGATAGGATGCTTCTAGATTCATTAATTTAATATATAAAATTTAATTCCAATGAGAATAATGTTAGACGTCATTGAAGTAGCGCTACTTGTAGCTCTTTTACTACTATACTAAACAAGCTCTGTATTGGTTTATAAAGATTATATTCTTTATTTTGACTCAACCAAAATCTAACAAGGGATTCACTCTTAAATTTAAGTTTAAATGAAGTAAGACAAGATAATTCTATTTTCCTTTTCAAACAAAGTCATTCCAAATTCTTCATTTATTTTATCGATGAATGGATTCTTTAACCATGTAAACTTTTTGGAATCCAGATCTTTAAAATATTTGGAAAAATGCAATGACAGAACATCCAAATGTTCAATAAATATATATTTGTTTTCTTCAATGTTAACACTGGGACAGAAATTTCAACTTTCAAATGCTTTCAATTAGTCTATCTGAACGAGATAATGCATTTATTGTCTTGCATTGATTTATTCAATGGGGAAGAGGGTCATGAGTAAGTTTGGTTAGATACTTGGTTTCGATAACTCAGGGTCTTGGGTTGATCCCGCATCAAGCCTACCTTCCTCATAGTTCAATACAAGTAGCACAATGTGCCTTCTCGATGAAAACACCCCACGATAACTTTACCTTATTGAAAACACCAAGTTTTCTAAAAATCTCATCCAAATAGGCCCGTTTAACAATAAAATTGTCATTTCGAAACAAACTTGTTTCTTCGTTGTGATTTTCTTCAAGGAATGATGTAATTTCTTCTATGAGATCAAAAAAACGAGCGCATTTCACAATAGTACATCAGTGAGATATAATTAGCTCCCATATCATAACACAGCTCCGCAAACAATGTTGCTTTTAAAGGACTATTCTTTTTGCAGTTTATAACTTTTTTAACTTTTGTAAAAATGGTATCGCTCATATTATTTGAGACAAGAGGTGTTCTGTGAAGTAAAAACTGCATTCAGATAATTTCAGATGCTGCTTTTTTGATTAACACTTGAAGACCAACTTTGTGTTTTGACATTGACTTGCGCCATCAATACAACGTACTATGCAGTTATTCTATTTTATATCATTTTCATCAAAAAAGTGTCAATTATACTAAGAATTTCTTTAGATGTGGTCTTTTCGGAATAGGTTTGCAAATCAATATATCTTCTATTATATCATTTTCTGCAATATATCGAGCATATGCAAATAAATAAGCATCTTTAGCTATAGTAGTTTATGCAAAACCTGTACGCCCCCGACTTGAATGGAAATTTATGCGTACATAAAACCCTAGTGGTAAAAAGTCTTATATTATACTTTTAGAAATTATATTTCCAACTAAAAATCCGTGTAAAGCAAAAATATATTTGCTATTAAATTAAAGATTCCAGGGCGGAAAGGAGATGGAGATTATGTCATTCGCACCTCAATAAAAACAACATTTTTGAAAGAGTTTATTAAAAAATTAATAAAAATTCAACGGGTATTGAAAACTAATCCGCTCCCATAACATTTCTAATTTCTATAATTATAATATAAATAAATTCGCTTGATTAACATAGAAATAATCAAAAATCTTTAAAACGGCGTTAGAAAGTGCATCCGGCCGTAAAAAACAACGCTCTACAAACAAAGAAACAAACTGTCAAACAAACAAAGGGCGAGGTACAGCCAACGTACTCCCTGGGCTCCTCTAACTGCCTACGAGAAAAAGAATGTTGGGAAAATTTCTAATCGAAATGAGAAGTATTGGAGATTTGCTACATGGAATGTAGGTTCAATGACGGGAAAGGATTTTGAGTTGATGCAAGAAATGAAAAAAAGAAGCATTGAAGTGATGTGCTTTCAGGAAACTAAGCGAGGAGGCAACGCTGTCAAGGAAATTGGAGAGGGGTACAAAAAATTTTTACAGTGGAGAATCAAATAAAAAGTATAAAGTAGGAACAATAATGTCACATGAATGGAAAAGAAGGGTAATGGAATTGAAAAGAGCTAGCGATCGATTTATAGGAGTCAGGCTTGCAGGAGGTGTTGAGATGATAACTATCATATCAACATATGCACCAGCAGGGGGGGGGGGGGTTCAAAGCTAGGAAAAAATAGCCCAGGGGGGGGGGGGGGGGGTGGATGGGTACACATGAATGTGAAAAAAAATTTTAGTACCCTACCTTTAATAAATAGTATACAACAAAAAATACAAAAAAATACAATAAATTTAATACAATAAAAAACATTTTTCAATTTCAATATTGCAGTAATTTAACCAACAGCAGTATTTACCAACAGTATATATAGATGGAACCAAAATTTATAAATAAACTTGTCTAAAAAATTTAATCAGGAAAACTCCTTTGAGCAAAGATAGGTTGAAAAGAGTCAGGGGTCTCTCTTTAGAAACACTGAAGGATCCAAACACAGAAGAGATTTTGGACAATGACAGGGGTCTCTCTTTAGAAACACTGAAGGATCCAAACACCGAAGAGATTTTGGACAATATCCTTTATAATAATGACTGTGTTATAGTCGAAGATAAAGTTGATGTTTTTTTAGTTAAACAAATTTTTGATTCTGAAAAAAAACCTTTAAAGTATGTAGAATACGACAAAGAAAAAGGCTATTTTACTTTACTTTTATTAGAGCTGGAAACTAAGATAGTCAATGAAAAGATATATTGGACTGAAAATTCCCAAGAAGAATTTAAATCGTGCTTACAAAAATGTACACCCATCAATTGACTTGGACCCTCCTGTTGGGTGCAGCAAGTTTTTTTTACTAAAGAATATAAAGAAATTCTTTTTGCAGAGGAAGAAATAAAGAAAGGAAATGAAAAAAAATGCAAAATTTGTATGAAAAATGTTAATGATAAAAAACTTATTGAGCATATTGCAGGGCATTATATAAGAAAAGAAACCTTTGATACAATTATTTGCGGACTCTGTGGTCTTAAATCAGAAAATTGTTCAACAAAGGTAGAATTCAGCTCAAAAAAGGGAAGAGAAAATTTTTTTAAAATTGTCATGTGAGATTGTACCAACTACAGTAAAAGCATGGACATAAAGTCAACATAGAATAAACCTATAATATGTCCTGAAAATAAGTGTAACTGTGTTGTTTGGACATTGTGCTTAGAAGAGCACTATAAAAGTTTACATGGAAAAAGTGTTCCTCCACAATATGTGGTAGATGCAAAAATGAAAGATACAATTTTAAATAAAAAATGACTTTACAACATGTTTTTCATAATAAACAGATTCATATATTCAATTTCTCAAAGCTAAATATGAAAGCGACAAATAAATATAGAGTGACAAGGGTGGTATATCCAAAAAAAGTGTCAGTTTTTTTAAGTACCAATACAGTTATAAAGGGTAGGTGGTGTCTTGCAAACTTTTGAAACTTTTTCAATCCAGTACCCGATGGGCCTGTATTTTCCCATATCCCCCCCCCCCCCCCCCTGGCACCAGCGTTGCCACAGCTTGATTTTTAAACCAAGATGATGTTTTGAAATGATGAAGCTTGGTTTTTAATTTTTTCTTTTGAATTATTGGTTTTTTTCAAAAAATGCTGAATTTTTTTCTGGTAACTAATTTTTAGATAAAAGTGTTGATTTAAACATAGAAAAAGTTAAAATAAATAAATAAATATTAATAAATAAATTTTCTTTATGCTTAGGTTTTTTTGTATTTTTAAAATTATTTCCTTATTTTTTTAATTTATTTTTCTTTATAATTTTGTTTTAATTAAAAATGTAATCTTGTGTTTCTAAAAAAAAAGAAAAAACTTGGTATCCTCAAGCTTTCAAAAGTGAATGGTTGGAAATTGAAGAATTTAAAGGTTGGCTAAAATGTGACAAAAATAACAATAAAAATAGTTACTGCATTTGTTGTAGCATTGTTTTGAAAAAGACTAATAAATCCATGCTTTCATCTCACGACAAAACAACAAAGCATAAAATAAATTTTAAAGCTTCAAAATCAAGAACTAATATTTCACAATATTTTCGGAAGAAAGACACTTCCAAAGCCAAAAATATTGCATTTGCTGAAGCTCTTATTGCACGCTATTTTGCAGAACATCAAATACCCTTTTCTCGTATTGATCATTTGCCAGAAATTTGCAGAAAAGCTTTTCCAGACAGTGAAATAGCTAAGTCAGTGAGTTTCAAAAAATCAAAATTATCCAATATACTGCAAGATGGTCTTGCATACTATGAAAAAAAAGATTTATATGAAATTTGTCGGAAAAATTTTTTTTCTGTTATCATAGATGAAAGTACTGACATTTGGACTACGAAAGTACTTGCAATCGTTTTTAGGTATTTTATTGAAGAAATTATGGATGTGAAGGATGCTTTATTAACTACATTTGCAGTTAAAATGGATCTGCGAGAAATCTTTTTGTTTCCTTTAATTCATTTTTCAATGAAGAAAATATTCCATTGAAAAATATCACA
Organism: Nectonema munidae; assembly: GCA_030549495.1. Taxonomy (NCBI): domain Eukaryota; kingdom Metazoa; phylum Nematomorpha; class Nectonematoida; family Nectonematidae; genus Nectonema; species Nectonema munidae. Next base: position 532,566 of record JAUIRK010000101.1, read on the forward strand.
GGCTTCGCTATTGATAATTGTTCTACGATGCTTGGTAAAAATAATGGCTTTCAAAGATATTTAAAAAGTGTTATTCCTGATGTATTTGTTATTCGTTGTGTTTGCCACTCTTTAGCTCTTTATGCCAATCACGCTGCTTGTTTTCTACCTGCTTATTTAGAAACCTTACTTATTGACATCAGTGGATATTTTTCTAAAAGTAGTAAGCGGAAGAATGATTTAATTGCTATACAAAAAAGTCTAAATCTTGAAAAGCATATTATTTTAAAGCTAGCAATTACACCATGGCTTTCTAGAGAAAATGTGATTTCAAGGATTTTAGAGCAATGGGATGCCCTTATTTTATATTTTTCTTTGGAAATAAAGAACAGCGCAGGTTATGCTCAGAAGATATATGAAAATATAACGAAGAATGGAACAAAGCATATGCTTGTCTTCCTCAGTTATATTTTAGGTAAAATAAACAGAATAAATATAGCATTCCAATCAGAAGGCTTCCGTTTACATAAGTTTTATGAAACTATCGGCGAACAATATAGAACTTTTCTAAGTTTTTTCATTAGAGAAGAAATTTTATTGAATTCTAAATTGAATGAAATTGATCCAAATGATGAACGATTACACACTTCACTCGAAAATATATTCCTTGGTGGAAAAACGATGTCTCTTCTTATTTAAAGAATCATTGTCAGAGCCCAAAGAAAAAGAATTCAAAACTAACTGTTTATTAGTGTATTTGAAAGAAATATGTATTCAAATCAAAAAAAGATTTGTTTTTAACGAAAACAGTGTTGTCGCTAAATTAAAGGATTTAGATCCGGATATTATCGCACAAGATAATTCAATAGTTTTATTTACAAATTTAATTTCATATTTTAAAGCGATGATTCAAGACGCAGATAATCTTGATGACTTGTACGATGAATTTCAAGCCTTCAAATTTTCAGGTAATAATAATTTCAATTATAAAAATATGGAAGTTCCAAAATTTTGGTATAAAAATCGTGAAGTTGAAGATATTTTAACCGCCCAAAATATTTAAATTTGTCTAAATTTATGGCAAACATGACAATACTGCCTCATTCTTCCGCATCGGTGGAAAGATATTTTTCTCAACTTAACAATACGAAGACGAAACTTACCAATAAATTAAAAGCATCGACTACAAGAGATCGAATTTTAGCACGACAACATATAAAAAGGAATGGTGGTTCGTGTATTACATGGAAACCAACAAAAGAGCTTCTTTCAGACTTGCAAAATGGAAATGTGCACAAAAGATAACTTGATAGACTCAAAAAGTGATTTAAAAGTTTTTTTCTTCAAAATCTAAATGATTTTGCGTTTACAACACTGTTTTTAATGATCTTGGGTTTTTTCATATACACCTTGATTTTTATATAATAAAATCTTGGGTTTATTGGAAATTTACAGTGGCAACACTGATATGCACCACAGACTGGTTGTAAGAAAAATTTATGTCCAAGTTAGGAGAAATGATAGAAGAAGTGGAAGAAATTGAGAAAGTGAAAATAGGAGGTGATTTGAACGGGCATTCGGTAGAAAATTGAACGGGTATAAAGAAGCACACGGAGGTCATGGATATAGAAAAAGAAATTAAAATGGACCGATAGCGGGAAGAAATGAACTGTTAGTTTTCAACAAAAATATAGGAAATAACCGATCATCTCATTACTTATAAAAGTGGAAGTAATGGTAGCCAAATAGACTTCATTTTGATAAAGCAAAACGATGCAAAAAACTTAAAAGATTTCAAAGTTATTCCTGGAAGTAAGACTATCAATCAACATAGGTTTGTTGTCATGGATATTTGTAAGAACAGAAAATATAAAGAAAACATTCAAAAAGCTGAGAAACTTAAAATTTTGAAATTAGGAAAGTGAAACAAGACTCGAATATAAGGAGACCGTAAATGATAGATATACATTGGAAGAAGAACGATTACGTAGGTGCAAAAGATAAAGAAGAGTTTAAAAATAGTGAGTGAAAAAAAAGACTTAACCCTATTAGTGCTGGGGGCGTAAAATGCCCCTCCCCTTCACTAAAAAATTAATTGTAGAAAATTGGCTGAATCATATCCCTTCAAATTTTGTGACTTTTCCTAAAATCGCTAGCTGCATCTTTTGAAACCATTTTCATGGTAGTTGAATGCCCCTTTCATGTCCAAAACTGTCAATCAAAATCAAAAATTAAAATTTTTCAGCAAAATTTTGACATTCTCTGTACTTAACCGTATAACTTAGGATCTATATTATATAATACCTTGAAAATTTATAATTATATACAGTTTGGAACGCATAACACTTTATATATTTAATTTTTTCAATAATCATGGCTACTTTTTAGAAAATGTCAATCAAAATTTTGATTGATCAAAAATATATCTAATAAAATATACCTTTAAATTTTACATAAAATATATGTTTTTATACTAAATCGGTCATGCTGTTTTCATTTCTGGACTCATTTTTTACATTTAGGATTTGAAAATACCTATAAGTGTTAATCAAATTTGCGGTTTACTTCTGAAAATTGTCTCCAAAAACATTCCTTCAAATTTTACATAAAATATATGTGTTATACTAAATCGGCCATTCTGGTTTCATTTCTGGACTCATTTTTTACGTTTAGGATGTGAAAATACCTATAAGTGTTAATCAAATTTGCGGTTTACTTCTAAAAATTATCTCCAAAAACATCAATCGAATTTTCTAAAAAAGTCGAAATTTGTCTATTTTTTTCTTGGACATGTCAATTGAGCTTGATGAAATAACTTTGGTAGGTAAACTATTCCATCTTTTGAGTCCTCTCAATGCAAAATAATTTCGTCTGAATTTGGTTGAAAGTTCTGTATTCAGTTTCTACTGGTGAGATCTGGATATTCTTGTCGAAAATTCAGGTAAAACATTTCTATTGATATCCATATTACCATTTATTATATTAAATATAGTTATCATTTCATTGCGAATCGTTCTGTAGTACAATATAGGTAAATTTAGGATTTTTAATCTTTCTTCATAGCTGAGGTTTTTCATACCTTTCAAATATTTAGTGAACACTTTTTGTACTTTCTCAATTTTCCTCATGTTAAATGAACAGGAATTCCAAAAATTATAGTTCCATACTCGAGGATTGACCTTACCAATGATTTAAATAAGTGAACATCTACATCTTTGTTAGAGAAGACAAAAGTGTTTTTGAGCATATGCAAGATAGAGTAAGCTTTTTTGACACTAACAGACACGTGTTCTTTGAAACTAAGTTTAGAGTCAATAACAATCCCCAAATCGATTTGCTTTAAAACTTTTTTTGAGCGGCTTCCAACCTAAGAAGAAGACACTATTATCAGGTCCCATTCTAAACTTTCGAATTTACGCTAAGTTTTAAAGTGATTAATTCACTAAATAACTTTTTTTTATAGTCTAACTGTCAGATTTAAAAGTAACATATATGTGAAATTTTTTATTGTTCTTGAAATTTTGTTTTATTAGAACTAAAAGAAATGAAAATATAATTGGAAAAATCATTAATAGAATAAAATTTGTCCTTCTTAAATTTGGGTATAAAAATCTGCCCTCTTCGTTCCCAAACTTATAGCAATTTTATTTACAAGATGGGGTTATTTTGAAAATAAATGAGATGTTTCATCCATTATTCAAACATTTAAATGAAGTTTAGTTTCAAAACAATTGATACATTTTTAAAAATAATAAATACATAATCAGGCGACCTTTCATTTGCCTAACAAATTATAAATCTTAATAATTTTATAACATTATAACGAATGCCCTTATTTTTCTTTAGCCTTTCATAGAAAAGGAAATATTCTTTCAATATTAATATTTACCAATATACTTTTCAAACTCCGAACATTTTTTAGGAATAATTTTAGATGAAAAAGCATCTTGGAAACGGCAGATTCTCTATATAGCTTGAAAAATGAATACTACATTTCTAATTTTGCTTAATATAAATTTTTTGCCTGTATACACAAAATCATTATATACAAGTCCTTAATTGGATCCACACTATCATTCTCAATTATTAATTTAGGTAACCCTTGATTAAATGAAATTTTATCGTTGCCAAAGATAAATTGTAAGATCAGTTTTCAATCTGAGAAAATAAAAAATTTGTATCAATGAATAGTTTGAAAATAAAAAACATATACAAAATCAAACTACTTAAGTTTGTTTCTAGATCTTTTTCAAGACATGTTCCTCCATGTATCGCTGAAACTGCACATCGAAAGAGCTAAAAATTCTAGGTGTAAGCAAGCATATATTTACAAATGAATACTTTATTCATGAAATATACGCAATTGTTATATATGTTTTTTCCATAAAGATTTGACTTCATAAACATTGAACACACATATATATCAAATTTTTTATATTCATTATTGCCATCTAGCATTTTTATGATGAATTATAAAAATAATCTTTTTCTTCTTATATACGATCTTTACTTTATGTTCATCCTTCTCCAAATTAAGTTCGTCCTTTTCAACTTTAAATTCGTCTTTTACCAATTTAATTTAAATTGCAAAAAAACCAAAAAATAAAAGACGAACTTAAATTGGAAAAGGACGAACTTCATTTGGAGAAGGACGAACTTAATTAGGAAAAGGACGAACTTAATTAGGAAAAGGACGAACTTAATTAGGAAAAGGACGAACTTAATTTGGAAATGGACGAACTTAAATTGGAAATGGACGAACTTAAATTGGAAATGGACGAACTTAATTTGGAAATGGACGAACTTAAATTGGAAAAGGACGAACTTAATTTGGAGAAGGACGAACTTAAAATGGAAAAGGACGAACTTAATTAGGAAAAGGACGAACTTAATTAGGAAAAAAACGAACTTAATTTGGAAATGGACGAACTTAATTAGGAAAAGAACGAACTTAATTAGGAAAAAGACTAACTTAATTTGGAAATGGACGAACTTAATTAGGAAATGGACCAACTTAATTAGGAAATGGACGAACTTAATTTGGAAATGGACGAACTTAAATTGGAAAAGGACGAACTTAAATATGAAAAGGACGAACTTAAAGTAAAGATGTTATATCAATTTTAACGTTAGATTTCCATTTTGGAAAGTGATATCTCCATATATTTTATTCACAATAGACTAAAATCCTATTGTCGTGATATAAACACAAATACAAAATGGTCGTATAAAGATTTAATATATTGAAATTTTGCAATGTCAATTGATTACGAATGTAAATGTTCTTTAAGGAAAGAGTACAGACAATTGAGTAAAAAGGGATTACGTGTAACTTGACATTGAATTAAGCAAAACTTAGGCGGATTAATTATAAACAAGCAAAATCAGATTGTAATTTTGAAAACACTTCATTCTTTTTAAGGTTTTGATGGGAAGGCACATTCTATTATTATAATAAAAGTATATCATGCACTTATGGGTGTTAATCAAAAGCTGTTTCGTATTTGTTTCTTCCTCTCATCTTCAGATAAAATGTTAACACATATGTGCTCATTGAAGTGGTCGTATGTATGCATTTGTAATATGTATACTACAACTTTTCCAAATTCTTACTCTTAAACTCAAGGCTTCTTGTTATGATGTATAGTATGCAATGAATCCTTTTAAAGCCTTTGTTATGATTCTTAAAAGAACTTGATGTTTGGGTGCCATAAACACAAGCTTACTACTCGTATATTTCAATTTGCTGAAGTACATCTTATTCTTCTCCTACAATGATCCTTTTTATTTTATGCAATGAATGATTTGAGGTAACATAGCGAAGTACAAGGGAAATTATAAAATATGCAGTTTGTTAAATGTGTATTTTTTTATTTTGAAATGCTGATAGGAAAAACTAAGAGTTACAATTAGTGCCCAACAACATGGCTACTTTTTAGCCTGAGACAAAGAAAACATGGGTGGCATTGGTCGAAAGATCGCCTAACGATGAAAGTGTTGTGAATTGATCTAGTTATCGTGAATATGATTCCCTATTGCGAGTATTATTTCATCTTTTTGTGGAATTTTTAAAATGTTTTTTCGGAAATATTGTCTATTCCCGGGATTGTATCAAACTTCCTTATTTGATTTAAAATTTTTAATTTAATATTATAAAGATGTTCAAATAATAATTATAATAACTAAAACAACTGTTATTAATTAAATTATATATTCCATTCACACCCTAAAAATTAATAATAGTTTATGATAGAATATGCAAAAATAACTTTGAATAAACTTTTTGCTTAAATTCTTTTGAACTCACAATTTTGACCTCGTGTTGAAAAAGATGCAGAATAATGAAAAATTAAATATATGACGTTGAAAGATAAATTTGAAAAAACCATCCAAAGGAAAACTAAAAGTGACAAATTTCGTATTACATGTTTGAAAAAGTTTTTAAATCAAGAGTTACAGTTATTTGATACAACATATAATCACTCTTCAAAAATTGAACAACTATAAAATGCATTGAAGACTCACTATTCCTCAAACTAGTGTTTGATCAAGAATCGGCGATAAGGCTTTTTATTTGAAAGAGCTAAATCTATTTTACTCAATCTAATATCAGTTTTATTAGAAAATATCAACAATTATAGTATGTTCTCTATAGTCAATAGCAAGAAGCCTTTTGTAAATAACTAATTATTATAAAAAAAGATATTTTGATAAAGACAAAATACATCCAAAAATGAATGTTTGATGATTTAATTTTTATATATAAAAGGCTAACATGTTAAAACAAGTAATAAAACATTTCCTGAATTGGATTGCGTGTATTTTAAAACTTAAAGATTTTTAATCATAAAAAATTGGAATCAAACGAAGTATAAGCCTCAAACTTCATTCAATTCAGGAATAAGTAAATACGTTATTTAACTTTCGGATAATTTATTGACAGAATTGTGTTCTTTTTAAAAATTTCAAAATAGTTACTAACAATTCCTGTTAAAAAAGTGCGCCAAAAAAGTTTAGTGGAAACAGCGCCTTCTACCTCTCTCCAGACTAAAGGACGCTTTTAGCTGCTACCAAATTTATAACAAAATTGAGAACTTGGCTTAGCGACAAAATTATTACTTTACTTTAGTAAAAGTACTGAATGATTGATTCAATTACAACTGAGCTCTTGAACGTTTAGAAAATACAAGTTTCATAAACTGATATCTGACATTGAATTTTAGTTTGAGTCAAGTGTATAGTGAGCGAAATCGAGTAAGCAGAGTGTGAAAATAAGAATCACTAATCGTGGAAAACCACTAATTCGGAGAGGGCGAATCACAAATTGTATGAATATTGTCGTTTTATATTAAATTTTCATTTTGGGAGTTTTACGGCTTGTATCTGTCTTTCGCGTATGCAAAAAATCACCCGTCTTGCGAATTTTTCAATAGTTTGGCATTTTGAATATTATATAGCACTTTTATAAATTTAAGGTGAAATTAAACATCATTTGTGGGAAATCAGCAACATAGTTTCTTATTTCATATTTATTGGTAAACTGGGAGAAAAGAATTATTAAAAAATATAGCAAAAGGAAAAATAAAAAACATTTTATTTCAAAAGCAAAGCAAATTTTATATATTAGAATTAATTTTTTTGTAGTTGCTTGTATTCTTCGATGATTTCTATAACAGCGTGAATGATGAGTTAGCTACATAAAAGAATTCTAACTACATACTTTATAAGAAAATTTTATATTAAAAACATAGGTGGTGAAGTTAATTAAAAATGAACCCACTTTACAAGTTTTCATCTTCTAACCAAATTTGAGGAGAATCTTCCTTATAACAAGTCCTAAAATTTTCATTTCATTTTAAGATATTAATAAAATTTTTGTGAAATTTTCATTAAATTAATAAAACAATCTAAAAATATTTCAAGCCTCAATAATTTCTAAATTTTAAATGTTCTATAACAAATTATGTTAATAAATTTTAAAACCTGATTTAACCTTTTCTTATGACATAAATTTATATAATGAAAGGGGTTTGAGTAATGTTGGGTTAATTACATACCTTCCAAACTACAAGGTCTCGGGTTCTATCCCACATCAAACCTTCTTTGTCATAATTCGACACAAGCAGTGAAATTGCTACTGATCGATGAAAACACTCCATGGTACTTTGCCTTTAACTATAGCTTACTTTTACTTTTAGCTTATACCTTAGTTTTCATTTCAAATAGTTGTATTATAACGTGAACATGTGTCCTTTGAGAGATGATTACACATGCCTGTAAAATTTAGGTTTTTAAAAGTTGTCTAAAATATATTATGTCATGATAATAAATATTTCAGATGTGTTCTTTACAAAATTCAAAGATATTTTTGTTGATCATGTGAGGAATTTTAACAATTCAGCTTTAAAATATTTAAAAAAAAAAGGATTTTAAAATATTCAAAAAAAGGAATATTTTTGATAAACACACATTTATTGTAGATAAAAACAAGTAATAAGTTTAAACATTTTTATTAGGAATATATTTGACAAAATTATATACATTTTTTAAAATAAAATTAAATCGAATATCAAAACTTTTCTTTATTTTCAATGTTGATTTTCTTCTTTTTTCTTAAAATAACTTCTTCTAGATGTTTTTTTAACCTTTGGAAAACAAGTTTAACCATGTAAAATCCAGCAATAATCTGCCATCATATTAATACTCCATCTCTCTTGATAACCTTTTTTATTTCTTTCATATCTTGGTGAAATCTTTAAAGTTGTTCTCTAAAATCTCCCAAATTCTTTGTAAAATAAGATGAATGCGTATGTAGAAAATGTAATTTCAAACTTATATTACATCCTATAGATATGAATTTGCTCAATAAATTTGCGACAATTTCCTCTAAATTTGGATGTTTATAGTTGCCTAAGAGATTTTTGATGAACATTCTTCAAACTTAACCAAGCATCTTTTTCAACATCAGTCAAAACTTTTTCGAATTTATCATTTTTCATCATTTTTCTCATATCTGGTCCAAAAAAAACAACTTCTTATAAGAAATATTTGGAATTTTTTACTAAATATATGCATCCATTGGAATCTTCAAAGAATGCCTTCACACATTGTTTAATAAGGCCAAGTTGAATGTGTAACGGACGAAATAAAACTTTATTTACATCGATTAAACTTGGTTTAACAATGTTTTTATTACTGGAATAAAATTTCGTTTAGGCTATTCTTTTTTAATCCAATGAGAGTCCCTATCTCAACTCTTCCACTGACACAAAAAGCATGGAAACTTTGTATATCGTTAGCGTTGTCAAAGAAGCATTGAAATAATTTTGAAAGCACAGCACAACTATTTATGAGAACCATAAATAATTTTTTCTAGAAGTAATAATAAATTTTGTAAGTTCTCTTTCATAAAAGTAGCAATATCAGAAATTTTGCGTAAATATCCGAAACCTACTCAAATCTTTAAAGTAATTTTCCAAATTTTAAAAAAATTTATAAAAAATTGTTTTCATTGATAAGTTGAAAAAAAATAAAAAAAATAATTTATTGTCATTTTTTTAAAATCCAAAATAATTATTCGAAAATCCCTGTAATCTTCTGATAATATAAAATTTTTTTGCTTATTTTATCTTTTGAAATTTTTGAATTATATAAAAATTGTATCATAATTTTACTTTTTTAATTCTGAAGTAGTCCACTGAACTCTTATATTATTTCTCAAAATTTTTACTATTTTAATTAATAATATTTATATGAAAAATAAATTTTTTGAATTTAAAAATTATTATGAAATTTTGGGAGATTTCGGAGAACTACGTGAGATTTAAAAAGGAAAAATATTTTAACTATTTTATGTGTTATGAAAAAGTTTGTTTTATTAAGTTTTATGAGAAGCAGTTATGAGAAACGTGCTTAGGGGAAGATATTTTAAGAAATTTTTATGAATTAAGTGAAAAATGCGAAAATTAAGGGGTAGATTTGGGTAATAGGTATAGGTATTGACATTTTAATACTTAACTACTTTTATAATATGAACGTATTTACAATCAAAATATAACAAAAAGATCTAAATAAGTATTTTAGAACTACTCTTTTTGTTTAAGACACATAAAACCTTTATACAACATTTATGAGCATATTTTATTCACTCTATTTTGTGATTTTTAGTTTTAAATAAATTTCACTTTTTTTGTATTTTTAAAATGAACTATACCGCAATCCTTTATAAAAATTATTTTGGGTGATTTCCCTTCATTTGAATATTTTGAGGGTGAGTTATCTTCATATAAAGTAACTTGGAGTTAGCTGATATAATTTGTTTGTTTGTTAGATATGTCGGTATTTAGTGTAGTTAAATTGTTGGTTCAAAAACAAATTTTCGAGGATTTAATTTTGCGAATAAACATTTCAAAAATCTTAGTTATTTTGCTAAAAAATTTAGTTTTTCTTTCTTTTTGAGGATTTGATATCGAAATTAGAGCGATTTTTAATTTTATAAATCGACAATTTTAAATGTTACAAAAAAATTCATATAAAAACTTGGAATTTCGGAAATTAAGTTCACACAATTTGATTTCGCGATTTTGTGTTTGTGAATTTCGGGAAATAAAATCTTTCGCCAAAATTTCTGTAATTAGATTTCTGTGAATGTGTGATCTAATGCTTTCCACCATTAGTGAATAAACACATGCATCGTGAACCTTATTATCCCAGGATTTTGATCATTTTTCAAATAGAAGTTTATGAATATTCGTGTATGTGAGACAATATCGAATTGTTTATAGTGTTTACGCGATAAAGTAGAGAGAAAGTGTACGCGACGCTAAGTCTAACTGCTAACAAAGTTCTTCACTGAATATATTAATCATTTAAGTGTATTAAAACGCACAAGATAACTCCTCATTTCGCACACAAAGGAAGTTGTTTTTACCACAACTAAGTGGATTTATAAAAGTGCTCTTGCATTCCTGTCAAAAAGGTTTAACTTGATTACCTCTGCACCAAAGCACACTATTCGCACTCACTCTTCCAGCAGGGTAGGCAAGAGACATTGTCATGCACACACATACTCACTCTCCTATTCGCTATATGTGCTTTCCATGTTCATATGGGTGTGTGTGTGTGGGAGTGTATAAGGAAGCATGTAGTATATAGGCTGTTAACAATTGCTTAGCATGCTTCAGTAGGTACATTTCAAAAGCCTACAAGAATACGCTTGTAGTGGTGGTAGTGAGGTACTTGTGTCTCTAGCATATCTATAACATGGAGAGAGAGAAAGTGTGAGTGTGTGTGTTGCTATTTGTATAAATTGAGGAAAAACATTAAAAAGGAAGAAATTCCCTCACTTTGCGTCGCAACAACTCTCTGTTTGTTTTTTTCAAAGTGAATCAAATAAAAAGATACTCTTTCCATATCAAGAAAACTTTAATTAGTATAGTAATTATTATTATTATCACCGCATCGCTCATATCGAACACAGCTGACTGCTAGAGACGTTTACAAGAAGAGAAGCGATTGCTTTCCAATTTCATTTCCCGAAAGCCACATGATCCGCTTACTTCAAATATTTTTCATTTTTCTGATCACAAGTAAGATTTAATTGAAAATTTATTTTCCAAATGTTTAATAAATACTACTCCTTTCTCATGTCTTTCATGAATTTGAAATTTTAAAGGAAAAATATTTTCACTTTCTAATCATATAAATGATAAATATTAAAATTTTTCCATTGATTTTGAAAATCCTCTTTTAATCAAAGAGATTAAAATTTTCAAAGGGATTAGTCTGTTCAAACAAAAAAAATCACATTTCAACATCATACCATAGTTAAAGACATTGAGGTAAAGGTACCATCGAGAAGGCACAATTGCCGCTTATATCGAACTATGAGGAAAGCAGGCTTGATACGGGATCGAACCCAAGACCTTGAGTTATCGAATCCAGCATCTAACCAACCCTACTCACGCCCCATAAAGGTAAAGGTAAAGGTACCGTCGGGTGTTTTCTTCGAGAAGGCACAATTGCGCCTCTTGTATCGAACGATGAGGAAAGCAGGCTTGATGCGGGATCGAACCTAAGACCTTGAGGTATCGAATCCAGCATCTAACCAATCCTACTCACGCCCCTACATAAATAAATAAAAAAATGAGATTTTTATTATACCATAATAGACATTATACCGTAGTTAAAGTTTTTTTAGTTAAAGAAAATACGCTGACAATATTATTGCAAATTTTTTGCTTTATAAGAATGAGAACAATAATGTCATTATATTAAAACAATGTTTTATATAAATTATACAATCATTTATATGAAATTGAGTCACACTCTAGACCACTATTTCTCAACCTTTTTTTCCCAACGCCCCCTTTAGACTTTTTTTATTTTGTTTACCTATTGAAATCATAACCCCATTATCAAAGAATGAATTTGATCTTATCGATACTGAGCATCAAATATTTTTATTGTGCTTTAAATTTTACGATATTCATTCTTCAAAAAAATTATAGTTTTTCCCTTTTAAACATTTTTATTCCTTGTTCCTTCTTTAACTAACTGATCTGTGCCCCCTCTAGTAATTTGTTCGCACCCTCGGAGGGGGTGCGTCTTACCGGTTTAGAATCCCTGCCCTAGACTGTTCAATGTGGATTCTCTGAATAAAAATTTTTGGTATCTTGTGGAGTTTATGTTTTTTAACTTTAAATATTTCTAAAATCTTCAAATTTTATCCGTCGATGTAGAAGTCACATAGTCCGTCTTCACTGGACAACTGACGAAGATGGTAACAAGGATAGATCATCGATACACAAATTCATTGACAGATAAATTCATTGACAACATTTTTTTACCATTTTTATATATTTTTACTCTAATTCATAACTTTTATACTTTTATAAAATATATAGTTAATTTTTTTTGGAAATATTATTTTTTTATTATTTTCAGTTTTTTAATTGCATAAAAATTTTGTATATAAATGATTTACTAAAATTCTTTTTATCATTTTTAAAAATAAATTTCAGTGTGTGTGTGCTTAAAATAGAGTGTAACAAAATATTTGAAAACTAAAATTTATATAAAAAGAGTTTTGTTAAATCATTTATATTCAAAAATTTTTATGCAATTAAAAAAACTGAAAATAATAAAACAGGGTCAATTTTGCATACTATAAAATTAACAAAACGTAAGAGTTAAACACGAGGAAAACAAATTATTCATAAGTTATAAAGTATATAAGTTATTGATTATTATAGAGGAAATCAAATAAAAATCAGGGAATGTGCTCAAAGATTTAGGCGTATGCGGTAAATCGTGTTTTTGTTGAACCCCGTAGGACAGTGATTTCCAATCTTTATTTCAATATTCCTCCTTTTAATATAAATTTAATTTTGCTGCATCTCTATATTTTTACCGAACATTTTCATCTTTATTGGAATTATTGAAAAATTTCTCAAAGAATTTTATTCTCTCCTCTCTCTCTCTCTTATTTCATTCGCTTTCCTTATGGGTTTTTAAAATCCTGTTGTATCTTTTTCTGGCAATTTTGATTGTGTTCAATATTCTAACTCTTAAAAGCTTTGGAATCTTCATTATAATTTGAACTTTTTCTAAGCAGGGAAAACTTATCTAATATTTTAAAATATTAAACCTTACTCTATCTGATGAAAAATAGATTATAAATTTTATTTTGCGTGTGTATATTTCCTATATTTTATTAAGTAGTGAGGAAATAGTCAAAATGAAAAAAGTACGTAAATCAAAAAATAATTTCAAATAAAAGTAGAAAAATATGTGGATTTTTTGAAATAATTTTAAAAATAAAAATAAAAAATGTTTGAAATAAAAAAATAAATTTCAAATATTTTTTATGAGAGATAATTTTCTTTAAAGTACATGTAACTGCCTTCATAAAAGTTAGCGCCTTTCAGTTTGGAATTCGTGGCGTATGAACTAAATGAAAGGCCTCATTATATAAAGCATAACGATTTTCACCATAAATAGGCCAACTTTTTTACAAGAATATATTAAGACTTTGAAAAAGCTGTTTAATAACTATATGTGTTGATTGGTAGACGATTTACTCAATTTTATATCATTTTTATGGAAAAGAAATTGGAGGTCAGAGTTGAAACATAAATAAAATTTTATAACCGGTTAGGATTCCACATGTGTATAAGGGCATATTTAGAAAGCGGCAATTTAGGCCACGGGGCATTCTCTCCTCCTATATTCCTTCAACATTTATTCTTTAATTACATCAAACAAATCAAATTTTTTGAAGAAAATACTTAGTTTTTATGGTTTTACATATAAATATCATTTATTATCGAGATCTGGAAAAAGTTTCCAATTGAAGTTTAAATAGTTTGTCAACAAAAATGTTCACATTTTTTTTAAGAAGTGACATTGCTTTATGCTCATTGTATATACTGTATATAAGAAAGCAAGGGAGCGATAATATATCACACTGTGTATTCATGTTCATGTTTTAAATGGAGAGAGAAGGATAGCGTATTTATTGGAAGTATTTTGAGTTGATAATTTCAGAACAAAAAATAGTTTTTTTAAGTTTTTTAAGCCAGTGCTATGCAACTATTTTTAGTTAACTTTATTTTTTACAATTCCTTTTTATCTTTTTAAAATACAAACTAGAATAGTAATAAAAGAAAAGTAGAATTGAAAAAGGACGCAATTGAACTAAAAATGGTATATATATGTTTTTTTGAAAACAACTCACTTAATTATAACAAAAAAATTCTTTCGCGAAATTTTGTCCAAACACACTACCTAGAAAATACAATTAGGATATATGGTAAATAGGTTTGCGTGTTATGAGAAGGGCTGTCCTTCCATTTTACATAATTTTTTACACTTAATGAACAAAAATCAAGAATAAACCATAAAATTCATTCAAATAAAGAATACCGTTAATTATCTAGTCATTTGCTACGTTTATAACCAAGTTGGTTTCAAGTTAGAAAATAATGAGTTTAATTTGTTTTAGTTAATTTTTTTAATAATTTCTGAACTAATTCACCCATTTTGATATAATGATCAGATTCAATACAAACTGATTGGGTATATTGTTATCATGATATATTTTACAGATAAATATTACCCGTTACCTTTATTATTCAATAGACTCAAAGTTTGAAAGCAAGAACTGCTTGCCAAATCAAATTTCTTGTAAAGACCAATCAAAAACATGCATATTTCCAGAAAAACTTTCTGATGGAGTGAAAGATTGTGAAAATGGAATGGATGAGCGTACGAAATTTTATTTCTATTTTCAATAAAAATATATAGATCTTCTGAAACATAAAGAGGCTGGATACGAGGGAAATCCCTCATGCTTTTAAAAGTCACTGTTAGCAAGATATTATTATCTTATGCCTATATTTGTGCGGGTATGCGATTTGATATTAATTCTTTGAAGAAAACAATGCAAAATATTAATTTCGCATTGCGTGATACAGCGTGGTGAATCTATTTAACATTTTATAATACATATCTTTTATAGGAAAATATGGCTTCAATTTTATTTCAAACTAATTCTTATTTTATATCTGAGTGTTAGACAAGTGACATTAGTAACATAGCTATTTTGTTACCCATGACTATAATGTCATTTGGAATAATGTATTTTCAGAGCTTTAACCTTTTTCATATTGTTAGACCCGGAAAATTAAGACATAAAATAACTTGGTTCCTAATGTACTTATTTTTGAATTTATTGCACGCATGTGATTATTCTTTTTTGAGTTGGATGTGCAGACAATATGAACAACTTTCATTTATATTAATGGATAAAAAAAATCCTAAAATGAGAAATAATTAAAAATTTGTAAGGCCCTCAGCCAGGCTTAAAATAGAGAACGGGAGCAAAATCAATATTAGAAGGTTGTAGTTGACGAAGTTAAAGCAGTTTCGAGCTTGAATTCAATGCACTTCAAAGGAGAGAAAAGGTGAGAACGAAAAATTTCATTGATAGGGAGGATAGAGGGTGTAGTGGGCAAAGACCATTGCTACCTTAGCGACGGGCCATTTTTATATATACATATTCAGTTGAAATCGACCTAACTCATTTACGATAAAAATTTCTTTATATAGAAGTTATTTTAAATCTATTTAAATTTCCTGTTCAAATTTTGATAATTTTTTTAATATTATTTTAAATACTTTTAATGAAATTAATTTTCAAAATATAATTTTTTTCATCTCCAAAGTTTTTACAACACTTTCAATGTTTGACTTAAATGGCCTAAACCTAAATTATTCAATTCGTGTGCCATTGACATGAATTTTGATTAAGAAAAAAATAAAGCTGTCTGTAAACCAGCATAGAGAGTTTTTGTATGGGTTGCGCTTCGAATAAATTAGCTCCTATAAAAAAATATGCGAATTGATGTAAAAGAATATTATTCATTAGATCTAAGGATGAATATTATTTGGTCCAATGCAATAGATTTTGTTAAAACATAAAAAAACTTAGTAAAATTTCCAGAAGTAAAACTTGATTTTTGAGAGTAACAATTACTAAAAGTATATGAATGGGTCTAAGATTTTTACTGAGAAAACTTATAAAACGATCCAATCAAAAGAGTTCACTTATAAAATGATCCAATCAAAAGAGTTCACTTATATTACAGAATGTAATAAGAGGAATAAACGATGTTTAAGTAGGTAATTTTAATGTTAAGAGAAAATTTTTAAGGAATTAGATGGGGAAAATGAAATATATCATGTAATTACTAAGTAGTTTTAGAGATGGTTTTAGATTTTTTTGATCGTGTGTTTTGGGTGAGCCTGGCTATAATTTTCATCTTGAACAGGGCTGAATTTAACAGGTCAAAGTCTCTAAGATAAAAACTATGACACCAAAAATAATTTATCAGTATATATCATAAATGTGAAAAATATGTAAGTCTTGAATATGATAGATGTATTACATTTTTCTTGGGACATAGTTTTTAAAGGTTGACTTATGTTGTATACTCAACATATATCTACTTCAAAAAATTTCAAATTAAAGTCTAACTAAAAGAAACATCTAAAATTTTTGAGGCCCTACAGATTCTGAAGCCCCAACCTATAGCTTATAGGTAAATCCAAAACTCATTTTGAAGATCTTAATATATGTATTACTCCATAAACTATAGTTAAAAAAATTGAATAATATTTGCCCAAATCGATATTTTTTTGTATTGCCTTAAATATATATGCTTCTAAATTTCTATATAAAATATACTTTATTCTCACAGTATAAGAGAGAGCAAAATTATAGCTTTGATCATGCAGGGATTTACCGCCTGTAGCATTAGAAAATTTGTTTTGTGGTACATATGTGATGCTAAAGTTAACTTAGCATTTTCTAATTTTTGCACCTCCTTTGTGTATACTACTTTTTCCAAATCATTTCTTTATATTGTGTTTTCTCCATTTAATTCTGTTGAATTTGTTATCAATAAATTTAATCGCTTAAGCCTTTATCATTTGAATCCAAATTTTACATACAAACATTTAGTTAAATTTAGACTCATTCCGAAAATGGTTATCGTTTAGATTAAATCTAATCTTTTAGTCTTTTAATTTTATATAAATTTTGTATTATTTTATGTAATTATTGTATTTAGTTTACTAAGTTTACAAGGTCAATATAAATTCTTTCAATTACTATGTTTGGCATCGCTAAGAGCGATAAAAAATAACTTAAATTTTACATATTTGAACTGCAGCTTTGTTTTATTGTTAACAAAATTTAAATGCCAAATTATAAGCATTTGATATCTTTTGCACGCATATTGGCGTAAAAATGAATACATATTTTAGCAAGTACATGTATGCTCGTAGGTACCGGAAAACACATGTGGGAATAAAGAATTTCTCTCCTTGAAGTACTATAATACAGTATATGTTTTTTAAATTTGAGTTGTGGAAGAAGAAGAAGAAATTTATTTACATTAGCATGGTGAAAAGAATAGAATAATGCGCTTTATAGGGGGTATACAAAGCCCTTAAGGAGTGCTTGGTATTACCCAATGAAATATAACGTAATGAATTAAGGAGACAAAACTTATGTTGTTCAAAATTAAGATTGAGATAAAAATGCGAAGAAAAAATATTAATGGTTCACTCAATCTCTTTTTACCCGAAAAACAGTTAGGAATAGAACAGTTTATATTTTAATTGAGGAGGTGTAGTTTGATTTCTCTTTTGAATCTGGGTAGGGAAAATGTGTAGAATGATGAAGTTAAAAATCTCTTATTCCAGAAATGATATAAACTTGAGTTGTAGTTTATTTCTCTCTTTAATTTTTGATTATTTCCGTTTCTGAATAAAGTCCTTCCTTTTTCATCTTGCTCTCCAACATATCTTTGTCAACAATTCCAAGCATATTATAGTAATTGTGAATAAAAGCTCATACTGATTCACACTACCTATAATAAACTTACTATTGCCACATAAATATTTCAATGCTTTCACGTATTGACGCTTTTCATGTATTTGACGGTTTTCTTTTTGAATTGATTTTTATATAACTTAAAGCAAACGATTCGTGCGTCACTGACGACCCATTGTGCCTGTATAGATTTAATTGATATACATTTTTAACTATACTTTAAAATTTTTGTAATGAATAATAATAGCGTATTTTGAAATAATAGAATGCACGGTGTAAACACTCTGGAACGATAAACCACTAAGCGATATACGATAGAGCTACAAATGTTAAAGCGAGACTTTTAAAGCTACAGACATGTTAAGCGATGATGGCTTGAGCCATAAATCTATGTCAAATAATTACTAATATTTAATATAATGATAAAAATATTTTATCATACTAAAAAGTTCTTAAATGTGTGTATCGTTAGAAAAATATCCCTCTAACACAGTAAACACGCAGTTGTTAACGCTCATGCGTATGAGTGACGAAAACACACGTAATCAATCCTTCTGATCAATACCAAAAAAGGAATACTTTTGGCTTTAAGAAATAGATGAAGGATGGCACATTATGTGTGATTTGTTCCAGAAGTAATAGATATTTATAATATGAAGGTAATTATAATTTATATGTGATCTATACTGACAAGAAGTGAAGTGCCTTTGTCTTTTCTTTAAGTGAAGGTTTTATGTTAAACCTTTAATTATAAACACCTCCCAAGGTGCGATTACTTAGCCATATTTTGACGCATGAAAATAATGACATGGTCAAACAAGAGAATTTTTTTAATTTTTTTTAAAAAGAGAATTTGTTAGTGTATGTGTTACTAGTTTAATTAACTCTTTTAGTTCTTTTCATTATCACTGTATTTTTAGAAAAGTTACTAACAACTTTGCAAAAGTATTTATACTAAACATTTAACATTTTTAATTTGATTACAATGCCTAAGCTAGAGGGAGGCGGATAGGGAGGGGATGGTCACTTGACGAAATTTCTGACATCCTCCTCCCTCTCTTGAGAAAAGCATACTTTATATTGTTATGTGCTCTCATTTCATAAAAATGTTTACATCAATTGAAGAATTTTACCCAGACGTGCTTATGAGAAGATTCTATATAATTTTGTTCAGGTGGGGTGGAATTTCTAAAATTGATATGATATTATAAAACCCGTAAATGTTATATAAATTTTCTTTTATAATATGTTGCAATTTCTATATTATTTTAAATATATATATACCAAGATAAAAAATTAATATAAAGGAATTTGAAAATAAACTATGACCCTATAAGAGCCCTGTCGCCAGACACTTTTCACGGGATAAGGGGATGCACATCTGATTCTAAGGGGGCTGCACTATGATATAATGTATGCATTTATGTATATCAAGGGAGTTACAACCCCTCCATCATCTCCTTATCGAAGCGCCTGCTCTATAATATTATTTGGTGTTGTACTCCCTAATTAGCTATCTACCATTCTAAACACAGGGCCAACTAATCAAATAACTAATTAACTAACTAATATAGTATACTTACTAACTAGGTAGATGCTATAGTGCAGAGACGCAAATGCTTAACATTTTGGTCAAAGGGAGAGGGGAGGGGCTTTTTTTATAACTTTCAAAATTTATATAAAAGAATTTTTGTCCAATGAACACACCACCATTATTACCCGACATTATACTCGCACTGTAAGCTCTCAATCCACCACAACTGCACAGCTTTTATGAAGTCAAATTACTTTGTTTGTAATTCTGATTGTATATATAACTACCTTCTTTCCCAGTGCTTCTCAAACTTAAGCCCCCGATTCAGAGATCACTAATCAGTTTCATCGGGGCTGAGAAGGGGTCACTGTGTGGATCGTTTTGCGCAACCCATCGTGACCATATTTGGCCATTTGAGATTTTTGCCAATAAGTCACATATAAAAGAATAGATAATTTAGTCTTTGAATTGAGTACTATTTTTATTTTATATTTCCTGATTTGGTAGATGTAAATGTGCATATTTCTTAATCACTTAAAAATAAGCTTGCACTGAAAATGAAGCACTCAAGTTCAGCAAACAAAACTATTGACCATTTTAAACGTCAAGTTGTCGATTGCATAAATCCAGGTTTGATAACATAAGAATGTTTTTGCAAAATATTAAGTGTGGTTTGGAAGCCTTATATAAAGTTTCAAAAAATAACTATTGTCAAAAAGTCTCACAGCATAGGAGAACAGTTGATATTACTTTGCTCTAAAGATATTATATCAAATGTGCTTTGAAGTTCTGAACTTTTAAGGTTGAAGCATATCTTCCTTTTAAACGATACCGTTGGAAGGCTAATAAGAGAATGACATTACAGTTAGAAAGCTAATTGGAGAAATGTCTGATGATATAATATCACAGGCGGTTTTATTGATTCGGAATACGATTTTCAATTTTTTTGCAATTCAGTTATGAAATCCATAATGAAACGACGGAGGCTGCATAAGCTCTCGCAATTTCTTGTTATTGTTATAGATTTCAAACTCTCATTAAGCAAAAATCTTAATAATGAAAACATTATTTAATGTGTTGGAAAATGTTCTCAATGAAGTCATTACAGTGTATCTAATTAAATTAAATGCCTTCAACTCTTATCCGTTTTCAGAGTAATGCAAAGAAAATGATTCAGCATTTCAAAACTCTTGCTGCACTCAAACACTTTCAAAGGAAAAGTTTGGAATCAATTACTGCAAAACAAAATAGACATGCATGCAAAATTTTCTGATGCCCGTTTTTAGTGAACATATTTGAATCTATGAATTCCCTTAACCATGCGCTGCAAAGAAAAGAAATCATAGCATTCCATTGTCATAAAAAATTGAAAGCTTTTGAAATGGAGATGAAATATGCCATTCTTAGATAAGAAAAAACATATTTGTTGATGAAAATGTTCTGACAGCCATAAAACACCGAGCAGCATATCTTAGTAAAAGAAATTTCTCTTTATTTTCCTAACCTATAAAAATTAGGAAAATACTATTCAAGAATTTCTTAATTCAAGTTTACAAAACATGATTTTTGTTAAATGTTTCATAGCTATTTTTCTATTGAAATGGGACAGTCCTATGCTGATGTTCCTAAGGTGGCTCTGAAAGTTCTGATTCGATTTCAAATTACATATGAGAATGAGCACGAATTTTCCATAGTACTTGCCATTGAAATCAAATCCCGAAACAGATAGAAAGTGAGTTATGATATGAAAGTTGCATTTGCCAAAACGGAGCAAAAATTAGAAAAACTTGTTTAGACAAAGCACATGTATTCATCCCATTGACATTGATTTGATTATTCATACTATTTTTGATTACACAATTGTGTCAAATTTTTTTCACACTTTAGTTTATGTCTTGATTCATTTTTTTAATGATACTCCAAGTTGTTAAAATATTATAAGGATTTCGCTAGGCCGAAATTTTTTAGAAAGTTTGGGAATCACTTTTCAAGCTTAATAAAAGAAAAAAATCATTCATATATGATTGATCACTAATAATCCGCGGATGTAAATAAGCCTTTATCCGCTCTTATTGATATTTACCAGTTATTGAAACCGGTGGTCACCGTTGCGCTTTCTATAGCTAGATATGCCAAATCCTAATCAAGTGAAGGTTTTATATCATGACTGTAAAAGTGATCTCTTTTGTAGATCTTTAGGAAACGGAATTTTTAGTTGAGCCCATTCTGTATCTGATGTTTGAAGGTAAAAATGTCTTTGTTTTCTAAAGACCATATGGAAAGTATTGTATTAGGAGACTCATATGTTTTGACAACCCCACTATCTAATGCAATATCGATTAGGAGTTAAAAGACACTAATCTCACTAATTGTCAACAGGCCTGGTTCTTATTAGATGAATTAGTTTGATGGATTGATTACTCTGTACTGAGATGCATTCTTGATTAAAATTAAATTTTATAAGCAACGCCAACCTAAATTACTAACACAGAAAAACAAGGAATCATCTTATATAATCTTCATATTCTACCTACACATATACATTCAGTCAGTAAAGTAAATTGTTTAAAAATTTATTTAGGATATGGGTCTATGAATTGTCATTTATGAAAAAGTGAATTTAAATTTGGTCGTTTTAAATAGAAATTAAAAGTTTAAAATTTTTAGAAGAAAATTTTCCACAAACTTTATATAAATTAGCTATTTCATTCCCTAGGTATGCACTGTAAATTACATGAAGGTGAAATTATTTAAGTTTTATTAACAACAATTTTAAGAAACTGTTAAAACTTTGCCAACTATCCAAAGCAACATTGATAAAAAAAACTAAAACATTAAATAAAACGAATACAGATATATTTGATTTCGGACATAAAATACTTGTTTGCTTAAATTATATTTAGCAAATAAGATAAAGGAATTTTTACAAACTTATGTATCCTATTACATTAATTTAATTCCTTTAGTTACAGTAATCAATAGGGATAAACCTTTAAAGCTTTAATTAAATTATAGAGAATGCTTTCTTATATAGTTATGTGCTATAAAAAATATTTGCCCCACTGAAAAATGTATGGGCTCTAGTTTAAATAACTGGCTACATTACTGCCTCTGATCAAATATAATTCATATTCGCATTATTATTTCAATGAAGTGGATTTTAAAAAAATCATTGTGAGATTAACTTTAAAACAAAAATGTAACATGGAAAGTCTACTCCCTAACTAAATAGATGTAAAATTGAGAAAATTGAAAATTATTAGGGGTGGGGGGGGGGGGGGGGTGGCTAAAGGCTTGTCACCCCCTTCTAATTTTTTTAATTTTTTATTCCTTGGATTTTTTTCGATTAGTTCTTGTTAGCCCCCTTATGATTTCTTAGTTGTTCTCGTTTCCTCTAATGTCTATCATATTGTAAATTTCATTTGTCATCTTTTCTTTTCTCTATCTTCTGTTTTGGGATCACTTTTTCTATTGCTGACTCAATATTGTTCCAAATTTCTGGACACCAATAGATCATTCACGTTCATTTTCTAGGGCGTTTTGAAAAGATTAACTGTTATAAATATTTTTCAACCTTTCTTGATCTACTTTTTTGCATTTTGAAAAGAGCGTTTGTTTTTTGCCATTTTGATCTTGACTTTCGTAACAACGGGATAGTGGAAGGGCAACATTTTGTCTCTTTAGACAACCTTTCATCTTGAAACTAATTTGGCATATTTCTTGTTGATGGTTATATAGTCGATCATGCCTTTTCCATTACCATCGTTCTCTTCCAAAACTTAAATGATTTTTATCAGGACAATACTTTTTAATACAAAAATTCATCAAATTCACTCCATTTTGATTGATTTCTCGGTTCTCAAGTTTTCCATAGACTCCAGCTATAACGAGTTTTCTAAATATTTCGTTCATGTCCCCCATGATGATAACTTGTTTGTTCTTTTTAAACTTCAGTTTTTCCATTAGGTCTTCTACGGTTTTGTATGCCTGAAGGACTTTTTTCTTTTCTGCTAAAATATCTGGGATGTAGCACTGACAATCATTAGTGTTACTTTTGTCATTTACACTCCTTCCAATGGCATTGTGATTTTTGCTGACCATATCTTCAATCAAGTGTTTCAGTTTTTCGTCAACGGCATTGCCATCCTCTTCTTATTCTTTCCATTTTTAGAAGAGGTGAAGATTTTGTAGGTTAAGCTGTTTTCAATCGCTCTCAGCTTATTCTCCATCTTTTCATTTGCAAAAGATTAAGACAAGCCCATAATGTCTATATTCAGACGATATAATTCTTCACATACCATTTGTTCTTTTGTCTCGTCTCGCAAACCTCTAATTAACATGTTTCAATTTTTAACCTATTATTGTAGGGAGAAAATTTTAAACCATAACGCAGATGTTTGGCACATTTTCACCTTAGTGGCAATGTGAATTTCATGTCTGTGATTCTTCTTGCTTTGAAACTCAAAGACGTAAAATCGGTTTCTATAAAGGCTGAGAGCAAGTCGGGTCGCATGTCAACTTTATAATATTTATAAAACATACTTTTTACAAGGGTTGTAGCATTTCTACATTAACTGCTATAAAAAATTATCACATAAGAAACACCACATGGAGGCTGCAGTTGGATCCTTGATGCTCTTTGTTATAAATTATAAAAGTGGGAATTTAGTGAAAATTAACATTTTGGTTAAAAAATTTTTTTATATTTTAATCCTAAATGACCCAAATGTAAAAAATTATTAATTGATAATTTTGTTATGTGTGTATTTTATTATAAACTTTCATGAACATGTGGTAATTTTATTAATAAATTATTTTCGTTTGAATATATTTCTTTTTTGTAAAAGGTTGTGTAAACTGTATGTTAGTGGTCTGGTGTATAGATATAGATTTAACGCCGTAATAAATGAACACGAGTGAAAGAATCATGCTTTAGAATTCATTGCCATTAAGTGTCTTCTTTCTGTGAAAAATATTCTTCCTGATTTGGAAGTCACCCCTATATTGTGTCCAATGTGTTAAGGTCTAAATTTAACAATTTGCTGATTTCTTTACTTTTGTAAATAGTTAGTTTCTTTATCTTTTATGTTTATATATTATATAAATCTATATATGAGCGTTTTCGATATTTGACCCAAAATAAAAAAAATTTTTAATTGTTTTTTTATAAAAAAATACACAGCGGATATTAAAAAAGTATTTTTTCAATTAAATGAAAATTTAATATATGTCATTTTTACTTTTTAATTTATCGATTTTTACTTTTGTCTTTTTTATTATAAGTTGCTAGCACCTTCATAAATATTTATCTCAGAAACTTTTAAAATAGCACAAATATACGCCTATTTGTTTCAGAAAGAGTAAATTATATTAGTTTTCTAGTTTTTTAACTTTAAAAGTTAACATAATTTACAAAAAATTCAATAATATAAAAAAGCCTACAATCTTCATAGTTAAAAATATTTAAAAAATGCTTAAAACTGTATCAACCACACTACAAAGCCCCTGATTCTCCCCTTCCTGGAGGTTGTGGTGTTCTCAGTAAAATGTGAAAGTATTAAGCCTAAAACTTTAGTGTATTAGTTGATAAATAGGTTTTTATAAACCGCATTACTTCTCCCCTACTATATTTGTTACTTGTTCTGATTTTCTAAAATCTATAAGCAAACTTAAAAGTGTAAATAGTTATCATATATTTTTATATCTGTAGCAAAGTGATTTTTTTATGAATAATAAAATGATTGATTCATGTTTAAAAAACGCATATTTTTTTAATTAATTTTTTCAGTTTATATAAATAGAAATGTGTTAATTTTATTTACTTGAGAGTTAAATTATTGAAGATGTTCCGAAAAGCTACAAACTTCAGAAATCTATTTTTCAAGAAATGATTTTATGATTTCATGATATTTTCATTTTTTCAAAGATTTTTTTTAAGTTTTATAATAATAAAGACTGTTCCAAATTAGTTAAAATTTAGAAATAAGATTATTTTAAAAACATTAGAAAATAGTTTTTCTGTTGTCTTTTTTCATTGAAACCATTCATACATCATATTTTTAAAGCGAAAAAGACATGATATATAATTTATCCAATCAGCTTCTAGTTCTTGTGTATAGATCTAAATAACAAATCAAATTAATTGTAAAATCATTTAAGAAGTATAATAACAAATAATCATGACCCGTCATTATGTATTTTCAGAAATAAAAATGGATTATAAACTTTAATAAGAGTATAATAAAACGTTTTATAAAACACAGAGTAACTTCCTGGCTATAAAATAAATGATAAATTCTTTAACTTTCTAAGTCTAACTGATGACGATAATGTCATAATATTTTGTTTTAAATTAATGGTGATTTTTACTTACCGCGAAATTGTGTCTGACCAATTCCCCATATTAAGGAACCAGAACAGTATCTACTCTCATTCTTTATTTCATAATGACTCTGTATACAATTCCAGAAGTTTGGTTCAATACAAGAAAAATATTTCGGTATAATATCAATAAAACGGAATGCCTCTTTATGGTATCACAATCATAATAGTACTTCTTCAAACTAGTGCAGAGTGTATAAAAAAGTTGCAGAACATGACATGAAGAGATGAAATTATCGAATAATTTGTTCAAACTTAAACTGCACAATGGTAAATTTGTAAGACATGAAAGGCTATAGATAATTCACCATCCCTATGTTATCTGTACTTCTTTCTATGTTGTTTTTTATCCAAAAAAAATAAGACACCGTTTAATGACCCGAATCATGCGGTTGTATGTAAAAATGACAAGAATTAAATAAAGGGTGAGTTTGTGTAAATCTTTAAATCTAAAAAAAGGCGGGAGTAAAGTTGGTTAGATACTGGGTTTGATAACTCAAGGTCTTAGGTTCGATCCCACATCAAGCCTACTTTCCTCATAGTTCGATACAAGCGGCGCACTTATGCCCTCTCGATGAAAACGTCCCATAAAAAATAAATCAAAAAAAAAATCTACAAATTATATTTAGAAGGCAGTGCGATGCAATCATGATTGCAAAGAAGGTAAATAATTGGATAAACTTCCTGCTATTATCCTCAGTAATCGTGGGATTGGTAGCTGCTGATGCAAATGTGTCTGGTGATAATAGTGGTGTGTTCACTATAGATAAAAATTCTTCTATAATGATTATTGAAAATTCTAAAAAAAAGTCCTCCATCACACTAAAAAAAATTTCGATGATCTGTTTGCCCTCAGGTGGCGACTTCATATATATTGAGAGAAAATTGCAAGGGCTTAATTTGTTTGTTAAAAAGCATGTCAGATATGATAAAAGATATAGGAATCAAAATATTAAAGAAAATCAGATATTTCTATCTTTGATTATAAGGGCCAATAAATGCCAATATGTTGAATAAAGTAAATAAATGTATGTGTGCAAAATGACAATTATATTATCATAGTTAGTGTGAAATATTTATTATTATTGATTCAACCAGAGAATATTTTGAATAATATATATGATAGTTATACTTTGGATATATAAAAAGTTACTATAAAAAGCTGAAATTCTCTACCCACTATTGGATTAAGTGTTTTGAATAAAATTTTAGGTTACGAACGAAACCTTGGCAACTTGCAAATAATAAATAAATTAATAATATAAAATTAAGGGTGCGTTGAGAATTGAAGCTTAAGAAGCACTCGTAAGATTAACTTTTATTTTTGCAAAAATTTGTTTCGTCAATATCATTTTCGGATGTTTATGAATTTATATGTCAACAAAATCGTTCCAAATAAATTTAATTCAAATAACTAGATTTTGAGCTTTGACTGTAATGTAGTATGTAATCACTAGTTTTAATCATTAGTTTCAGTATTCAAATCATATGCTGCATGATGGTAAGATATGTGGATTTATGTGCCTTTATCACCTTGAATCAAAAGTATTTCAAGTTTTTGTTCCTTTAATTCTCTAGATAAGTATATTCGAATACGTTTAAGTTTAATTTGATTTAAAACGTAAAAATACGTCAAAATGAGTAAAGCATCTAATAGTAAATTAAATGTCAACTCAGGCTACTGTTTTGTTTTAAAAGCTTGGAATAAAGAAAACACTTGCGAAAAAGGACTCTCAAAAACTCAAAATCATCGAAAAATTACTTTTTATTATTCCTTGTAAACAAGACTACTTATAATCAAGGTCAAGTAAAGTCATTTAACACACAAATTTCGGTGAAATTTTTTCTGTTCATTTTTGAAAGATACCCGAAATAAACGTTTATTTTGCCTTTTTATATCCCTAAAATGTTCATTTTTAAAAAGAAACTGTTAGCTCCGACACCCTATAGCTATAAATTATAAAGTTCTTTAGCTTGTTTGTCAAATAATGAATAATGATAAAACATATTAAAGATAGTTTGCATTCATATAGGAAAATGTTTGTTCATAGGAATTAGTAGGTGTTATTGATGCGTAAAATTACTTATTTATCATAACATTTTTCCATCTTTTTTACACAATCCCATGATTAATAAAAAATGTAAATTAATTCAAATTTTCTCCTTCCATCTTTTTTTTCAATGTCACATATGTGAGGCAAGCGTGACAGTTCCTATTGAATATTAACAAATAACATATTGCTTATGCACAATTGACCCACATTTTCACAGCTCTATAGTACACAAAGAATGTGTTAAGGCAATTATTATGTATAATTTGTTATGATAATTGTTTTAACCATCACAACACAAGTTAATAGGTAATAATCAAGTTTTTAGTTTTTTCTTTTTTTCCACTCCTTACAGCTTGACTTCTCACTCAATTGATTTGCAATTTTCAAGGATACAGCAGAAAAATATGTTTTAATTTGCCCCAGTAATTATATCTAGCAATGGCAGTGCATGCCATCACTGTGGGCATCCTTGAAATAGAAAATATTAAAATGTGAAAAGATTTTATATTTTTGCGAAGTTTAGCTGGGAGTTATGTCAATGCCTTTGGAACCAGAATTTAATTTAATGACTAAAATTAACAAAACTAGAAACAATGTACCATTGCAAAAATTAATCAAAATAAATGTAAAAAAATAAATTGTATAAATTAACTCATTTAAAAATTTACTTTGCAGTGTAGCTAGACTATTGATAATGGTATGGCAAGAAAGAATTTTAAAGGGGCAAACAAACACTTTGATAAAATCGGCTCGAACTATACCTTCTTGTTGAAAATTATTTAGACTGCTTTTACCCAAATTTTTGTCTGTGGAGCATAACTTTTTCATTATATTGGAGTCGTTTATAAAAGTAAAAATTACAATTTTTTATATTTGCGGCATCTTTTTTCAATTTTTAAAACTTCATACAAAAAATATTCTTTTAACGAATCTGCGCATAAAATTAAATGAAAATATAAATAAAATTGGAAAACTGGACATTTAATTTTTTTACTATAAAAATAACAAACACTATTTTGAAATAACTCGAGTTTGCAAAAGTAATCTTTTTATCGAGCTTAAAATATGCTTTGTTATTTTATTTTATCTAAAAGGTTAGTTCAAATTTCTCTTTTTTGCCAGAAAATGTTCTAATTTTTGAAAAAATTAAATACATCAAAAATTTATTGGTTAAAGAAGGAGAATAAGAACAAAACTGAAAAAAACCAATTCTAATAAATATAAAAATGTTATTTTTCGGCCAAATGATTTTTATTTGCTTAGAAATTTTTTTAATATTTGTCAGAATCATCACATATACTCATTTAAATATGATTTAAAATTTTTAGATGCGAGCAAATCAATAGACTTTATTCATTTTGATAGAGAATTTTGCTAGATTTATTTTTTCTTTCCCCCTCTCTCAAAATCCAGGTTTTCCGCGATCTCATACTAATTTTTGAAATTTTTTTCTCGCGGGAGCATATTTATTTTCTAGGATTTAGCAATTTCTAATTTTAAGTAAAATTCACTTTATTTGATATATTTGATTTTTATCGTTAAAGCTACGCTAATCTAAGAATGGTTTTCTGCAGTTTGTAATACTTTGTTTCTATATACTTACTTATGTTTAAAGTATCAAAATAAATTTTAAAATCTTTCAGATTGATATTCATTTAAATAGATAAATGTGATTGTAATCAATTTTTTATTCGAAATTTTTTCTTGTATAAATTTTTGAAGCAAGTTTAAAAATAGTTAATTCCCAGAAAACAAGAAACTAATGATTTTTCCTTGTAATTTTATGGAAATACAAAAAAAAGGTAAAGAGTCTTGAACACTACTTTTTATGCTGATTTAGATTTTGCTTGGGAATATTGCTAAATATGCACAATGATATTTTTATGAGCAATATTCTTTCTTACAAACCTGACAAAAATAAAACTAAAACGTTAAATCATATATATTTCTGGTGTAGAACAGTTACACCAAAATTATATTAGTCCAAGGCCCACTTTTAGGAAGTTTTTCTGCGTTCCACAAAAATATCTTCAAATGAAAAAAAAGTCTTTTTTAAATATTTTCTTTCAAAATTTGCATGGATATTTGACTCATAAGACTTTTTTATTTTTAAATATTCTTGTAGTAGTATTTTTTGGAAATTTTTAGGTTTTATTATTTCTGTGTCTCACATACATGTTAATAGGATCACAAAATATTATAATATTTCAATGACCCACGCAATATTTTTAATGATTAATTTTGGAGAACCCTCGTGTAGTGTATGGAAAGAATACCAAGCACATATTCATATACGTATCATGCTAGGTAATTATAATAAAATTATTCATCCATTTTAAGGCTCATTACTTTGAAAATGAATTGTCTGCCTATCTTTTTCAATGAATATATAATTTAAAAGAGTCTATTTTGATTTTATGATACTAAAAGGGTTTAAGCACAAAAGATATAAATATGTACGCATTTTGCTTTAACATCGTGTAATTCGCATTCTAAGTTCGTTCTTCCTAATATAAAAATAATACTGTTTCCTTTCTCAAAAACATATTTTAAATGGAATTCAAAATTAAAATTTTTATATATTTAAAACATTTGTATAAAAACGATTTAAAATATTACATCAACAGACTTGTATATTTTTATATGAAAAGTCTTCTTGTCATTTAAATCACGCATTTTATAATTTTTATGATAAGTAGAAGAATGCTAGCCTACCTACTAGAAAATACTTTTACTTTTGAATAAATTTTCAGTTTTGTCCGTTTTAAAAGGTTTTTTCTTTGAAAGAGTATGCAGCAATACATTTTTGGTCGAACTTCTAAGTATCATCAATTCTTTAGACATTCTCAAACTTCTCTCAGTAAATAAAAGGGTGAATGGCATGTCCATTATAATAAGCAGCGTCATCATTAATGTCATTTTCATGTCCATAATTCTTATTTTTAATGTAGCATTCACAAAGCAATGCTCCTCCACACACTTTGATATAGACTTCCCAGTCCTGTCCATTATACGAAAGTTCAAGAAAATGAACAAACTGTACACTTTTCTCATAGCAAAAGCAAATGTTGTCATGCATTTAGAAAACAAACAGAAGAATGCTTTGTCTTTTTTCTTCACATGCAAAATGCACAATTTATATTCAAAATGCGCATTTATCTCTCCCTCTGGACAAAATCTTGGAAGTTTAAGTTCCATTTTGACATTGCCATAAAATCGAGATATTCTTAGAAGTTGCATTTGCACACATATCACATTTGTCGCATGAAAGACCAAAGGAAGCAATGCATGGCGAGTGTGTGTTTGTATGATATTTGACAAAACTTTAATAATAAAGTTATTGATGGGATGAAATCCTATTGTTTTACATGAAGCATTACAAATCTTTTGTTAAAGCGCTCTGTCCTATATTTATCCCTCAAACTTAATATAATTTAAAAGTTTAAATTCTTTAAAACGATCAAAGATACATTTTTCCAATTTGAATGAATACATGAATGAACAGAAATGTTTGAAACTTTTACGAAACAATCCTTTCGCATATGATATTTCCTGCAGGAATGCTGAGTCCATGATCTACCTGGTTTTGTCATCCGTAATAAGACTCATCAGGCGGCACATTGAATCATAAAATTGAAAATTTCTATATTCGTTATTTTAAGCATCAAATAAACGCCATTTTATAATTTTCAAATTGAAAAATATTTAAAAATTAATTTATAAATAACTATTTTTTCATTTTTTTTTGAATAAAAAATTTGTAAAAAATTATTGTTATAAATTTAAAATTATACAAAAAATACATAGAAATATTCTTTTGATTATTTCAATAAAAATAAACTTATAAAATATTATTTTTATATATTTAAAAGTTTATAAAATATATAATTAAGAAATTATTTTGATGAATTTAAATTTTATAAATAAACCAATTATTCACCATGTATGCTTTTATGTGCCTATCGAAAAAGAATGATAGGGAAAAAGATGATAGTTCTACTTGAAAATCAGAATAATAGAAAGAGGTGGAAGTTATGAACTTGGAATGATTGCTGATTGACAAGGAAGGCAAATGAAATTGCAGAGCAAATGTGAAAGAGGAGTATTGATCTACTGTACTGGAAAACAATTGTAAATGTTAAGCAGCAAAAAACCGAACTTTTTATGGTGAGGAATCTAATAGAAGATGGACTTGAGAGAAGAATTTCGAAAACATAATTATTGAAGTAGACTTAAATAGAATCTGGGGAAAGAAAGTGGCTGCAACAACGTGTATCGACGTGGAATTGTTTGTCAGATATACCACAGAAAAAAAAGGATTTATTTTTAATAGGAAACAGAAAAAAGACCGACATAATAATAATAGTAGTGTAGAAAACTTAACTACACTATATATGTTATTTACTGACGGAGATTAAAAACTTGAAATATTGCAAAGTAAGATTCGGAAATAATGATATTGTGAGTTAACATAAGAAAGTTGTGCTTAACATCTGGAAAAGAAATTGCAAAAAGCAAAAAGTTAAAAAGATTGAGAGATTTAGGGCATGGAAACTGAGAAACTCTCACTATTTTAAAAAATTATTGAACGTAGACAATCAGAGAGGCGTGATTGAAGAAGCACAAAAATTTGAGTGAGCTGAAAGGACACAATGAAATCGATAGCTAGTGTTAGTTATTGAAAAATTATTTTTAACCAGAGAACTGTACTTTAGTAAACTATCTTTTTATAAAGGAAATGCTAATGTGGGAAGTATCACGCATATACATGATTGCTACACATTATCCAAAATTTTCTTAATTATGAAAAGTTTATGTTTTTTGAAGTACTATTAAATAGTTGAACAATTTTGTTTTATGTTTTTTCAAATAGAAATTAAATTTTGTATGTATAGTTAAACGCTTAGTTTAAAAGAATATTAGTGCAGGAAGCGTAATCTTTGACATTAGTAATCTCCTTATCATATTCTATCTATTCCCATTTTCATTGATACTATTTAACATGTACAAAAGTTACATAATTTTGTCTTCATATCACTAGCAAATACATTTATACTCCTTTTTGCTGTAGAATGTCACGAATGGCAGTTTGACTGTGATTTTGGTTTTCCGAAGTGCATACCAGCAACTAAATTCTTAGACGGCAAAATTGATTGTCTCAATGGAGGAGATGAAAGTAAACTCATTTTTATTTACTTTAAATTCTCACCTTACCCCGCAAATTTTCAATTAATTTTTCATCTAATCTTCATAAATACTTTATGTATTATATTTTGTGAGAATAAAAATGTATCCTTTAACATCTTTTTCTTTATCATATAATAATACAGTTTATTTTTTGCCTAACATAATTATTATAGTTTACTAATAATATACCTCTTTATAATCACGTATATCATTCGACTTTTTAACATATGACATAGCATAATTATTTAATCAAATTATAATTCAATGCCTGCAAAATTTGTATCTTAAAAGTAATATAAAATTTAATATATGATTTTTTATATATATTTTGGAATCGTATCCTTTTATAAAGATAAAATGTAAAATGTAAGATACACATTTTTAAATTCAAAATTTTCGAACGGTGCTTTACTGAAAAGAAGAAAGAAAATAAAAACTTTCACAAATTTGCACAAAGATGAAAATAGTAACATGGATAAATACGCATAGTTAAATATTCTTTTTCGTATAAAATAAATGGGTTTTCAATTTGGTGTTAATGTCAAAGTTTTAAAAAGAAAGTGAATCGAATGCAGAGCCGGACTTAAGGATTCTTGGGCTTTCAAAACAGTTTTAACAGGTTTTTAATTTTTTATTATCGCTATTACAAGGGAAGCATAATCTTCAATAAATGTACATATAGGAATGTCGCGAGTTGATCAATACAAAACCCTTCTACCGCTAGGGTATATGTTTACCAAAAAATTAAGATCTTACAGATAAGAAATTATGGGCCCTAATATTAATGCGCTTTACCAATTGCCTCGTTTATATAACTTTTGCTTTAGTAATTTGTCTCCCAAAAAGTCGCATATTGTAAGAGATTTGTAATATAATAATTTTTGGGAGAATGAAAAATTAAAGGCTCTCATAATGCCCGAGATTGCATGATACCAGATTATATACAGTAATTATTTATCATTAATATATTCTTTTCTTGATATGAAGTTAATATTATTATGGTGAAGGTTTATTTTTTAAGAATGTCGTCACAAAAAATAACTATTTAAAAAATAATAAAAAATTTCAGCCACCGTACTTTTAAGCTGATATGCCACTATTATATAATATACATGAATATACTGAGTATAGAACATTAACCAAGTTTGTTCAATTTATTTGTTAAAGATAGAAGTAAAATATTTAGCTGATTCCTTAGTTTGAATAAGGAGTTATATGTTGGCTGAATTTATATGGAAGTATTATTAGATTCACAAAGTCGGCAAAAAGTTTTTTAAGCAGGATTTCACTAATTTATAAGTTATTTTTTGGACCATAAAAGTTAGTAACTTGCATTCAAATAACCAAAAATACCATTAAAATTTTTTCTTGTTACTTATGATTCTTATATTAATTATTTTTTAAAATCTTTTATTTATATTTTTATTCAAACATGTAAGTATAAAGCGATTATATCTTTATTCCAAAGTTGTTATTTTTTTTAACCTGGATTACTTACGAGAGAAATTGAAAATAAATGACATTTCAAACGTAAAAACAAAAAAGACTAGTAGATATTAATAATTATTTTCTATATTTAAAAAGTTACATTAAAGTTGATCTATGTTTATATTCAAGAATTTTGGGCATCATATATCTTAATTAGAAATTACTTAATTAATAAAAGACCTAAATATGAATAAAGAACCAATCATAAGGAAATAAATAAGACAGCATTTGATTCATACTGTATACAATTTCTAAAAAACAAAAAAGTTATATAATTTAATCAGAGACCAACTCAAGTCTGTTTATTTTAAACTTGGAAGAAATGTAAAAAATATACATACTTTTAAAATTAAATATTATATCTAAAACAATGAATCTTATTGATCTTTTCAAAAAATGGTTTGGGGCGCGAACAATATTTTTTAGAGTCTTACGATCCAGAATTTAAAAAACGAATCGTTTTTACTTTTTCAACCCAAATTTATATAATTAAAGAAGAAGATTTTCATTTCTTGGGATACTTGTGTCTCACTGATCCTTAATGGGTTATAAATCAAATGAGTAGCATTTAATTAACAAATTATTCATTTCCTTTTACATTTTTCTCTGCCAAATGTCTGATTTATTGAATATTTTCAAGATTGCCCCAAAAATGCGTTCATATGTTCTGATCGAAAACGGTGCATAAGACCAACTCAAGTGAAAGATGGAGTGAAGGATTGCTTTGATGGCTCTGACGAAGGTACTTTAAATACTATTATTCGTGATCCAATGAATTTTAAAATTTGCTAAATATCTTAAATATTTTTCATTTTCCCAAAATCATAAAAGACTTTTTTGAGTAGTTTAGAGCCAAATTTACAAAATTTTAAATAAATTTATATATACATATTATAAACTATAATTTTTTTTTTTTTATTAAAACTAAAACTTTATTGAGATACAAAAAATTTAAAGTTAAAATAAAAAATTTCGGAGACAGCATGCGCACGTATAACCGTTACGCATGCTGCCGACATTGGAGGAGCTTCCTCATTTGTTGACAGCTTGCTGTGCTTCTGTTGACGGCTTGCCGTATTTGAGTATATAGAGATCCAAAGGGGGAGTGTTGTAGATTCCAACCTCACCGTGGTCCAAAGTTCCATAGCCCAAAGGCAGAGCTGGCTGGAAGTGGCCACGCAGAGGTTGTGTGAGAGCTGGAGAAGGAGGAACGGCAGTTTCTGACCGAGCCGGCGCTGAAGACGTCGGGACCGTCAGATTCTCTATCTTGCGAGCGAGTTGAGCGACTTGATCCCCGAGAGTTTGGAGAGTGTATTCTCCCAAAAAACCCACAGATTCAAGTCGGGATGGTCTTGGAACGAAGGTGTATGCTGGTCGTTGAGGCGTGGTGAAATCTTCCGACGCTTGGGACGATGAAGGTGCAGTCATTTCCATAAAGGAAGTGATATAAAGATCAGAACAAAAAGTTTAGTAATTTTTTGTATTAAATGACTGTATGTTCAAAAAATTAAGTTTTTTTTAAAAGATACACGTATTTATAAGTTCGCAAAATATTTTAAAAATTATTAGATTACAATGATAGGCAAGGATCTTATTGGATAACACTAATCTCATGTAAGTAAATAATACATTTAAAAATCTAGTTGATTTAATTTTAGGATAGCTAGAATAAAATTAACCATTTAAGGCCAAGCAAAGCAGACGATATCTAAAAAAACGCAGACGATTTATATTCAAAGTCATTGAAAAAAGCAGACGAAGGTGAAACTACTTATGTTCCAAAATAGGAACATAAGCCGTAAATGGGTTAATAAAGGCAATAAGGGCAAACTATTACGTTTCAATGATGTGAAATCAAATTTTTTTTGTTCTCTCTGATGCATTTTGAATGCGTTAATGAAATTAAGGTGAGATAGTTCTTTAGATACACAGTTATTTAGTTTTAAATTTTTTCCTTTGATCTAATTTATATTTCCACTACTAAACAAATGCATGTGTATTCCGTGATACAGATGGAAATCTTGTATGATCGCTTCTTGTTTCGATACAATGGGCAATCATGTCAACGAAAAATTCTATTCATGCCAAAGCAAGGTTCTAATGATTCATTATGCAAATTTTGATTCATTTCTATGTTTAACTACCAAAATAATCAGACGATATCTAGTATAAAGCAGAAGATTTGTATTAAAAAGCATTAATAAACGCAGACGATTCACATTTTTGTAAAGTCGACAAATGTCGACTGTGGTAAATAATGGGTTAACAAAGGCTCCTTAATTTTTTCTTTCAAAACATCAATGTGTCATCTCTAATTTTTTTAAATTCTTCAAGCAACGGCATGAAAATTGAGTTTTCAGAATGTTTTTAATAAATTGGAATTTTCTTTCAGTAAGACAAGGAAATGAATCAAGATTTCAATATATGAATTATAGAACCCTGACTTTGTTATCAATTAAAATTTTTATAAATATGTTTGTTAATTGTACGAGTAAAAATGTTAATTTTGATGTGTACCGCGGCCAATTATAGTGGTACAAATGGCAATTAACATTCATCTCGCTACAATTGCCAACCAAAATAAATTCTTATCTGCACATTGATATATATCAAATCTTCGGTAAATTACTATAAAATAAAATCTGAAAAAATATTATCGTTGCAAATTTTGGGATTAAAATCCTCTAACAGGTGGCAAAGTAATCTAGGATAAATAGAGGTTATAAAATCTCGATTTGTTGAAAGATTTTCAATCAAAAAATTTGGAAATATAATGCTTTTTTAGATAACAATTTTATCTTAAAGTGTATTAATTAATATTATTATGAATTTATCTTTCAGCTTCTTGGTTTGGATTTAAAATATACAATTATAGCTTATGTGACTTACTTTTTAGAATGTTCACTCACCGAATTTGTCTGTAATAGAGGAGGGTGTATAAGTTCTGAAAAAGTTAATGACAGAGTGAGACAATGTCCTGATGGCTCCGATGAAAGTAAGCAATGAACTAAATACGAAAATTCATATTTAAGGCCAAATATTACAATATGTGTTTAAGCTTTCAATGTTGAAAGAGGGAAGAAGTATGCTGTTCACCACTTGAAGGATTCTGAAGACATAGCTCCTCTCTGCCACTTGGGAAACATAAATACAACTTGTGGAAAGGATGGACAATGCCAGCTTGTGGACGGGAATATTGAATGTGCTTGTAATTCAGGATCTACATTTTCTCCTCAACAAAACGCTTGTATAGGTAAGCTTGCTGTTTTAATTGCTAGTAATATTTATATCAGTGATCGAGCTTTCAAATTCGGATTGTGGACCTTCCCATATAAATTTTCCAGTTATGGAAGTATATTCTTTTCGTGGTTTCGATGCCCAGAACTAAAAAAATTATGTAAAAGATGTAAAAACAACTATTTTGTACATTTGAAACAAATTTTGATAAAACATTTTATGAAAAAAATGAAAAAATGAAATGAAGAATCCGAGTTTTGTAAAAAAGTATTAGAAATCTGAAAATTTTAATATTGGATCTTAAAAGA
This sequence comes from Nectonema munidae, assembly GCA_030549495.1. Lineage (NCBI taxonomy): Eukaryota > Metazoa > Nematomorpha > Nectonematoida > Nectonematidae > Nectonema > Nectonema munidae. The sequence continues at coordinate 571,134 of JAUIRK010000101.1, forward strand.
CCGAAATAAAAAAAATAAAAATTCTAAATTCGTTAAATGAGCCAGTTAGTCGTTCTAGTTTTAAATATAATAGTTTTGAAATCTTTAAAGTTTTTGGATCAGTATACATATATTTTTAAGTTAAATTTATCATTTGCGTCCCTTAACAAATAAATAAGTTTTTGTTGACACTCGCTAAAATTCTGAGTCCAGTTCTTCCACAAACATTTTATCCTACTTGAATTGCCTCTAGAATAACTACATATACCTATATCCTTAATTACATTAAACTACTTATAAGTATTTACACGTACTTAAAAGAAAAAATGATTATAGATTGTTCAAATTTAACCTAACTTTAAAACAAGCATATGTGGAGATTTGGATTTATCGACACAGTATTAAGTTAAATGAAAATATGAATATATAAAATTTCATATTTAATTATGCAGGCGCAAAACTATGAACATAAATTTTGTTGAGATGCAATTTAATTTGATGTCAAAGATGCTGATCAAATATTGATCAAAAAAATAATTCATTGAAGACAAGACATATTTTTAGGGATTTCGCCCTTAAATTTTAGTGCAAAGTGAAAAGGAACAAGCTCATGCTAACCAATTCGGATATACTTATCTTTAAGTAAATAATAATATTAGTTAAATAGGAAAAATGTAGTAAGGTTAAATTTTACTAAAAAACGTTGTAATTTATTACTATTTGTAGAGTAGAATATATAGTAAAATGTTAAATTCCTAGAACAATTGAAAAATATATGGTACATAAAATTATCAATCAAAACCAGCCTGTTTCTGTGAAATACCTCACTGGTGCACACGTCAATTTCATTGAGTACTCACAAGAAACAGTGTCATTCTTGACTGTAATGAACAAGTAATATTAGTTGAAGATGTTCGCACATCGCCTACTGGTAGGGAGCAGGAGGAATCAACGATTTTAAAGAGTCAGGAGACAGAGTTTGAATTTAATAAAATTACGTATTCAGAATCAAATTCTGATTCAGATTTTTTAAATATTAAAAATATTCTTTTAAACATTTTAACTAATGAAAAGAATAAGTTTAGTTATTGTAAGCAGATGGAGTGGCCATTTTTTAATCCAAGATGAAATTAAGAGTTGGGTTTAAATATTTTAAATCATAAAGTGTTTGGATTCGGAGTTGGATATTTTTAAGTGAGTCTGAGTCAGATATTTTTACTCGCAATCTGCATAATTGCGGGATTCTAGATGATCTAAAATCAAAAAAGTTTACTCAAATATAAAGGTTTTAATAAAGACTTTTACTCTCAGTTATTAACTTTTTACCTCATTATTATTGTTAAAACAGTTCAAATTATCTAATGTTTTGGTATGAACGAATGATAAGTCACAAATTACGCACTTAAAAATCTTTATTATAACATTCTGGTCTATTTTAAGATTCTTCTTATTATAATATGGGAGTCGGTTGCATAGATGTCGGGATTCGATAAAGCAAATTCTTTGCTTCGAATCTTGAATCAAGCATTTTCCCTTGTAATTTGACAAAATAGGAGCATTTGTGCTTTTTCAGTGAAAATACTTTGCATGCAAGCTCAAATTTTGCTTTTAATTTAGAATCGAAAACATTTAAGTTTAAAGTGAAAAATTTGATAAAGGGTGCATCTTCGCAACACTTCAATCGATACAATGAAGACATTTCATCTAACAACTTTACGAATCTACTTGACCAAATTAAAAATGGCGTAAGCTCGTTGTCTTGAGTGTATTAAAGGGCAGGCAAAATGCAATGATTTGCACATTTAGATGCTAGATCTTTTGTCCTACCTTCCGATTGTCAAAAGAAGCATCCGATTTAACGTAGCAAACATTGAGAAGTACTTGGATGAAAGCACGAATGAAATCAGAACAGTCATTGAATTTGCTTTACACGTCCAAAAAGTATGACACGATTTCGTCAAAGTATAAAACATGATGTTACGCTAATTCATTCAGAATGTGACGATAAGAGATAAGAACTTTCACAATTCCTTAGCCATCATCATTCAAAAGAATAAGTATTGGCTCGGAAATACCCTTTTCTACTTTCCTAAGTCGTATGAAATAAAGGAGAGGATTTCGTGCAAACTCGGCCAATTTTGTGCGCCAAATGCCAAGTGCTTAAAGGGCAAGGATATGAACATTGAGTGCAAGTGCTTACCTGGCTACTACCTTCCAAACAACTACCAATACTGTTCACGTATGTTTCTTATAATACATTATATATCTTCCAAAATTTCAAAATTAAATATTTTCATCTTTCTAGTATACATATCAAATCGGATACAGTGATTAACCCTCTTTCGACCACAGCGACAAATGTCGACTTTACAAAAACGTCAATCGTCTGCGTTTATTAATTCTTTTTAATACAAATCTTCTGCTTTTTACTAGATATCGTCTGATTATTCTGGTTGATAACAGCTCAATGTAGTTATATAAATATGGCATTATTAATTTAACATGTTTAACAAACACCTTAAAAAACTATGAACAAGCAAAATACTTATATCTTTTCATTTTTTTAATCTTCCAATTAAAGTATTAATTTGACTATAAAAACAAGGAATTTTATCAATAAAGTATTGTTACTAAGACTCCTTTTGTCATAAGATTATTTTTCATTGTAGAAAAAAATTTTCGGTTATTATAAAATAAGTTAAAAGACGAATTTAAAACAGAAATAATATAATTGATTGTGAAATTATGTTTAACGAATTTAGAAAAATACAAAGAAAGATAGTTAGTGGAGCTAACTAATTTCAAGGCAAGTTTATGGAGAGTGACCATTTTGTATACTAGATATTAATTTGATTGAAATAATTATTAGAATGAGCAAGTTTGTAGGTATATATGTTTTTTCTTATATCGTTTATAGTCTAAAAATTTTCTATTTACAATTTATAATATTAATAATAATTAGCAGAGAATTATTGTGGTAAAACTTATTAACTATAATAAAATTGTAATTTACTTATTTCATTACTTACTTTTATTAATCATTTGACTGAAACGTGTAGTAAAATATTATATTTTCACAGAAAAAATGAATTCTGAGAGTATTTAAAGGTAATTACAAATCCTTGTTTTAAGTTAAGTTCACTTTTTAAAGATTTATTTTAAATTTCATAAGGTCCGTTCTTCATGGTTTATTGAGCTTTTTTTATGCATAAAAGAGCCGTAAAAATAAAACATATTCAAGTATCATCTGTTCTTGGAATAGATTCGTATATTTTAGAGTCAAACCCCTTTATTTTATTTCCATGACACCTGTTGATCATCATATTTTTCTCAAATGGATTCCTCTTCAGACCTTCATAAATAATTGTTTTTAGTGTAAAATGTATTAACTGATAAGTTTTTGGTTTAAACTCTTTAACCCTTTGAAGTGTGACACAGGTGTACCAAGAAATAATAATAATCGCCTGCTTACAAAATACAAAATTCCATTGAAAAAAAGCAGATGATTATTCTTCAAAATTCTGGTCCTCAAAGGGTTAAGGACCAACATTTTGAATACTATTCGTCTGCTTTTATATCTAAAGCAGACAATTTTCATTTCTTGGGACACCGGTGTCACACTGGTCCTCAAAGGGGTTAACTCTTACTGCATGAAGCTGTTTAACCGGTTATCGACCACAGTCGACATATGTTGACTTTACAAAAATATGAATCTTCTTCTTTTGTAGATGCTTTTTAATACAAATCTTCTGCTTTACATTGGATATCGTCTGATTATTCTGGTCGATAACGGGTTAAGCGAATTTACGAGCTGTGCGTACTTAATTAATTGGATGAATGCTTTAGCGGCTTTGGAATTCGATATTTTACTACGTGTACTGAAGATAGATGACGAAGACATAGAATACTCCTCCAGTTTCCTGAACCAAAAATCACCAAAACTCAATGAAATAACCGAAAAAGTACGAAGTGCGGTAAGACTTTTTTCTTTTCATTCATATCTTTTAATTTTTTTAATGTTTTTTTACTTTGCATTCTAAATATTTATAAAAACATTGAAATATATCTCAATATCTTTAATTTGTTTTAAAAAATTAAGATTTAGAAAAGTTTTGGGAAGATTCTATTTATATCCATTTTTTGAAATTATAATATACGAATAATTTTTTGAAAATAAATACGATTTTGATAAGCCTTGAAAAGATTTGGGTTTATTTCCTTTTTTGAACCTATAATAATTATAACCGAATAAAAACAAAAATTATTTACATTCTAAATAATTCAGAGTATTTAAATACATATCTTTAATTTTAATGTGATTAAACAAAATTAAGTTTTCAAAAAGTTTTGGGAAGATTTGGCTTTATTACAGATTATTTTCGTGGAAAGACACGTTGCATAAAATGCCGCTTTTCATTTATTAAACTGCCTTGATGACGGCAATCGATTTATCCACTCGTTTCTAAAATAATTATACCTTAAACATTTGATTACAAAACAATTGCTGTTAAAATCTTACTAGGAGCTAAGTTAGGAATAAAAATGTTCTTTTTGAATATTGAAACCTATTAAAATATCACCTACTACTTGAACAAATATTTATGGCTACACCAACAAGCCATGCTTTTTGGGTACTTTTCTCTTATCCCCCCACTCTAAAAAATTTTTAAAAAAGCAGACGATATTTTCTAAAATTGAAAGAACAGAATATTTCAGCTGAATATTTTCAGAAAATTTATATATGTATATAAAGTGGAATTATATATGTATATAAAGTGGAATTATATATCTCTGTTATCTCCTTACCACTCTAAAAAAATTCTAAATGATATTATATAATAATCAGAGAAATGTTGATGAAGCAGTAAAAAAGTAAATAATTCACTAAAAAATTTTGTTATCTCCTTCCCACTCTAAAAAAATTCTAAATGATATTATATAATATAATCAGAGAAATGTTGATGAAGCAGTAAAAAAGTAAATCATTCACTAAAAAATTATTTTTAGAGTTAGGGGGGGGAGATAACAGAAAAGTACCGCTTTTTGTGGGGCGTCATTTGAAGCAATCAAAATGTTTAGTAAAATGTTATGAACCCCTTTCATCGATCATCAAAAAATACTAGTGAAAATTAACTAAAACTCATAAATCTTTAAAAACTAAATTTGACACCTATCAGATATAATGGATATATACACGAAATATGAGCTTGTGAAAGGTAAAAGACATTTTATAAAAGATTTGAAACGCTTCAAAAGAATAATTAAATGTTATTTCTTGTGATGAAGGATAAGTGCCAAGAACGAAAAGATAATTAATCACACGATCAATATAATTATAAAAGTTTTTATATTTAGAAATTTTTCAAGAATTATTTCGATACAAATGTGGAAAAAACACATCTTAAATATATATACAAATTTTAACTACTAATATTTACATTTCAAAAAAAAACGTATATAGTGTTACTGTGGGCCAAGCATAATAACTTTTATGTTATTTTTGTTCAGATAAGTGGAGTCATGGCTTCTTCAAGGTGGTCTCCATTGTTTTATGGCGTAGAAATCACCAATCTGCAGGCTTCAAAAATTTACAATGACGCGTGGAAGAAAGGAATAACGATTCACCTTAAACTCTATTTCAAAGATACCAACATTTTTAAAGTAATTTATCAAATTATCAAGTTTCCATGTCCCCAAATATTCCATAAAATATTTTCCAGATTAAAAAAAAATTCTTTTTTTTACAAGTTTCTTTTAAGGTATGTTAAGTATCTCTATTAATTTAGCGTAAAAAAATTTATTCTTGTTCATTTAAAATCTGATTTGGGTTCTTAACCGATTACATAATTACCAAAATTATCTTTGAATTTATTAATTGAATGCTATTAATTAAAAATAGTGTACAATTTTAAGCTTGTACTTATGAAGATTTTGAATTATAAAATCATAAACCAAATATAGTAATAATTGAAATCCGAGGTGGATTCTAACCCTTAAAATGGGTGAAAGAAACAAATGTTTTAGTATCTGGACTATGATATTATAATATTAATGTCGCAATCTTACACGCACTATCAAAAATATTTAGAGAAGGCATTATGTAGGAGAGTGTGTTCCCGATTTATATATTTTTTAAATTAACTCTACAAAATAAATGAAAAATAATAACAAAATCTTAAAAAAGCCCATTAACCCGTTAACGACCAGAATATAATCAGACGATATCTAGTATAAAGCAGAAGATTTGTGTTAAAAAGCATTAATAAACGCAGACGAATCACATTTTTGTAAAGTCGACTCTGGGCGTTAATGGGTTAATATTTAAGTAACTGATTTAACTCTAACACAAAGAAATAATGACAGAGCGGAATTCGTGGAAATTCTTGTGTCAGTTTAGTAAAAATACTTTTTAAAAATCAATCACAGTTGGGAATTGAACAAACGTTCTCTAAATTTTACTTCAATATTCTCACAACATTACAACTGAATTTCAGTCACCTTTTGTGATATAAAATTTAATTAGACTAAAATGTTCATAAAATTACATACAAAAAAGAGCGTATTACAGCATACATTGTACATCATCTATACCATTGATAAGATAATAATTGCATTCAAATGAGAATATAAATGGAAAATAATGGGAAGCTTTATGAAATTTTCTCGGCATTTACGATGTAAGTATTTGCGTTTTGTTTAGTCGTATCCTATCACAAAAAGTAACTTAAATGCATACTTGGATCGAAAATTGTCCTACTTAAAGAACCGCATTTCAAGCAAAAAATCCAAAATATTAGTGGATCCTAACTCTCTTTCCGAAATTCCCATGAAAAGCTCTTTCAAGCAGTACTTCCAAGAAGACTGCAATCTCAGGAATAACACAAAATGTGGAAAGAATGCGGATTGCAGAGTTGTCAGCAACATTGCAACTTGTTTGTGCCGAGTAGGATATCGCCTGGAGAAAAACAGCATTGAATGCAAGAGTATGATTCATTTTACTTACATGTTTAAATACAAATTTTGTTCTTTGTAAGAGTATAGCCTCTAACAATGTGCTTTATTTTCAGAAGTGGAAGTTAAGGATATTCTGTTTTACGTTGAAAATGAAAAAAACTTGTCAAATTCAGAAATAAGTAGAGAAATTAAGATAAAGGTATTCTTTTGAAGATATCATTTGTAATGTAAATTAAAGTGTATTAAAAAATATATTTATAGAATTTCGTTTTTTATAGGAGTGAAAGATAATAATTTATATAAACAGTTGCATTAATATAGATGAAAATAACACTTTATTGAAATATTTTGACTACCATTAGTCTTTATCATTAGAAGTTGAGTGAATTTCGATTCTGATCAATTAACTTGATTGATAAAGCGCAATGATAGTTGAAATATTCCAATAAAGTGTTATGTTTTGCAATCATATTAATGCAATCCTTTACTTTATACAAGTGGTTCTCAACCATTTTTAACGAAGGAACAAATTAAGGACCAACGTTGCACTAGTGGACCGTACCAAAGGCATAAAATCTGCTTTATTAAGAGCCGTTTTTAATTAACTCTGAAATATTATTCTAGTTGCAAATGGAATCCAAATTTTTGCATATATATCAAAAAATTAATAAATTAGATTTTTCATAAATAATAAATTTTTTGCTAAATTTTTACTGTTTTATTATGATATTGTTATCGTATTTGGATCATTTACTGTTATTTTTAAAAAATATTCTCTATACTTTACTTTTTAATAAAAGAGATATAAGATGATTGATTTCAAAAAACAATTAAGCATTTGATGTTTTTGGTAAAATATTTTAATTGTATTAGTAATATTTCAACAATATTATGATATTGTATTAGCTACGTAAAATTTGACAGCAAAATTGTTGTTCTTTTCACAATCAAGAAAATTTCATTATGCGAATAGTTTTTTAAATAATTTGTTTGAATTAACGAGTGTTGACTTCTTCGAGTTGAGCACCTCGTTGATGGACCATTTAGGCAGGTAAAAAAAAGATTTGCCTAATTTTCGAATTTTAAATACTTTGTCTTTCTTGTTTGTTATATAATTTAATAATGGCGATTAAATATATAATTTTATGTAAGTTGTGTAAATTTAGATCACGCTAAATATGTTATATATATTATATATTGTATTTTCACTACCTTTTTATCTTTTTTCGATTGTATTTTATCTTTTTTGATTCTATTCTAAATGAAAAAAGGTAAAATGGAATCGATAAAAGCTAAATTAGAACTGAAATAAAAATTTTGTAAATTCAATTCTTTATTTTTAATCTCAGAACAAGCATTTACAAGTTATTTACATGGACATTTTTTTATATACTCTATCAACTAGAATGAAGATTAATACTATATTATTTTTTTGAATCTTTCTAGAGGCGATGTTGAGACTTCCTTTGCAACAAAAATTTTTAATGAAAGTGTTCATGATCTTTTTGTTTTAGCCGTGTTTGTATTAATTTCCATAGACGATATATACATACAGTAACGTAGTCAGATATTCAGCATATAGGGTACGTTTCTTTGGAAAATGACGTTATTGATTGTAAAAAATATTCGAAGTTATGTACTAAAAAAGTAAACTACGATAAATATCTAAGTTCGGACTATGTATATCTTCGTAGGCTTTTTTTATCGAACCTTTGAAGTTGAAGTTCATTACTTGAATGGTAACATATTCCAGTCAATAACGTTTTGTGATTTATTTATTTCTTTGTTTCATTTCCTTAACACTTAGAGGAAATTAACTTATTCAAACTGCTTCTGAATTATAAATTTAATAATTTTTTTTTGCTCTAGAATAACTTTTAAGTGATAAAAGATTAACGTTGAAAGACTACATAGTTGAGAGCACTATTGTTTGTGTTGCAATAATTGAGTTTTAAATAAACTTTTTAAATATTTAACCAATTTCACATGAATTTTATTATTTAACTTTATATATATCAAATTTGATGTTTTTAATTTTGCTAACACAATATAATATTTCATTTTAACTTCTTTCAACAGATACTTAAATAGATACCTTCTTTCCAAGATAAACAACGACTATATCAATATTCTCTGCGGTGATTTCAATATAAACCTTTTCGAATTAGAATATAGAACTACTGTAAATTTTTTTTATAATCTCATTCTATCCAGTTTTTTGAAGCCTGTTATTACATTACCTACTAGGCCTCATTCGAATACACTTATTGACAACATTTTCATCAATCAAAGCTACAATGAGTTTTTCGCTTTGAATTGCCATTCTTTTTTTCAGATCACATTCCCCTTTTAGTATCGATTAATTTGGGAAAAAATTTAAGTAAATCGGTGTTGAAGAAGACTTTTTTGATGAAAAGCTTTTCATCAGAGTTGCTTCTGAAGCCATAAATTCTTTGAAAACCTCTGAGTCATTTGATAACCCTGATAAACCTTTTTCATCTTTAACACACGTTATTAAGTCGTCTGTTGAAGCGTCAACTAGAATAGATCATAAGATAATTAACAGATACAAAATTAGAATGAAACCTTGGATTTCCTTTGAAGTTGTCAATCTCATCAAAGCAAGAGATACTATGTTTAAAAAATGAAGATATACAAATGCAGTGAGAGAAGTTTACAATTAGATGTACTAGCAAATATATTTCTTTGAGAAATTTAATTAAGTACAAAGTTCGTCTCCTAAAAGAATCATACTATGGTAATCTATTTACTAAACATAGTTCAATTCAGGAGACTTGGTCAATAGTCAATAAAACACTGAAAAACCCTCAAACTAGAAGTATTACTTTGAGAGAAGGAGATACGCTCATAGATAACGACTATTTAGTTGTAAAAGCTTAATGCTTATTTCTCTCGTGCTTGCTCGAATGTTCCAAACAATTTTAACATGAATCTTCTTATGCTATGATGATGGCTCTTTTTCTTTCATTAATGTTGATAGGTAGGTGTTTTGAATGAAATAAACAAAATAAAAAGCAGTCATTCATGTGATATATATGGATATCGACTTATCATATTAAGCTAATTGGTACTGTCTCTGAGTTTTTAGCTATGGCTATCAACTCGGCTTTTAGACATTGATATTCCCTTCTATTCTCAAAACACATAAAGTAATCCCTCTCTGGAAAAAAGAAGATCGGAGAGATGTAGATAACTACCGACCTATTTCGTTGGTGCCTGCACTTTCCAAAGTTTTTGAAAGAGTTATTCTCACTCAGCTTGAAGGTCATATATTGAAAATAAACTTGTTCATAAGATCAATTCGGTTTCAGGAAGGACTATTCAACAGAAATTTTGCACTCTTTCCTCATTGAAGAACTCGTTTCTCTTTAGAAAAAAAGAAGACATGGTCCTTCTTTTTTGATATGAGTAAGGCCTTTGATTCAGTCAACCACTCACTGTTGATCCAAAAACTTTCTAAGTCTAGGATCAGTAAAAACTCTCTTTCACTCCTCTGTTCATATCTTTCTGCTCGCAAACAGTGTGTATCGGTGAATAATTCTCTTTCATCTTTCACTCCTATCAGATCAGGTGTACCACAGGGCTCTGTTTTATCTCCCCTATTGTTTAGTCTCTATGTAAATGATATTTTTGATGTATCAAATATATTTTCCTTTGTTCTCTATGCTGATGACTTCTGTGGCTATTTCCCACTTTCCTGTATTAAAAAAGATAATTGTATCAATATTAACATGTTTTTATATAATCTAAACCTATTTTATGCTTGGTGCACGAATAATGATTTGAAAATTAACTATGTAAAATCTAAAGCAATGGTTGTATCCATGAAAAACAGTGTAAATGAAGACTTTCTATCCAAAGCACGTTTCAACATAGTCAACAAGTTTAATCTACTTGGGCTTGTGCTTGACAATAAGCTAAGCTTTTCCCATCATGTTAATATGGTTTCAAATAAATTGAGCCAAATCATTGGAGTTTTTCATCGCACAAAACATTTCTTTCCTACGAATATCAAGCTCCTTCTTTACAAAACTCTGTTCTTGCCACACATTCAGTATAGCCTCATAAACTGGTACCCAAGCGGTAAAAATCGTATTGAGATTTTACAAAAGCGTGCTCTCAGAAATGTTTTCAATCTCAAATACAACTCACACACAGAACCTGTCTTCAAAATTCACTATCTACTCAAACTGAATGATCTCTTCAATCTTAAAGTTGTTGCTTTTTGCATAAAAACATCAATAACAGACCACATGGACTCTTCAGCAAATTTCTACAATATAATGATAATATAAAGCACAAACCCGAAAAGCACACGATCCTTTGCCTGTGTTTTTCCGACTCTCAACTTCTACTGTGTCAGTCAGATACAAAACAAATTTACTTCACAAACAATTTCCTTTTCTCTTTCAAGACCCCAGTTTATCTGTGAAAACCTTCAAAAAAGTTTGGAAAAATTTTTTCATTTCTTCCTATAGCCATTATACCTATTGTGACAGAAACTGCTATGTCTGCTCTACTTCCTAATTTTATTATTTGACTCTACAACAATATTCCACTTTGTTTCCGTAAGCAATGCTTTGAACTCGTGTCCTCGATGCTTCATTTTTCTACCCTATCCTTGAAAGTCTGTGTTGAATCCTAACTGCGGCCTCCTGGCTTTTGGATCTTCACAAAATTACCTACATTATTTTCATACTGTTTCGATAATTTGGTTCAGTTGTTTTTGTCATACTTTTCTCATGCGTAAACTTTCATTTGTAAATAAATATCATATAAATTTAAAAAAAAAAAAAAAATTTTTACTTAAATGAATAATATAAAAAAATGATAAATTAAAAACATAATATTTCTATGCTAAGATTTACAAGAGTATATTTGAGAAATTTATTCGCAAGGTAAAAAAATATCAAACGAATCTCTTTGATCTTGTTCGATTACATTATTCTACGTATTATTATTTTTGTTGGAAATTTCGATACATTTTTTCAATATCGTGATTTTTTTCCGATGCCATTTTCGGTACGAAAATATGTGAATTTAAAAATTTTTTTTTTTTTGAATTTTAGCGTAGGCTGTCACTTACAGGGGACAAAGCGAAGCGCAACTCTCTATCTGCCTTCCTACATTCTTTGTCTGAAATTAAACTAACAAATGTTGATTATTACAGCTCTACTTAATAAAATCGCAAAATGCGAAAATGGAATTAAAATACTATATATAATAATTAAAGAGCAAAAAAGTTCAATTCTGGTCTACTTAACACTTTTAAGCTTGAATATTTGTTTATGGATTAAACATATGGTATATCCAAAACGTATTCTGATCGTATGCTTATTTAAGGATCGTGAATTTGTTAAGAAAAACTTTCTATTGTAAAATATTCTTTTCTTCCATTCTATTTATTATTTTTAAAATTGTTAGTATATCGTTGAAGAATGAAATAAAACGTATTTATATAAACAGTTTTTAATGTTAAATATAGAATACATTAATATCATGAAAATGGGATTTCTTTACATGATATTAGATTATATTTATTATTTTATTTAGCTAGAAGAGACACTTAAAAAAAAAAGCAATGAAAGTGATAAAGTGTATCTTGATACTTTGGTAAAGATTTTAGAACCGAACATAAATAATATGGTTGTTGTGGGAGCTACCGTTATTTTGAACCAAGAGAATAGGAGGAATATGGATTCATTTATGAAGAAAAGTAATTATACGCGTTTTTTATATTATCAGTCCAAACCCTAACCTCAGCTAAAAATATCTTGGGCGAGTGAAAGAAATAGCATGTAGGCAGAGGGGTGGAGAACGGATACACGCAACATTTTTAAATCGTCTAATAATTTTTAAATTTATTCCAATCTTCCCCACTGAGTTTCCCATAAAAGGGGGATTTTAGAATTTTTGAACGATCGACAATCGAATTGAGATCATCTCAAATATTGCGTTTCACCGAATTATCTGTTCATGTGACAGTTAAATTTACAGTAGTAGTTAGGTTGTAAGAAAATGTCTTATGTACCCAAATTAATTATGTAAAATTAAACTACCCTAAATAACTACCTCATTATCTAAATAAATGCAAGGACGGATCTATAATGGGGTAGTAGGGGCAATTATGCATGGGCAATGTCACTTTATTTTGTTAAAACTTGATGATAATGATGAACCACTGAGTTACTTGTTTCTTGTTACTTTTTTGAAGAGATAGTGCTAGTGTATGCGAGTGTGTGCATTGTACAAACTAATGCATTAAAAACAACTCATTTGTCATATATATATATATATATATATAAATCGCGACTCCCCCTTCCCCGTGTATTTAGTTTTCTATTTTGGTCACTGAAATCACTAATTATTATCTAAACAACTAAAAATAAACGAAATAATACTTAACAATAACTTTTACATTATATCATTTGACGTTCTATCGTAAATCTAAAAAAATATACCTAAATTAAATAAAAAGAAATCAGTAGTAAATTGTGAATAAATAATGAGGAATAGTATAATAATTAATTATTACGTAATAATTGAGCTAATAGAATAAAAAAGAAAATCCTTGTGTCCTATTTTAAATAGCCTGCTATAGCATTATTTCTAATTGCTTCCTCAAGACCTAATGAACGCTTGATAAAATATTAAATTCAATTGGTTGCTAAATTTGATTACCATTGTCAATCATATTTATGAACGCCTTAATCTTGCCTAACTGTTAATATGTGAAAAAGTTAATATGTAATATTATGAGAAAATATCTTCTTATAGAGGTTATCACAATATACACACAAAAAAGATATATATATATAGTAGAAAATAGGTTGTTCTATTATTATCGATTGTAATCTTTGTATATAGGTTTTAATAGCAATATGAATTTACTGAAAATACGATGAATTTCTTCACTACTTCATGATTAAAAAACTTAACAATCCGTCTAACGGCACATTCTAAATAGAAAAGAACGGCACATTCTAGTAGAGAAAATTTTTTTCCTCCTTGATTCATCCAAGTTTTTTCATGTCCGTTCAAGTTTGTTTTTTTCTTATTAGTTGTCCTTAATTTTTTCTTATTTTAGAAAACATTAAAAAGTTTGTAATACTATCATTTAGTTTATAAATAAGTGTACAATATTTTCAATGAAAAGTAAACATTTGAAAAATGAAAAGTCTTCTGAAGATTGGACGTGTAATGTTTGTACAATGAAAGTAGAAAAAATGATTATGTGTAGTTCTTGTTTTGAATGGTATTGCTATTCTTGTCAAGATATAAGTGCAGAGTTTTGTAATATTCTTGAAACTTGGGAGAGTAAAAGTTTCCGTTGGTATTGTAAAAAATGTGTTATTGAAGATGTCAAACCAATGAAAACAATCCTTAAAGAGTTTAAAAACAAAACTTGTGATAAATTTTCTAAAGTTACGGAATCAATCTCTAAATTTGAAGAAAAACTAGATAATATAGAAGCTTCTCAAAAAATGTGAGTAATTGTTATGAGAGATCAACTATCAAGTTAGATTTGAAGCTCGCTGATTTTGAAAAAACAAGTTCTGACATTAATCAGAAGTCTGAAAAATTAGTTGAATCTTGCAGTGTAAGTCTAATTACACACAGAGTAATCTTAATACAATAATAATTAATGAAGCTTTTTTCAATCAACTTAATCTCGCAGCTGATAAAGAAAGACCTTCATTCAATCATGTTATTCATGGAGTGAAAGAGTTCAATGAAAAAACTCAAACTAGAATTGAAGATACAGGGTATATAAAAAAGTTATTTGACGAGCATCTCAAGTTAGAAGATATAAAGATTAAGGAAATAAGAAGACTTGGTAAAATCTCTGAGCCAAAAGTTAATTCTAAAAGGCCCTTACAAATAGTATATCAAAGTATAGAGAGTAAAAATAAAGTTTCAAGTACCCTATCTCTTTTTAAAAGCGCTCCTTCTGACTATAAAATGATTTATGTATCCAATGATTTGAATCCTTAAGAAAGAGACAGGTTAAAAAATTTCGTAAGCTGGCGAAAAGCAAAAATGAGGGAGATAGATCTGATGAAGGTATACTTGATGGTAATAAATCTGTTTACTATGTAGTCAGAGGTGATCCTGTTGTTGGGATAAGTATAAAAAGAAGTTTTTTTCCAAAATAAGTTTAGTGTATCTTGTGAACCTCCAGTTTACATTGATACATCCAAAACCAGTTCTCTGAAAGTTCTTTACATAAATGCGAACCAACTATTCAAGAAATTGGGTGAGCTTAATTTAATGATTCATTTGCACTCTTATGATGTAATATTTATCACTGAGTTTTTGTCGAAAAAGTTTTCTATGAATAGATTTACCATAAATAGTTATATCATTGAAGGATATTCTTTGTTATTTTAAAAGCAATTTACATTCGATTCATCAGATTTCTACTAATGAACTACAACATAACTAAATAAGAATCTAAACTTATTGATGATTGGAAAATAAGTAGCATAACTCCCGTTTTTAAAAAAGGTGATAGAAATAAATTATCCAACAACAGACCTATCTCTGTGAATTCAGTAGTGTTTAAAATTTTTGAATCCATTATTAAAGACAACATTTTTTATCATATAGTGAATAATAATCTCTTATCTCCCCATCAGCATGACTTTCTCCCGAAAAAGTCGACAATATCCAACCTCATCGAATTTTCAAATGAGGTAACCTTAACAATGAATGAAAGTAAAACTATTAACGTGCTTTACTTGGATTTTTAAAAAGCTTTTGATAGGGTTCCTGAAAAATAGGCGTGTTCTAAAGTTAAAATCTTTTGGAATTGATGGCAAGCTTTTATCTTGGCTGAAAGATTATATTTTTAAATAGAAAACACGTTGTCCGTTTGAATGGAAAAACATTAAACAGCTGTCAAATTATCAGTGGAATACCACATGGTTCTGTGATAGGATCTTTATTTTTTACAATTTTCATCAACGATGTTACTTTCGACTTGAATTCATATGTAAAAGCTTTTGTTGATGACATCAAGTTGTTTAACTACTCGGAAAAAATTCAAATGCATCTTTACAAAACGATTTATATTGTTTATTTATATGAATGGTCTATAAAATGGGACTTGAGCTTCAACTTATCCAAGTGCCAGCATCTTCAAATTGGAAAACCAAATTCTGATCAATTCTTTTTAGGTGGTGTGACTTTGTCTAAAGTTCATGAACACAATGACTTGGGATTAATTTTCGACTCAAAGCTGAATTTTAATCTCCATGTTTCAAAACTTGTAAAAAAGGCATACTCAACGATACATATGTTGAAAAATACTTTTGTAATATCAAACAGTGAAATTGCTGTACACCTTTTCAAGTCCTTGGTAAGACCAATTCTTGAATACGCAAATGTAATTTATGTGGATTGCTCTGCGAGTAATTTCAAGAAAATTCAAAAAAACTTCACAAAAAGTTTACTGCTATGAGAAATTTTCCTTATTCTGAAAGAATGAAAGTTTTGAACTTATCTTCACTTTATTATAGAATAAAGAGAAATGAAATGTTTACGATTTTCAACATTGTAAAAAAAATATGATAATAAAAGAAGATGTCCTGCCTCATTTTTCAACAAGAATTTCTAGATCGAATTGCTTCAAATTTAAAGCTGAAAGTTTCCAGAACAAGCATCGCCAAACATTTCTAATACAAAGAGTTTTGAAGATAGGAATTTATTGCCCAGTGAAATTGTGAATTCTACTACGTTGAATGAATTTAAAAACAAACCTTACAGGCATTAGCCTCAATTTTGCTTAAATAAATCCATTATAACAAATAATTCAAAATAATATAACAATTAAAACAAATTTAGAAAGACTAATCTTCTGTCTTGTTTTAATGAAATTTTATATATTTAAAGTAGATTTTCTTGGTACACTATTTATCAAAGATATAAGTTTGTTTTTTAATTGAAAAATCATGTATAGACTAGAGGCCTACACGGGTTCTAAAAATTGCCACACCCACCCCATCCCGGCATTTTATTATTTTGCTCTCGTTCCGCACAGGCAATAGAAAAAATAAAAATACCCGCAATCGCGCTGCACTTAAATTGTTTAATCACGCACCAAATCCGCAATTTTAAATTTGAAGCCGCACCAAACCCGCAAATTTAAATTTAAACCATCAACCGCCCAACTTAACAAAAAGCTACTCTTTTTAAAAATTCGATTTTTTTATGATGTATAAAAGTTTAAGATTTATAACAAATTTTTTTTATTGTTTTTATCATCGGCAGTTTGGATTTTTAAAGCTCATCCTGCAGAAAAAAGATGACAAGCAAGACTGAAGTTACGCTCACTAGCAGCTCTTGTTGCCATGAGACATAAAAGATTACGCGGAACAACATAAGTGTAGAAAAATTTCTACAATATAATGCTATCTAATAAAAAATGTTCTATATCTGAAGAAACATTGGGTGTGTGATGTACTTACTTATTTAAACTTTATACAATCAGATATGAGATCTATGAATGAATATCTTATATGGTTTTTTAAGAATTAATTCTTAAATTACAGCAATTTTACTAGTTAACCCGCAATAACCAGCAGTACTAATATTGAACCCGCTACCGCTCTTCCACGCAGTAAGATTTAAACAAATGACCCGCACCCGCAATTTATGTTTGAGTCCCGCAAACCCGCGCGAATGGCCCGCCGGCGCAGGCCTCTAGTATAGACGTGAGCTGAGTTGAAATATTCGTACATCAGAGGATAAGGGACAAAGAACGAACCTGGCTAAGCTCCATCTGACATTTTATATCATAATTAACCCTTAAAAGGCTATCAACTCTACTCATTTAGATAAAGATGTTTTGCGCACCACGATGAAAGAAACGCAATTGGAATCCTTTCCAGCTCTGAAAGATGAAGATTTGGTGGAACTAGTTTATCGCAATAAAGATGGGAATGAGTGTCACGTTGTTAGTGGTAAAGGGTGTTTGAAGAATGCGGAATGTAAACTGGCTGACAACCGCGAAAAATGTTTCTGCCAAAAAGGATTTATGATGGCGATTGACTCAAACATTTGTCTAAGTACTGTTTTCATTAATATTTTATATCATAATAGAAGAGGAATTTATTTTTGACAAAAAACCCCACTTTTTTGACTTAATAGGCAAATAAAATTTTTCTTATTTTTTTTTGATATTTTTTATCATCTTTTTTATTTAGATAATTGAATATTGACTTAATAAAAATAATAAAATTTTTAAATTTGATCTATAAAAAAATTTTAAAATTGAAAAAAATAGCAAAGTGATATAAAATTAGTTGTGCAAAAAATTAAATTTATGGAGTTTTATTTTCCCTTCCTCACCAACCCATGACATAAAATCAAAAAAATACAAATTAAATGAATGTAATAGAGTATATAGGAATGGAACTTTTTTATCGGCGTTGTCTATCTATTTTGGCGTTGCTACTTGGGGTGTGCAACTACTTGGCGCTAAAATTATAATAAAGGAAAAAAATTTTTCTTCATCATCACTATTTGAAATATATCTATACCTACTTTTAAAATAAATATTATAAAATTAAAAAACTGAATTATGCCGGATTCAATCATCGCACTAAAATAACAAATTGAAACCCATCGGTAATTAAAAGATAAAACTTTTAAACCATATATTCCAATTGCAAATTAACTAAATTCCCTTTCGATTATAAATTTCAAAAACAAAATGCCATGTTTGTTAACTCACTAAAATATCGTATTCAAAAATCATAATGTAATATAAACCAAACACTGAACCTATAAAAACAAAAAAGTAAAAATAGTTAGAGATAAATATAAACAAATTTAATTAAAATATCAATAAATATGTAAGATGATATAGATTTAAAAATTATAGAGATAAATATATGTATGCCCTTTGAATAAGAATAATATTTTAACTTCCAAATTTGTTTTGTTAAACATTGTCTTGTATATACTAGAAAAAAGAGTTATGAATTTTAAAAATAAAAATCCAAATACAATGGTGAACAAAACTCAAAATGGAGATGAATGAAGTTTTAATTATTTTTTGAAGAAGGCCCTATTTGTGAAATTGATTAGGAAGTTATTAGATACTAAATCAGCTCAAAAGTTTGTGACTTTTTACTATAATTCTTCATTATAATCTTCTTGCTTTCTTATTACTTTCCAATAGATCTAAGATGCTCTCTACTTCACAAATTAAAAAATCTCCTTTACATATTCGCTCTTTATTTATTTTTAATTTATTTAACAACTATTTTGAACTTTGAATCGCTACATCGTTTTTGATCTGTAGAAAATTTTCATACAAAAATATTTTGTTTTCTTTGGTTTAGGAAAAGATTAATATATATTAATTTCATTGAATATTAACCAACAATCCCTTGTTATTCCAAGATACTTGTAAATATTTTAAAGTTTTGCTTTGTTCTAGAAGTCAAGAATACTTTTTTCAACGAGTATTCACATTGAATTTTTTTTGGAATTTTACTTAAACTTAAAAGAAGGAGAATATAATATCAAATATTATTATCTTCTTAGTATACTTATTTTAAATGGCATATCAGTTTACTATTTAATTTAACACGCTAATTAACTAACTAACCACTAAAAATGTAAAAAAAAATGGTTTGAAAAGACAAATATCTTCATTTTTAATCTCTTTTCATTGAGGAATGATTGACGTTAGATCATGACGCTACACACGCACATTTCAAAGAGGTACACCAAAATATTTCCTGCATAAAATATAAGAAGAAGAAGAAGAATTTATTTTTGATGTTATATGTGATAAAAGAGAGATTCAATACAGGATACGGTAGAGGCAGAATTGCAAAGATCATAATAATAGAAAAAAAATAATAGATAAATTGTGATAATCTTGGATAATCAAAAGGCGATTAAGCCGCTAGCATGACTTGTACAAATAGTGAGTGTAGAAGCATATTGAAATATGTACATAAAATGCAATGTGTATAGGTAATCAAACAATAGTACCTGCACATATAAAGAATGAAATACATAATTTCTTCTAATTATTCAGAGAGAAAATAAACAAAGGAGTAAACTATTGGGAAAGAGAAAGAGATATGTCAACACTTGTTAAATACGAAACATTTGGACAAAGAGTACTGTGCATGATATATATAGAGGCGAATACATGCGTTTTACCTCAAAACATACACCATTCAGTACATAGACAGGATTGTTATAAGAAGCATATAGCTAATGTATCACAGGAATAATTGCTTGAAAATGACAAGTTGTATAGCTTTGCTTCAGTCATTCTTAAAAAAAAAATTTGAGTTTTTTTTTTCATTCTTAAAAGGTGAGGTTTTTAGATTTCTGTTTTCTAAAAAGTTAAGGTCTCAAGATCGTAAACTTTTAGTTTTTGTAGTGTCCAGTATCAATTTCTTTCAAAAAAATAAGTTTGTAGTTTACATTGATTTGAATAGTTATAAGCTTTATCCTTACATATTGTACAGACAATGCTCAAACTGCTGTCTGTTTGGACACAAGGCATCAAAGTGTACTAGAAAACCTATTTGTAGGTACTGTTCTAAAAATCACAATGGTAGTTCTTGTGATATGGCTTCTAATCAATTAACGTGCGCAACTTGTAAGTTTTTTTGTCGTGAAAAAACTGATCATTCAGCATTTGATTTCGCTTATCCATCAGTGCAAAAAGAAGTTGAAAGGGTCAAGTTTAATACAAACTATTATGAATTATGAATCAAACAATCATTCATATTTTCAAAATTATTTTTTGTTTAATTTTGCTGAATTGAATACATATTTCTCTAGTAGTAGTAACACTTCTCTTCTTACTCTTTCTGATGCTATATAAAATATAATACTTGATGTTGGAAATCTTCCAGCGGTTTGCACAAACCTTTATATTTCACACTTCATTTCTTTTGAATACATATATTTTCATTAAAATTCAGTATAAAATTACCTTATATCTCTGTTCATTCTTATTAATATTTTCATTTTATTTAAATAAACTTACTTACTTACTTACTTAAAAACTATACGAAACTAAAATAAATGAAAGTAAAAAATGAATCCTAATGCGAAATATATAGATCATGATCCTAGATAAACCATATAAGCGGAGATATGGAAATATAATAGACATTTCATTTATATCAATTTCTTCTTCATTTTTTTTAAATATATTTAGTTTTCACTCAGTAAAAAATTTAACAAATCTTTATATATTTGTTTAAATGTATTTTCGTATTAATTACAAAAAAATAATTACTTGTTTATTGAATTTTCTAATTGTGTTTATTCATTATATATTATATTATCTCAATTTTTTTTCAAATCAATTTTTGAATTTGGAAAAATGTTCCAGGTATTTTAAGTAGGTGTCTTTTACTTATTTATTTATATTAGTTATACTCGGTAAATCCCATTTCTCGTATATATTAGTTAAATATATGAAAATAGTTTTAAAATAATTCAATTTTATAGACATTTGCAAATCTATATAATGTTGAAAAGAAAAAATATAGCATTAATATTTTCCCTATTTCCATTCAAGACAAGAGGTAATTAAAAACTAAAAATTGCCCTAATTTCCAATTCCATATGATATATATAAATAACTGGAACCAAAGCTAATTGCTTTTCTTTTTCTAAAATTATATGAGCAGTATTTAAGGAAACGATTTGGAATAAAACTTTAGAAAAGAGAGCGCTAAACCATGCTTATGGAGTATTTAGAAATTGATGAGTATGTAAAATGTTGGAAGAATTTAACGAAATTATAAAATATTGGCGTTAGCTAGCTACCCAATCAGTATTTAAATACGTGCGGTAACCGAGTACTTATAAACGATTTTTCTTGACATTGCCAAGAATGATGAAGGCTGTAAACCAACTCTTGAGAGACCAAAATAAAATATATAAGGGAAGAATGAAGTTGGCAAATAAAGGTCGATTTTGCCGAAATTGAATTTTATTCTCTGTCATAACAAATACCAGCCTTACTGGCATTTGGAATCTTGAGAAACTAAAAGGAAGAGTTATGTCTAAATGAATAAGCTTTATACGTAAAATAAAACACCCCTGGGATTTACCATTCACTTATATCCGAGTTTTTTGCTCAATTCATTTGAATAGTCCAAATTTATTCAAAAAATGTTCAAAATAATTGGTTTGATTTTAGCCTTCTAATTTGATTGATTTAAAAAAATTTGCGAATTAAGAGAATTTGTTATTGCCTAATATACTTTGATATATGATTCTAAATAAAATCTTAAATTTATCAAATATGCCTATTCTTGGATTGATCAAAAATTAGTTGTTTATCCTTGGATTCATTTAAAAATTACTATTACTTTATTTCGTTACATAAATTTATATATATAGATTTAAATAATATGAGTAAAATAAATTATCTAAGTGTTAAATATAAATTGATCAAATATTGATATAAAAAAGTTCAATAAAATGGTATTTTTAAATATTTTATATTTAAATTTATTTATTTACTTCAATATTTTTTTTAGAAAATTATATTTTTTTTAGAATACAAAGTTTTTGATTTTGAATTTATCATCAAGTACTTTGAAAATAAAGAACTGATATATCAAAAATCGATGTCGGATTATGATTCAGAGAGTTTTGCTGACATTAAACTTTTTGCCGAAAAAGGGGTACATTCTTTGATTCTATTATTTTTCTACCTCAAAAATTAATAAACGAAAATAGAGTTTAAACAGGATAATTGAAAAGTTACATTCTTAATTTAATAAAATATATTAATGTTTTTAGCTCAAATTTTCAATACTAAATTCAAAACTGAACAATTACTTCTTGGATGTCAAAGTTAACGAAATTTTGCCGAATTTGAAGGAAAAAATGGGGGTTGGTGTGATTCTCAAGACGAGCATATTTGTTTTACAGGTACGTTTTAATTTAAATACCCTTGAATTTGATTTATTTTTTTGCACAATTGAGTTTAGGTAAAATAATTTTTATTTTTATGTTCAGTTATATGCTTAAGTAAGGGTAAGGGTAAGGATACAGTGGGGTGTTTTCATCGAAAAGGCACAATTGCGTCGTTTGTATCAAACTATGAGGAAATTAGGTTTGATGCAGGATCGAACCCACGACCTTGAGTTATCGAAATTCAGTATCTAACCAACCTTACTCACGTCCTTAAGCTTAAGTAGCATTCATGTGTTAAAAATATTTTTTGTTGATTGTGGATATTGAATTAACAATCAGAGTGATTGTGAACCATGAATAGCAAATTCGATTCTTGTGTATATTTTGTTTTTCACGCAAATGTTGTGTTTATATATATATTCACTTTTTCAACCTATCCGCAAAAGATTTGTTATATTATGCATATACTTCTTACTTGAATGTAAACTACTTTTCAAAAGTGTTTGATGTATGAATTTTGATACTATTTCTGTATTTATATAAAAATAGACGTGGACTTATTTCTTCACTATATAATTAAAGGATATAAAAAAACTCCATTGGATGAATTGAAGAATGTTTTGCAAATTTCTTGAAGCAAATTATAACTTTTGGTTTTTTAATACTTTATTACATGGACGTATACAAAGGAGAATTATGAAAACTTTGAGGGCAAAAGAGTGGAAATAAAATATATTATGTTTTTTATGCTGTTATTTACGCCTCTCCTGATAGTAAAGTCTTTCAATAAAAATTTACGTTTTTTTCAAAATTTCAGCCAACATAAATAGATGCAATCAAAATATCTTTAAAGAGAGGAGAAAGGGTGCATAAAACAAAAAATATACTAATCAACAATATATCTATTATTTATTGCTTTCAAAGTTATTGAATACTTGAGTCTATTATTTACTAATTACAGCTGTTTATATGTTAATTATTATCAGTTTGTCTTATACCTAGGGTTGCCAACTTTTTAAAATTTTAATAAAGGACAATATAAATGCTCAACTGGAAAATTTTTCTTTGAGAGCAAAAAAAGCTCAACCACTCTAAAAGTTTGTTTTTGCCTACCCCCACGTCAAGCAGTACTTGACGAGCACGGACCTGTATATAAATACAGCGAACTCTTTTAATCTTTTATCAATGCATGATTAAACAAAAAACAAAAATTATAATTTATTAATTGCACATTTTATTTTTAAAATTACATTTGCTTTGGTTTTTTTGCTGCTTTAAGCAGCGCAAAATACTGGTTTATTTTTTCAGGAAACTTCAGACATGTATATGTCTTTCAAATTAAAGTTTATGAAAAGTTCATTTTTTATCAGCTCTACTGAACATTTGTTCCTGACATTTCTCCACTTGGATGATATAACACTAAAATTCTTTCACAGAATGCACACGTTCATGGTATTGATAGTACAAATGAAACAATTTTGAAAAGATTTGAGCATTTGACACCCGAAGTTTTAAAAATTTTGTTCCATTTACTTTACTACTTGTTGTACACTTTGCAAAATCTTCTGAACACTTCATAATATCAAAACAATTTTGAAGAGTCATTATTTCATCGAAAAGATCATCAATATTCAACTCCAGTTTATCTTTTAGTTTCAAATCTTCAACAATTTCTAAAATATTTTGATATTGTTGTAATGAATTCTCCAAACAACTCAAAATTGATAATTTACCAAACGTTGAATCTTCATTGAAGTTAAATCTTTTCTCAAAATAGGTAATACTGTGATAAAAAAAGATTTGAAGTCTTTAATTGTCTTTTTAGCTTCATCAGCATCTAAATTTTTAAGAAGTTGTTGAACATGATAGCCAAAAAATTCTTCAGAATGTCGAGACTTCAATTTATTTCTCAAATTAGTCAAAATATTGAAAAGATCAGGTTCCAAAGTTTCATTTTTCTCAAGTTGTTGCACAGATAGTTTAAAAATTTCAATCACGTTTTGCAAAAACAAAAAATATATTTCAATAATTTGTGAAATTTGTGTTGACTCATCATCGATTAAAAGAAGTTTGAGCAATTGTTTAGAGCAATCAGTTGGACTGCTCAAAAAATATGAACTTAAAGCTTTCCAGGAATGTAATATTCTTTCAATGCAGGGCAAAAGAGACACCCACATAGTAGGTACATGAGGAAGAATCTCAAGAAACTCCGTATCCACAAACAAATGAAAGTCTAAGATTTTCACGTTTTTTTGCTGAGACTGAAAAATGGCTGTAAATTTTCAATACAATTGTTTTCTATGTCGACGTTCAAGTTTCCCATACCACACTTTATTGTATTATGTAAAATATGGGCATTGTAATTAGCCTTAATAACATTATTATTTAATGTGAGGATAGAGAATGTTTACTTCCAAAATTGCAATTAGCGTTATCTGCACTTAAACATGATACTTTTTCCCAATCAAGCTGTAAACTTGCCATAGTGTTTTTTAAACAGTTGAATATTCCATCAGCACTTTTGTTTGCATTCTCAAAAAATCAATAACACAATTTACTGTACCGAATTCCCTATTGAAATATTGAACACAGACTGGGAACATTTTCATGTTTTTGTGGTTTGAGGCATCTATCTGAAGACCAAAAAATAGGAGGTTCGTGGTTTTTCAAATCTTTAATAACTTCTTCTAGTGCTTTTTTACCAAGAACATTCATGGCAATCGCCTCTGACTTAGTTCGACCACAAGAAACTTTTGCTGCTATTTTAGAATCATGATAAATTCTCGAATTCAGCTTTAAACTACCATCAAGTGAGTTAGAAGAAAGATTATGTTTTACAGTATGATATATTTGAGCTAGTTCTGAAGCAACAACACCATCTTCTTCTTTGGAATTTATTTTTACGTGGAACTTATCAAAAAGAGAGGTATAACCAACAGCTCTACATTTATTTCTATGTCCCTCTGAGTTTTTATGTTGCTTTACATCTAAAACACCCATGTATCCAATTTTAGACGTACTGTGACAAATGATGCACTTTGCTTCTTCTGAATTATCAGTTTTCTGCAGCAATTCGTATTCTTTTTTCCAATCTTCATTAAAAGATCTTTTTAGATCTTTTTTTCATCGGAGGTTCCATTATTTGAAGATCAAGTATTATAATTAAAAAGAATGGATTTTGAAAATGACTGTTAAAGACTTAAAAAATCAAAAAATTAAAAATTAAAACATTTTTTATAAATGAATTTAAATTCGAAAAACATAAAAAAAAAACTCTCCATTAAAAAGTGCAACCTAGAAAGTGTCGTACTATTTGCTTTAAATAAACTTCAAGCAGTACGGTCAAGATTTTCCAAAAAAAATAATCTAAATAGGGTCCAAAAATAATCCAAAATAGTCCAAAAAACTAAAACAAAAAAAACTAAAAACTGAGCCATCTAGTTTTACACTCTCAATCTTTACAGAATTTCTGTTGATACTTCTTTTTTCCCAACATAACTTATAAAAATTATTTTATCTGTTAAAAAAACAAAATATTAAAATTATCAATCAGTTTGCATTATTTGCTTATCTATTATGACATTCCTGGAATTTTATGATGAATATAATTAATAACAATAAAATAAATTCTAATAAATGAACTTTTATTCAAAAGCAAAAATCTAAAAAAAAATACGCTTATAGAAATACACAAAAATACACAGATTTTGGTTTGAATAAATAATTACTTTATATAAAAAATAATTACGTCTATCTTGAAAGTTTTAAACTTTGATTCCAAAATTAATAATAACTCCTTAAATTAATGTCTAAAATGGTGAAAAAATCTAAAAAAAACTATTAATCTAAAGTTTTTTTGTAATATAAAAAATATAAATAATCTTGATTTAGATTTAAGTATTTTAAATTTGCAGCACTTCAGGTTTAAAATTAGAACTAGTTAGAAGATAGTTAAAAATAAAGGACATTTAGCGTCCTATGTAAAAATGAAAAAGGACAAGGACAAAAAAAATAAAAGACTGTCCTTTGTAATAAAGGACAGTTGGCAGCCCAATGCCCATACTAATATTACCAGTTTAATAGTAAAAAGATGGTAAACTTAATTTTTGCAAATCCATTACCATCTAAAAAAGATATAAGTAGTAATAGTATTATTTGAAGAATAGTAGCAACATTTTTTAGTTAAAATTGCTAACAAAAATAGGAAATAAACTGTAAATAAAATTTTGTGAATCGTATATTTTCAATAAATTTTAGTCAATTTATAATTTTGCTTTTTTCAACATTTACTAGATATTAAATCCTTTGATAATTTTACCCATAAGTAAGTAAGTAATTTATTTTCAAGAGTTGATAAATCAAAAGAATATATAAATTACAAAGGATTAAAATTTCAAACACTTGGAAAATTCGTAATATAAGGTATTGAAGAGAAGCATGAAATATAAATTGAAAAGATGACTTTTGATGGTCAGTGCCAAAGGCCAGTGAGCCGCTTGTACATGCCAACCTTTCGCAAAAATTGATAGTGCAATCAGAAAAAGAAAAAATGGATGTGGAAAATAGGAGTAGAGTGACTGTAAAAGAGTAAATGATAAAGAAAGTTAACATATATATAATATCACTAAAAGTGAATAATCACAGTATATGTATACTGTACAAAAGAAAAGTCATGGATAGATGTAAAATATAAAAATATCAGTAATATATAATTAAATATATATTGCTTGTCTATATAAATGAGCACTGTTGAAAGTTATGGGCACACATGAAATAAAGCAATAGGATGACCAGAAAGAAAAGTTTCGTGGGGCTAAATTAAATGTACAAGTAAAATTTTGAGTTAACTGGGTATAAAAAAGTGTTTGATCTAAAATTAGTATTTTGGCAAGGAAGATCATTAGTTAACAAATCATATAAAATAGAGTTATCGTTATAAGTTAAATCATTCATCATTGTAATAGTACATTTTTTAATAAAGTTGATCCTTTGAACAAATTTACATTGATTACTCAGGGTAGAATGATTAGAATTAACAGAGTCATCATGCATTTAAATTTTGTTAGATTATTATTAATGTCCCAACCGGATTCTTTATGTGTCAAAGAGCAAGATCTACAAACACTAGAATTACGACATTTAGAAGCGGTATGCCCTATCATACAATAGTTGAAGAGTAAAAGTTTAAAAAGAGTCTAAAATTAATTTTGCATAAAAATTTGTAAATAGAGGGACAGATTTTAAATGCCGCAATTATGAGTTCAAGATTTTTTACAGGCTTCCAGAAGAGATGTTCGCAAATTGCATCTCCATTCAGTAAGGTTTCAATACCCTTATTTTTCAAAACGATTGCAGGTAAAATAGATTCATCATTTAATGTAGAATAAACTAAAAAGGATATTTTTAGGAAAAACATTTTTTGAGTAATCAACTCTAGATTATTAGAATAGCCGTGGCCTTATCTGCTGAAGGTTTTTCTGGAAATTTTAATGAGATTTAGTTTTTCAAATTCACAACTTTTTTAATGGGAACAGAACTGAGAGTTTGGGCAATATTATCAACAATATCTTTTATATTCTGATCTTTAGTAAAAACCAAAATTTTGTGATTTTTCTTTACGATATCTGTATATGAAACTTTTTCTTTAGGCGCTATATTTTTCTTGATAATTTTCTTAGAGGAGCCTTTCGATAAATTTTTAATTTCAGATCGTATTTCTTTTACAATTTCTGGAAGTTCAGAGTTTGAATAATTTGATAATGTTTGAATATTAGATTTAAAGTCTTATAATGATTTGGTCACTTTTGAAAATGGACTTTTTAAAAAATCCGTTTACGTATTTTTATTTGAGTGTTCATTTAAACAAAGTTTATAGGACCATCGAAGGCCCATAGGAAAAAATTTATCAATTTCCATATTAAAACTTTCACCCAAACCTTGACATTCATAACAAAATTATGAATTGCATAAAACATTAAGACATGTCTTTACAAGA